>BTSY01000003.1:1200000-1740919 GCA_036245785.1 Pristionchus fissidentatus | reverse complement strand
GTCTTCTCGTTGCTAAATATACTGTATAGATAAAGTTTGAGTGGTTCAGGTAGTTTGACTCCGAAATTTCTCAACGTTTGCACATCAATTGTGCAATAATTATTTTCGCGTATTCAATCTCATCAATGATCTCCTATTCTTCTTGTATGTATTCCTCATCATGTATAGAACATTTCCTTTTTTGAAAGTGAGTTGATATCTATTCGAAGAAACGAGCTACAAGGCCAAGAAAACTGAGTTTATCACTACTGTTGTTCGTTTTACTCACTCCATTCGTGATAACCACTGTTTGACTCGTAAGGGATCGGCTTTATCTGGTCGGTAAGCTATTCACAACGAAATGTATGGGTGCTTGGCACCGAGATATTATGCGAATAAACTGTAAATCTGATACAATGTGGGTGAATGACATATAATAATGATGTCGGACCGGGACTATAAGACAGTGAGAGGGCAATGACACAGCTATGGGAGGGAAACAGGGACAAACGAGAGAGAGAGAGGGTTAGAGTGGAAGGGCGCCTCCTTGGGTATCTACCGTATCCGAGATGTACGCGGCGAGTCCTCCAGATGATTTCCAGCGGCCTCTTCGTTGAACAGCTTCATGAGAGGCTCCATTCTTGAGAGATTCCATGGCTCCACCAGATCGTAGTTGATGTGGAGTGATCCTTTCTAGTCCCGAGTGAGCTCAGAGAAGAGCTAAACCCTGGCGGAAAGAGTCGGGTTTCAGGGGTAACTCGGGATTCGAGAGGGAGGGGAATACCCAGACGGAGTAGGGAACTCTTTCCTTGTAGGCATGAAAGAGGGAGAAGGTTGGGGAAGATTCTACAATCGACACAAACGTATTTCGGCCCTCTGAGAACTGGTCGTTCTTTGCTCTCCGTATGGTTAACCTGAGATAGCCCGAGGACCAAAGCAGATCCTTCCATTGGAGTGCAAGCAGTTCGCTCACTCTGAGAAGGGCCGAGAAGGAGAGGGCAGCTCCCACTGCCGTACGGAGGGAAGAGAGGTCTTCGGGGTGGTTAGTGGCATACTGTATGAGACAATCAATATGCTCGCGAGGGACATGAGCGTGGGTGGGAAACAGGGATTAGTTTACGAGTGGTTTGGTGGATATTGGATAAGATTTGGGAGAGAATAGGTGGAGGGGGGGGGAGACGAAATGAGTGAAGTGCCGAGAGAGTCCTTAGCGTCGACAGGGCCTTGCCCTCGTTCACCTTCTGCAGGGAGTAGATGATCAGTGACGTAGAACACGACGGGTCGAGTCCGCGATCGACAGCGAAATCCCTGGAGAAGAAACAAGCATGAGGGATAAACTATGGGGGAGGAAAGCCAGGGAAGAGGGATTTACCTTAATTTCTTGATAGATCCTCGGTAGGAGCGCATCGTCGCGGGCGCGCGCGCCTTCGATCGCATCGAATAGCACCGGGAGGAGATGGGGCTCGCTTCTCTCGACGGCTTCTGCCACCACCCTCAGGGCCGAACCAGTACGACCTGTATTCATCGATTTTTGACTCTTATCTTTCCTTCATTCTCCTTTCTCACTCTCAATTCCCTCGTAGCTTTGGCTTGGTTGGGGTGGGTGGGCGGCGATTAGGGAGGGGGGGTGGGCTATTCCCAGAAAAAAGGCTAGAATGCCGCGAGTGCGCGTGACTTTGGAGACCAAACTTCGCGCGCTGATACTCAGCCAAGGGATTGGTTGCGTAGCATAGCGTGCGCGGGAATTCAAATATCTGTACATCAAGCCGATGCCTTACTCGTCAAACTACAAGTCTGACGAACGTCGCACGCTCTGTCTTCTCTAGCGCTCTCTCATTTCCCCACGCTCTCTAGCCTGGTTCGGACCCCGCGAAGGGCACGAATCTTTTGCCAGTGTTACTGTAACCCCATATCAGCTGTTTTGACTAGAATTCCTTTCGTTCCGTTGAGGCCAGGATCAGGCAAAAGATTCGTGCCCATCTCGGGGTCCGAACCAGGCTAGAGAGCGTGGGGAAATTAGAGAGCGCTAGAGAAGACAGAGCGTGCGACGTTCGTCAGACACTCAGTTTTCTTGGCCTTGTAGCTCGTTTCTTCGAATAGATATCAACTCACTTTCAAAAAAGAAATGTTCTATACATGATGAGGAATACATACAAGAAGAATAGGAGATCATTGATGAGATTGATTACGCGAAAATAATTATTGCACAATTGATGTGCAAACGTTGAGAAATTTCGGAGTGAAACTACCTGAACCACTCAAACTTTATCTATACAGTATATTTAGCAACGAGAAGACGAAACTATGAAAAAATATTAAAATGTTACATCCAAAATACGAAAAAAATTTAAAAATATATAAAATCAATTTTTTTTTCAAAAATTTTATAAGCAAAAAATACAAGTTGATACCCACGTATTTCCTCGTTTTGAATAGTTTTCATGCCGTTCAAGCAAAATTGAGAGTAGTTCCGTTGCATTTTTACTTGACGGACTTCGAAAATTTTTACGTCACCTGCGCCCACTTTAAAAAGCATGGCCCTTTTTGGCTCAGTTTTTGGTTACAATTAGTGCCCCCAACCACCACCAGAACGCACGCGGTGGGAGCCAGTAGTTTTTACTTTTATGATAGTAATAATATATTTTGTAAAAGCGACCGCCCTTCATCGGCTCAAAAACCAGGAATGAGTTTTACATTTTCACCTTGTAGACAAGGAGTTTATCTATCCAAATATCCAAACCGGAAATCTCTATCATCATTTTGAAGAGAGTTATGAATTTTCAAACTTTGTAATTTTAAGAAAAAATCCGAAGTCTCCAGGTTGTTTTGTGTTTCACGCGGTTGCGAAATTTTTTATCGAAATTCTGTCAACGCCATTCGATAGAGGGAGGTTTGTAGTACCTTGTGCTATGGTTTCAGCCAAATCAAAAATCATAAATTTCTACGTCCCTGCCAACCTCGACTTTCTCGCGATTCCTCTCATATAACATTCATCAAAAATAAGTTGTTACGTATTTTTCTATACTATAACTGGTCGTGCAGAATTTTTCCTCATCCTATTGCATCGCACAGCAGTTGCACACAATCTGTAAAAAAATGAGAATTTAATAGTTTCTGGCAGGAAGTCAAAACGGAAAAGTACATAGAAATAGAGCAAAATTATAAGCCGTCCGCCTTCGGAGAGATAAAGTACTGAAGTATTCTCGTTAAATGGTTTAATTTTATTTGAAATACTTGAATTCCTTCGCATTTTTTCACTCTTAGTGTGCACTAACGAAAAAATGAGAAGTATTGCAGTTAACACGGAAATTCACCCATCTGTTTTAATCGAGAACTGATTTTATTAAGATTTTCCGCCTACTTTTCGGTATTTGACTTCCTGCCAGAAAATTTTAAATTTCTTATTTTTAACAGATTTTTACCGCGAGCCCAGCTCGAAAACGGGAAGTACCTTTACCATTACATTAAACAGATTGTGTGCAACTGCTATGCGATGAAGTAGCATGAGGGAAAATTTTGTAGGACCTCTAGTAGTATTGAAAATGACGTCACAAACTATTTTTGATCAATAACTAGGCTGCATGAACTCTAATCAAAAAAGTTGCGAAAGTGAAAAATCGTTGGATTTCGAATGGCTATTGATTGCTCTAAGGATCCGATTCAAATTGACGAAAAAGTTTTGTGACATCACAAACGCAAATTATTATGCCCTGAGGCATAGAAGCATTTTTGAACTTCCGGACAGGCATATTCTTAACTCGCATCCAACGCACTACAACATAGCGTTGTTAGTCTCTTATCAAATATTTCTCCCTGTGCCAAGCCCCTGAAGAAATATGTCGATCATCTCAGATAATCTTTCTTATGTTCTTTTAATAATAATAATAATAATAATAATAATAATAATGTTTATCATGAATGTAAGGTTAGGATATCGCATAATCGGTAGCTAAACGAGGCATGACTTATTACTATGTCACAACAAGGCAACATAGGGAGGAAGTGGTACAATTAGAAAAAAAGAACAGGATGACTAAGAGTTTGTTGACAATTTTAAACGGAAGCTTTTGCATTCATAGACATTACGACATTATTAGGGAGAATGTTCCATGAGTTCACAGTACGATTGCATTGAAAATTATCGAGGGGAAATGTGCGGAAACGGTGTACTTCTTCTTCAGATTTCACTCGTCATTAGTGGTACAATCTTTTCGCTTCTTTCTCGACCTTATCCACTCTATCCCTATGCGGGCCTATGCTGTGGCGGGCCAATCTGTCAAGATGTTATTCCCCTCACCGTGTTAATGGTTGTTTAAAATATTTTAATATTAATTAGGAAAAAACGTATTTTGCAGTTTCTTATAGCGTTTTCTATCATTATCACGATTCCGCCCGTCGCCGTTTTAATAATTCAAATGCACGTGCACATTATTTCAAGAACGCATAGTAGATTCAAGTTGACTCCGAGGTAAGCGTGAGGTAGTCATTAAAACCTATTTTCATATCCCTAAAAAAGATCCGAGAAGTTATCATCTGCCTGTTAAAAACCGACCGAACGATACAATATTTGATGTCCAGAATTTATTGTTTTGTCGAGTATCTTGGCTTTCAGTAGACGCAGAATTTTAGGGATACTTGGTAGAGATACAAGGATAGTAAATGATAAGTTATATATTCTCTAAATTATTTTGCAGAATGCAAATCTGCTTGATGATATATGTATGTACGATCATGGCCACAAACTGTGTTGTGTTTGGATATTCTTCGGTTGATTCGGAGTACTATGACCAATTGGTGCAGGTGAACCTAAAAAATACCATTAAAATCAATATAAATAGAAGAAAAACGAAAGAAAATATAGATTCCGGAGATTCATCAAGTAATTTCAAGAGGAGGCATGCACATTCTGTTTGGCGGCCCGGGTGATGTTGGTCGATTTGGAACAGGTATGTCGCAGTTCATATTTGTGCAAATAGTGATCAATACTGATTGTAAATGTGGTAGAAAGGTTTTCAAAAAAAGAAAAAAAACAGTTTTTTTAAACATTTCATGTGCACATACATTTTGCAGAGGTGTGGTTACTCCTGACATCTGTAGTGCTGCTCTTTCCACTTCTCGCTTTTTTCACAGTTCACATCCGCTACCACATGCAAATGATGAAGGTACACCACACATAAATAGAAGTATGATATACTGGATAAGTATGTAATTAATAAATTCACAACACGCCCCCTTTGAAAGTAAGTTTCTGCAAAACTGCCTCAATCTCTTGGAAAAAATGGCTTTACTATTTTACATTATCAATTAACGAAAAATGAGGAAGATTTGTATTATAAATGCAACTAAAATCCAGCAGGATGGACTGTCGCAGAAAACGCAGCGTGCCCAGTACAGACTTTCGCAGGTGCTCTTTCTCCAGGTAATGATTCTCTCTATATGACCAATATTATTCGAAACGCCACTACAGATGTATGAAACTCTAATATTCTATGTAATACCTCTGGTTCTTCTTGTTGGGTTGATGATAATCGACATTAGTGGTTGGCCGGTTTATGTAATTGCTGTTCTGCGGCCAACTGTCGTGGTGAGCTAAATATCACGCCAGAATGTTCACCTTAAAGGGCACCTGCAGTGAAAAATAAGTTGTGTGAATTACTGTGTTTAGCGCTGCCCAGTTTCTTTTAAAATCGTATTGTACAGGGTGTTCAAAAAGTACGGGCTCGTTTTTGGAATTTGAAAAACTATCCGCCAAAACACATCCAAACAATTTGTGGTATACTACGTTGTAGGAGGTCCTTTGATGTTCACACGACGCTAGTTGGCCAGGTTCTTGCGTTCCTGATGTGAACATAGTGTAAGCGCCTATCGAAAGTTGAACTTTGGACTCTCGGAGAGGACATAACTTTCATCAGAATTAAATTGTATGTCTTCCGCCGAACAATTCGCCATAATGTCTCACCATACAACAAGATAGGTAATACCAAGTGCTATCCCAGATTTATTGGACTCCGGGCTGCTGCCGTCCACAACACCAGAACAATATTGAGTAGGATGAAAAACGCAATTCACAGCGATCTCTGAGACAAATGGATTGCTCGCTTGGTATCTCAATAGGATCGATGCCTGTCATAGTGCATTCTGGACTCACTTCATACCTCTACAAGATGCGTGAACATCATGTTCTTACGGCAGCGCATATACAAAAACGGCTTGAAAGATGCATGTTGGATTTATGCGCGCCGTTTGTGACTGAAAAACGGCTACTCCACATTTCGATGATACTTGGTTCTCTGTACAGGAGGTATCCCATCCCCACAATTTGAGAATCGGTACTCACTAACATCAGTAAACTATAACCATGGCAGTTTCCCTGTCCCTCGTTTCCCGTTCGCTGTGGATAATTGTTTTTGGGGTGTTTTTTGGGTTTTTTTTCAAGTGTCAAGGGTTTGTCTCTCTCCCCCCTGACCTTTCCTCTCATTCCAAGTGCGAGAGATAAACAGCCAGGGGGCCCAAGGGTTTGGAGTGATAAGACGCCGAGAGAGATAACAAACCAAGCCCTTGGTTTTTCCAAGCGCTTGGTTCTATTAAAAAGCGCTATTTCGTTGATTAATTAATTGAAAAATAGTTGATTGTTGTTTGTGTGAGTCGTACTCACGGTAATAGGTCAATAACAACATAAACAACTTGTTTAATTGAGTAATGAAATTGTTTTTGTTTCACGGAACTGAAAACCAAGGGCTTGGTTTATAAACCAAGCCCTTGGTTCTCTCCCCCTGTGACCTCCCCCTTATCATGTGTTGCCGAGAGATCGCACTCTCTCAGGCGAGAGAAACCAAGCCCTTGACCCTTGGACTTGAAACGGCAACCCTAGTAAACACCAATACCTTTCTCTTTTTGCAAAGCCTCTAGTGCGAAATGGTAAGAAGAATCTCATCAAGGTGATTGTAGGTAAGGCACTACTTCTCTGATCATATTTTAATTTTAAAAGACAAACATGGACGCATCTGCAAGGTTCAACATTCAAAAGTCGCCCATCTTCGGGGTTGAGCTCCATTTTTCGAGTTCCACCCAACTTCGGAATTTCCCTCCAAATCTTCGAATCTCAATACAAGCAACTTGCCCGTGTGGTCAGTATTGTAGGAGGAGACATACTCTACCACCTCTCAAAATAAGGACTCGCTCAAGAAGGCCTTCGTAAAATATGGAATAAGATCGACACAAAATACAAACGGCGCTTCACACTCTGAGTTCTTGGTCGAGTCGTTGACGTAATCTAGGCCAATGCCGGTCAGGTATACTAAACAGCATACTGTTGTGACCGTATGTCCCCATGTAAATAACACGACCAGTTTCATGATCCTTCGATAGATTTGAAAGAATTTATACACTTGTATTTGAGCGCTTATTTGAGCCCGTATTTTTTGAACACCCTGTATCTGTGAGTCTATCAGATTCAGACAACTAATGCCAACATACAGATTATGATTTCTCTCGAACCAAGCTTCCGTTCGCTTATTTTCCTCTTCAAAAATGCCACACATCGAAAGGTAAGCATTTTTAAATGACAATACTTTTTTCCGCTATGGCTTCGACATTCTGTTTCGTTATTATTGACTCTTTTGTTTACTTGATAATTTAGTATTGTATATTCCTCCACTTATAGGAAATCAAAATGTCTGTCTGTTCGTCTGTGTGTTGGATTTTTTTTTCCGTGCGCGTGACGGAAATTTTTTTCGCACGTTTTCCGCTATAAATCGCTTCAAACTCAAGCAATCTTCTTAGATACTTTTACATACGATAACCCATCACGAAACACATCGAACTGTATATTTGAAAAACCGATAATTTCATGGCCAAGTCGGTAGCGAGCTCGAATTCAAATCCGAGGGTCTCAGGTTCGATCCCCGCCGGTGCATAGTCTTTTGCCGCGTTTTTTGCAAGTGTAACAAGTGGCCTAAACCCATTTCTGAGTAACGAGAAGCATATTTGAGCATCTTTTGCCGAGTTTAAAAGTGAATTATCGATTGATTTCACTCGACTTCGTGAAATTTTCGCACATTTCGTTGCAAATCAATCCACATGCCGGCAAACCTCATTGGAAGGGATTTGGAACGAGAGAGCAAGGGACATCGAGAGGAACTCTCTCACTTTGGAACACACTCTCGTCCTTGACCCCTTTCTGGAGGCTCGGAATCGTGTATTGGGAAGCGTTATAAATCGCTTCAAAATCGCTCTATCTTCTTGGATCCTTTTGCATATGATAACAGACCAAAATATATTTCGAATTTTACTAATCTTAATTCGCCAAATTCATAGCCAAGTGGGTTTCGCGCTTCACTAGCAATCCGAGGGACGCAGGTTCGACCCCCGCCGCGGGCAAAACGTTTACCACATTTTTCGCAAGTGCCAGAAACTCTTCTAACACGTTTTTGAGTACCGTGAAACACGTTTTCACCTGTTTTGCTGAGTTTTAAAATGAAAAATAGAAAATTTCGAAAAGTTACTAATTGATTCGCAGAGCGTGGGGGACAATAGGAAAAGTATTTTGCGATGTTGGAAACGTGTCAGAACGTTTTCTATTTAAATGCACGCCCGGGAAAGGAACACACGGTATCCTGCGTTTCCGTTGAGAAAGGCTCTTGAGCCTGAGAGCGATCGAAAAAAGTTGCCACGGAGCCACAAAGTGGCGTAGTGAAAACTTTTTTCGATCGCTCTCAGACTCACGAGCCTTTTGCAACGGAATAAGCCAGTACTCTTTCTAGAGATTAACATTCCCCAACATACTAAATTCACCCTGGACCGTATTAGGAGCCGGCTACCGAGTCCTCCTCTCTGGATCGAACCTCAAGAAAGCTACCGAGCTCCCCCTGAACCGTACCTGAAGAAGGCTACCGAGTTCCCCCTGGACCGTACCTGGAGCATGCTACCGAGCTCCCCTGGACCGAATCTGGATCCAGTGACCGACCTCCCCCTGGACCGAACCTGGAGCCAGTGACCGACCACCCTCTGGACCGAACCTGGACCCAGAACTATGCATAGATCGTAGTGTACGCATAGAGCGTAGTGTACGCATAGAGCGTAGTGTATTTAACCTCAACACATCCCGGCTAGTTTTGCAATGGGCGATTTGGCTTTTGCCATATTTCACGGCGCACATGACAACTAATAACAGTTGTATTTCGCAGATTCTCTTTTCGACTCTACACAGCAAACTGCCACCGTTGTTCAAACTGATCGGAGTTAATCGTGTTTCGAATCTTCTTCCAATGCCTTCGACAGGCCACACTATAGCAACGAGCAGTGTTCGAATCACTACCAACTTGTCTGTGGCATCGCAATATACGTGACACTTATGCTACACATTGAGAAACACTCTTTTACGAAGTAATAAAACGTTCCGTTGCTAATCCGTGTTAAATAAGAATAATTCGAGAAAGCACAACAAAGCTAGAGACACATCGAGGGGTCATCCTTCACACCAGTAGTCCTTTTCATGAGCGAATCATTTTTAAATTGTAATACCCTCCTGGTCGTAACACTAGAAAAATAAACCGTTGGAGTATATTTGTTAGGCGGCACTGCTGTATACATAATCAACCAGGAAGGAGCTTCGATGTTTAAGAATTCAAACATCGATTCCAAAACCACCGATAGCAAAAGTTCTTTAAAGTAGAGTTTTGCACTATTTCACTGCCCCGGCCAGTTCAACCAATCCATCAAACAACGAACTGTTTTGCATATAATTGTTTACTCACAGTCACTTGGCACTGTTATTGTCTCCGGTATTCTGAAAATTATTTCGTCACTCTCGCCAACTTGTTTAGTAAAAAGAATTGAACAGAGAGACGAAATGAGGCTACCGCAAATCAAAGAACTTCAAGAAAACCTAAATCAGTAACTAAATTCTATCCACTTTGCTCTCTAATTTGTCGATTTCCTCATTTTTGTAGCACATAAAATTAGCCTAAAATTGAAGCGAAACGACAAAAATTGCGCTGTAAATATCGACGGTTATATGCGAGTGCGCCTTTCCTTCTCCCTCCCGCGTCACTCTCCAAAGTCGACGTTATATGACAGGAATCACGAGAGATTGCATGAAAACAGACCCTATGGGGAACAACTTTCAAAAACATAAGTTTGATTTCGATATTACTTTTATGTGGGAGTGCCCTGGGGACGAGAATTCGATCGATCCGGGTCCCAGCTCTCAGAACCGGCTTTTAGGAAATTCACTGCTCTAGGGACGGAATCGACGTAACTTTGTTCAAAATGAAGATAGAAGATTGTTAAAGAGCGCAAAATAATCAGAAAAATATGCTCAACAATTTTTGTGTTCACAACTTTCTAGTAGAAAAAGCGACGAAAAAGTTATGAAGGAAAAACTAAAATTCGAATAAGAAAAAAAATGTTTACCCTCTACGATATGATTTGTTAAATAGTAGCTATGCTGAATATGACAGAGCAAGTCAATATTAGTTTATATAAAAAATAAAAAAACATCGAAAAGGTACTTCCTCAGACCCGAAAAATCGGGTTGAAACTAGGAAACCTCCAATTTTTCGAAACGATTTTTTTGGTTTTTCAAATTTAGGATGTTAAAATCTTGTAGAAACTTCCTAAATTAATTAAAAACATCATTGTTATGCATTCCGAGTAATTTTATCGTGAAATTTTACCATCGCGAAAAATCGAAAAAAATCGTTATTTTCTAGGGCTAAAAATGGATTTTTTCAAATTTTAGCACATGCTTTCATATTATGACAAAACTACTCGGAATGCATTACAGTGATGTTTTTGATTAATTTAGGAAGTTTCTACAAGATTTTAACATTCTAAATTTGAAAAACCAAAAAAATCGTTTCGAAAAATTGGCGGTTTCCTAGTTTCAACCCGATTTTTCGGGTCTGAGGAAGTACCTTTTCGATTCTTTTATTTTTTATATAAACTAATATTGACTTGCTCTGTCATATTCAGCATAGCTACTATTTAACAAATCACATCGTAGAGGGTAAACATTTTTTTCTTATTCGAATTTTAGTTTTTCCTTCATAACTTTTTCGTCACTTTTTCTACTAGAAAGTTGTGAACACAAAAATTTTTGAGCATATTTTTCTGATTATTTTGCGCTCTTTAACAATCTTCTATCTTCATTTTTAACGAAGTTACGTCGATTCCGGCCATAGAGCCGTGATTTTCCTAAAAGCCGATTCTGAGAGCTGGGACCCGGATCGATCGAATTCTCGTCCCCAGGGCACTCCCACATAAAAGTAATATCGAAATCAAACAAATGTTTTTGAAAGTTGTTCCCGGCTTCATGCAATCTCTGGTGATACCTGTCATATTCACCTTTCATGTGGATTATCCCAGTGTGGACACTTTAAACCAAATTTAAAACAATGCGTTTAGGAGAATACAATTAATTAACATAATCTCTTCGAAATACAGATAATTAAATTAACAGGGAGGAAAATGAAAACAAATTTCAGATGAAGAGGCTTATTCTGTTGTACGGACTTTGTTCCCTGTAAATATAGTTAGCCTGTTATTCAAGGTAGAAGCGATTGTATTTTACCACCTATAAAATTGTACAATCAGTATAACCGCGCACTGCTCCGTAACATATTCACTTTTACATCCTAAGACTTATGGATAATTGAACACTTGTTCAACGTGGTACGACTTAACTCACTTTAAAGTTAAAGAAGTAGTAACCTCATAAGTAGAAAGTCAAACTATTGTCATTACTCGATTCCTTTCATAAACTATAATAGAATTGCAAAATTTGAGATCTCTATGTTTTTTGTCCCTTTTTTTAATATTCAGAGAAAATTACTTCTCTGCAACTGTTTTCGAGCCAGGTTTCACCCCCTCCCTCATATAGGCGCTGCCACGCATCACAACTTCCTTTCCCCTCTTGCGTAGGAGAATCGAACTCATGCTCGTAAACATATTGTTCAAGTTGTTTATGAACCAAACTATTAGATTTTTTTCACCTCGACTGTGCTTGCTAGATACATCAAGAACAAAATTTCTTTTTCATTCTTCGTATCTTGATTTATGTGATCGTAAACCTGAGTTTGTGCGGAAATCGTGTTGGCATGTTCAATTTCGGGATATGTATATTGTCATATCAACCCTCTTATTTTTTTGTCTTTACATTTCCTATTACGACGGGCATCGTAGGGTTACTGAAACATGGAACTCCGAAATGCGACCAGCCTTCGGTTCATGTGGGAAATCGACCTCGATTTCACTATGGAAGCAACCTTTGCGTAAGTAATATTTTTGTCTCCAAATTGTTGATCTAATTGATCGATAAGGGTGCACTTTAATGGTTCCTAAGAACACATTGAAACAATGCACGAGCACACAAATGCATGTTTTTCTATTTTCTAATTTCAGTGCACAAAAATACATAGCGATTATCGCGCTTTTCGTGATCCATCCCATCGTTTTGCTAATTCTTAACTCAAAGAGGTGCATAATGGCACAGTCTCTCAAATATGGATATATTTTCGAGCAGGTTCGTGACTTCGAAATCAGTCCGACAATACGTTTTTCTTCAGATTTCACTCGTCATTGGTGGTACAATCTTTTCGCTTTTTTCTCGACCTTATCCGCTCTATCCCTACGCGGGCCTATGCTTTGGCGGGCCAATCTGTCAAAATGTTATGCCCAGAAGCGTGTTTATGGTTGTGTAAAATAATTTAATATTGGGAGGAAAATACGTATTTTGCAGTATCTTATAGCGTTCTCAATTATTTTCACCATTCCACCCGTCTTCGTTTTACTAATTCAAATACACGTAAACATTGTTACGAGAACGCTTAGTAGCTTCAAGTTCAATCCGAGGTAAGCGAGCAGGTTAGGCAGTTGAACAATGTTGTTTTTTTCTAAATTCTCGGAAAATCCGAGATATTATAATCTGCCGGTAAAAAATCCAGTCGAATGACAAAATATTTGAATATCCGCACTTTACGCTTTATCGATTACCTCGGCTTACAGTGAAAGTAGACTCAATAAGTTTTGGTAAATTCATCGAAATAGAAAAGCCGAGGGGCGTTCTGGAATCGAGATATACGAAAAAAGACAATTGCGGAAAATCAAATTGGAGATGTGTCCAGACTTTAGGCCTTGGTTATATTAGAATGTTGTCTTACATTGCGAGCAGTGTCGAGATCTAGACCATATCTTACTGGTAGAAAAATCTTTCTGAAGAAATGGGGTCAAATGACGAATTTCTTTTATATTTTGTTCTAAACATTTCCAATTAATCAGAAAGAGAAAATGATACACCGATATTTATTGTCAAAATTGTTTTTTTTGCAGAATGCAAATTGGCTTGATGATATACGTATGCACGATAATGGGCGCAAACTGTGTTGTGTTTGGATATTCTTCGGTTGATTCGGAGTACTATGATCTATTGGCGCAGGTCAGAACTGAATCCAAAAATAATACAAATAGGGGGAAAGTGTATACAAAAATATATAAAATAATTTAGATTCCGGAGATTCATCAAGTAATATCAAAAGGAGGCATGCACATTCTCTTTGGCGGCCCGGGTGATGTTGGCCAATTTGGGACAGGTATATATATATTTCAGTTTATGATTGATGCATTTTTCCTAAATAGTATTTGTAACTGTTGAAATTTTTTTTAAAAATTATCGAAAAGTCTTTGAAAAAGTTATTTTAAAATATTTTGCAGAGGTATGGTTACTCCTGACATCTGTAGTGCTGCTCTTTCCCATTCTCGCTTTTCTCACTGTTCACATCCGCTACTACATGAAAATGATGAAGGTACAGCTTAGACTTAGAGTTTATCCCTAATACATGAAGTTATTAAGTATTATAGTATGTATTAATCGGTTAATCTTTTGCTTCTGCCGACCTTTTTAGGCTGTTGGTCTGACAGTTCCGCGTTACAAAGTGATTTTGAATACAATCGATGTTAGGCAGGGTCTATTTTTCGTAACTCGTTACGGAATTGGATTCGACGTGCGGAAAGTACGGGATTGGGAAGGAGTTCCAGAGTGTTAGGACTCTACTTGGTCATGTGCAATATGATACTAGAAATCCAAAGGAAGGTAAGGTACAAACATTTGTACTACAAAGTATGGCACACAAATAGGAGCACATGCGATTGAAACGATATGCGATCATAGCTAAATAAAACTAAAATCCAGCAGGATGGACTGTCGCAGAAAACGCAGCGTGCCCAGTACCGACTTTCGCAAGTGCTCTTTCTCCAGGTAATTATTTTCTTATTTTACCAATACTATTCAAGAAACTATTGCAGCTGCATGAAATTCTACTATTCTACGTAATTCCTGTGATTCTCCTTGTTGGGTTGATGATAATCGACATTAGCGATTGGCCGGTTTATGTCATCGCTATTCTGCGGCCTACTGTCGTGGTGAGTTATAAATTGCGTCCTCAAAGTTCAAGGGAGAAATACCCCTTGAAAAACTTAGCGATTGACCGCTCCTCCTCTGTCTCACTTCGAGAGGGAACAGAGAGGGAAGTGATCAGAAAAGAGAGATTGGGGAATCGAGGAGAGGCGAGAGAAGCGAGTGGAGAAGAGACACCGAGTAGATCAAAGAGAGTGCGAGAGAGGAGAGGTGACCTCGCATCCACGGAATCACACTAGTCCGGAAAAGGGATGGAAAGTTTGTCTTTTCGTTGCGAGACCATCAAAATTCGCGTGAATTCAAAAACTCTTGTAACTCTCCTTTTAAACGCTGCAAAATAAGTGATATTTATTTTTTAAAATGAAATTTTATTTCTATTTGAATACAAAGCAATTGCATATTCTTACAATTTAAAAAAAAGTTGTTATGATTTTTGAAGCATAACTGATTTTACTGATTTTAGTGCGCAAAGCACAGTGATGTACATTAAGGCTAATTCGTAACTTCAAAAATTAAAAAAATGATAGATCCGTTCAGAAACATCGTAAAACATGCGATTTGTTTTAACTCGATTGGCAAACGAATTCACTTTTAAATTAGATTATCTTATTTTACCGTGCTGAGCTACTTTTAAAAAATCGTAGTGTTTCGATGATATAGACACAACTAATGCAGAAATAAACAGATTATGATGTCTCTCGAACCAAGTCTTCGTTCGCTTATTTTCCTCTTCAAAAATGCCTCACATCGGAAAGTAAGCAGTGATCAATGGGAATTTTTTTTTTGCGTTAATTACATAGAAATTTTGTTTCGTTCTTCTTTTCTTTACATTATTATTAAATATTTTTCATTTTTCAACTGGCGATTTGACTTGTAACATCACTTGACTGGATGAAAATTACTGACAGTCGTCTTTCGCAGATTCTATTGTCGACTCTTCACGGCCAACTGTTGCCGTTGTTCAAATTAATCGGCATTCATCGTTTATCGAATCTTGGCGCAGTGCCTTCCACAGGTCATACAATAGCTACGAGCAGTATTCGGAGATCTTCCAACTTTCCCGTGCCATCGCAACGTGCATGACACTTGTATGACAAATTCACGAACACTCGCCCGAAATAATAAAACGTTCCGTTGCATAAACCGTGCTAAACGCAGAAATGAAGAGCGAGAGAGCATGACAAAGAAAGATACACGTCTAGGCATTGAAAGAGCATCAGTAGTCCATTTCATGGGCGTGCATTTAAAAACATTTTTGAATTTTGTTCTATTTTTGTAATATTAAAGCAGGCTCATAGGACTAATCTCAATTTTCATAGTAGTGCGGGGTCGGTTTGCGGCTGCAAAACACAATTCATAGTCGAAAAAAATCTAGGGGGATCAAATTGGGGGCTACTTTTTTCGACTATGAATAGTATTTTGCGGCCGCAAAGTGACCCCTCAAAATGAGAGATGACGATGGACTATGAAGGCAGCACAATAGGATGCGAAATGTGAGACCATGGTCTCTTTTCTCTTCATTTCGCCTACTCTATTTACTGGTGGGTGGGCGAGAGAGTGTGTGAAATGAAGAAACCGTGGTCTCACATTTCGCACTCTAGAAGCAGCCACTGGACGAGAAGAACGGGCGAAACGTACTTCCACATGATACGCAACGCGTGGAAATGATACAACATTTGTTATTTGCAATTAAACATTTATCTCGTAAAACGATGATATCGATACAAAAATAAAAATAAATAAATAAATTATGGTGATGATTAAATACTTAGGAAACGAATAGCAGCTGCAATACTGATGGTTAACTTTATTATTTGCATTAGAAAGTTAAAAGGCGATATACGCGATCAGGAATCGGCTGTTCTTCCAAGCTGAAATTGATCGACATTTGTAATCGAGAAATATTTCCACGGAAATTAATTGTAAAAAAACTAAAAATTGCTAATAGCCACATTTGCCTAGGATGTCATGTTTGTTTACAATCCATTTTTTTTTAAATTTCAGATTTTAAAAAAAAGTACTGACCATCATCAGTGTCTTGTTGTACTTCCTGACTACATCGTCTCGCTCTTTAATCACTTCCCTCAACTTCTCTTTCAGCTCAGGTTCACTCAATCTATCAATCCAATCCGCCTGGCTTGCTTCTACAGCGCACTCGCCAAGCCCGAGCGCCTGAAATGGTGATTGATTTTGGAAGCATAGAAGGCAGAATACGCGACCAAATAGACGTTTGTGAGTTGGTAAAAGATATCAGTAAATAATTTTTCTGCATTTGGCAAACGTAATGCATAAAACTAAAGAATGATGAGGGAAACTCGAAAATACCTCAACGATAGTGTCTGGCAACTGCAGACTTATAAAGGAATCTTTATTTGTTCTCACGAAAACTTCTCCACTATTGGAAACGTGCACAACATGAGAACCGGACACACTGAACGCGGATTCTTTTAAGAAGTTGTTAAAAGATATACTTAAAACGCTCACATTTCATTCGGAGGAATAGTCCACACATTCTTCTTCGTAATACGACAAATCAATAACTGCGATTCGGAGGCTCGATCTTTGTGTATAAGAAAAAATACCGCTCCGTGTTGTACATGCCACGTATTCTATTGAAGAAAGAACATATCGTTTAGAATTTTACAATTTCATTAAGATTGGGAACTATTATAACGAAAAATTTGCAACTCCGCCATTACTCTAATGAGCTTTCATCCAAAGTATGACGCGATGTGCAACATCACCACCTGGTTCAAAAATGTGCACCAAAGTACAACACAAAGAGTGTTGCAGAGACCGTCCAATATTAATAATACAATGCCCAAACTATTATTCAAACATCAATAGAGAGGGGTCAATCGATTATCGAATGATGCGAGGCCATATTATTCTCTCAATCTTCTATCGACTGCTCGGCCGACGCGCTCGGGATTAAGTGAGGCGGTGATATGGGCAATGATAATAATTGAGAGTAGACTCGACCAAACTATTATTTCAATTTATTATTTCTTCCAACAAAATATTATTTCAATCTATTTTCCGGTTAATCGATTATCGGTTTCAAACTTTTGAATTTCACTTTTCATCATTATCGCGTTGATCATAATAGTTTACGGTCTATGGAATAAGTTTCCTTTTTCTTATATCTTAATTTCTTACTTGTTGTGTACGAATTGCACCCGGGCAAGGTTTTTCAAAGAGTATCTGGATAAAAAAGTCTAACAGAAACACGAAATTCACAGTTTTTAATAATAAATGTTAAAGTTGAATGTAACCATTTTGAAGTAGGTGTTCGCATGTTGAACATCGCATAGGTGTAACGCCTTTTGTCCGCCTGTTTCCTGAGCATCTCCATCGAAAAATTGTATAAAAGTTTGCAGGATACTGCTGAAAAGCTTTGATTATCGTACCTATTTATCCAAACTTCGTCGGCTTCGAAAGCCGGTAATTTGGAATTTTTTGTTTGCGAATATGATATTTATGATAATTGAACCATCTATTAAAGGTGGTGTCCCACGAACTTTTGGTCAACTGAGTTCTAACTGTGGGGTTATCACGCTCGGTTCCCCTGTAAGAGCCCCGAAAACGGCTCGTTCAACTGCTGAGTTTGAACAGAGTTATTCGAGTTTGGCTCTGTGCCAAACTGACCCTGACGCATAGGGAATCAAAAATGAGAGGGAGGGATAATGGGAAAAGAGGAGAAAGCGTCCGCGCCATTGGCACATAAGAGATGAGGAAAGAGGGAGCGCGAGATCGTAATACTCCTTCTTTAAGAATCTTATGGTTTCTATAGTTTTGGCAATGTAAATTTTCTCACATAGTCACATACCATGGCGCATGGCAGAAGTGGAACATTATGAGCACGTCTCTGTAAATGGCAATTGATGCTTTCCGGTTCAAATGCGCTATCCTCACCTATACATTTTCTGGTGCACACATATGTCGTTAAAAATCGACATGTTCATTCGATACGGCTTTCCGTGCACAATATTAGGATCTTGGTCCAATGAAACGATGTAGGTTGTTGATTTATCTCCTCTGCTCACGAAGTAGTAGGGGAACATGGATTTGACAGTAATATCCGTTTTTGTATACTGCAATAATAGCAACGAGGGTGCCTGGTGAACCAAATGCACTGACCTTGAAGAAGGTAATCACGTCCAATGTGTCTCTTCCAACAACTAACTTCCGAAAAAGTGTGTACCTGTCGTATGTGAAGTTCAATATTTCGCTTATTTCGTCTCGTAAGCATAGTAGTAAAACCTCGCTGAAGTACACTTCATTGCCCGTCGCTCCGATCACTTCTTCCCAAAATACTTCCTTACAAATTGGATGAACGCTGTAATTTCATGAGAGTTCTAGGTGAAAAGCAAATGTTATCTTATGGTAGCATTGTATCACCTAAGTACACAATGGCCGTGCGACCACTTTACTAGAAAGTTGCTACCTTGATGCGAACTGTATATTTCAGATTTGATTTGGGCTAATTTTGTAATGGCAAGCTCTATCGGAATGAGTATATTTGTGAAATAGACAGAAAGGATACAGAAAGGATACTCAATCACCACTTATTAGAAGTGTCGACAGAAGAAAAAAATTTACAATTATGTGTGGTACAATATATTTTAAACTGTTGTACAATATTTGACACTACTGTATATTATCTGGGTTGAAAAAAGGTAATGCCCTTTGGTTATCATTTATATGCGAACGAACTAGCCGGGATGTGTTGAGGTTAAATACACTACGCTCTATGCGTACACTACGCTCTATGCACAGTTCTGAGTGCAGGTTCGGTAGAGGGGAAAATCGGTAGCTGGCTCCAGGTTCGGTCCAGGGGGAGCTCGGTATCCTGCTCCAGGTAAGGTTCAGGGGGACCTCGGTTGCCTTCTTCAGGTAAGGTTCAGGGGGACCTCGGTAGCCTTCTTCAGGAACGGTTCAGGGGGACCTCGGTAGCCTTCTTCAGGTAAGGTTCAGGGGGACCTCGGTAGCCTTCTTCAGGAACGGTTCAGGGGGACCTCGGTAGCCTTCTTCAGGTAAGGTTCAGGGGGACCTCGGTAGCCTTCTTCAGGTACGGTTCAGGGGGACCTCGGTAGCCTTCTTCAGGTACGGTTCAGGGGGGAAGTAGGTAGCTTGCTTGAGCTTCGGTCCAGGGGGAGTTTGGAATCTTGCTGTAGGCTCGGTCCAGGGGGTTTGGAATCTTGCTGTAGGCTCGGTCCAGGGGGAGTTTGGAATCTTGCTGTAGGCTCGGTCCAGGGACGAGAACTCAGTAGCCGGCTCCAAGTACGGTCCAGGGGGAGTTTAGTATGTTGGGGAATGTGAATCTCTAGAATGAGTACTGGCTTATTCCGTTGCAAAAGGCTCGTGAGGCTGAGAGCGTTCGAAAAAAGTTGCCACTACGCCACTTTGTGGCTCCGTGGCAACTTTTTTCGATCGCTCTCAGGCTCAAGAGCCTTTCTCAACGGAAACGCAGGATACCGTGTGTTCCTTTCCCGGGCGTGTTCGAACACGTTTCCGACATCGCAAAACACTTTTCCTGTGATCTCCCACGCTCTGCGAATCAATTGGAAACTTTTCAAAATTTTCGATTTTTCAATTTAAAACTCGGCAAAACAGGTGAAATCGTGTTTCACGTTACTCAAGAACGTGTTAAAATGGCTTCTGACACTTGCGAAAAATGCGGCAAACGTTTTGCCCGCGGCGGGGTTCGAACCTGGGGGTCTCGGATCGTAAGTCAAGAGCGTAACGCACTTGGCTATGGATTTGGTCATTTAAATATTGCAAAATTTTAAAGGGTTTTTGGTCTGTTGTTGTATGCAAAAGGATCCGAGAAGATAGAGCAATTTTGAAGCAATTTATAAAGCTTCCCGATAAGCGATTCCGAGCCTCCAGAAAGGGATCAGGGGCGAGAGAGTGTGCCAAAGTGAGAGAGTACCTCTCGATTCCCCTTGCTCTCTCGTTTCAAACCCCTTCCTGCGAGGTTTGCCGGCATGAGGAATGATTTGGAACGAAATGTGCGAAAATTTCATGAAATCGCGTGAAATCAAGTGAAATCAATCGATATTTCACTTCCAAAATCGGCAAAAGATGCTCAAATGTGAATCTCGTCACTCAAAAATGAATTGGGCCACATTTGACACTTGCAAAAAATGCGGCAAAAGACTATGCACCGGCGGGGATCGAACCTGCGACCCTCGGATTTGAATTCGAGCTCGCTACCGACTTGGCCATGGAATTATCGATTTTTTGTAAATAAATTTTGAAATGTTTTCTGATGGGTTATCATATGCAAAAGGATCTGAGAAGATTGCTTGAGTTTAAAGCGATTTATAGCGAAAAAACGAAAAAAATGTCCGTCACGCGGAAGGAAAAAAAACATACCAACAGACAGACATTTCAATTTCCTAGTAGTGGAGGAATTAATAAATGACATAGTTCGCTTGCCCTGGCCGTGACACAATGAAACCATTGGGCTTCTGGCTGGGACGCACAACGGTACCTAGCAATGATTTTTTATCAAGGAATTTAATTCAATTTTTTTTACTATAACCATATCTCATTAAAAATAAGTATGGAAAAAATACAATGACAAATCACTTAGCATCGATCAAGTATCACCAGTTAATTGTAACAAAAGTACCATCGGACAAGTAGATCACGCCTTCTTCCCTTCTCCACTCCTCTCTGACTCTATCCGCCCCAACTACTTTGACCGAAAGAGCCATCTTAAAAATCTGAAATTAGAGAAAAAGCTGTGTGAGAACTTCGGGATGGGTGAAGACGTAATAGTACGTGCCAAACTAAAACATGCTATTAGCGTCTACGCACATGGCTTGTATCGTATCTATCGTATTGGGGTGTACCCAGTGGCAACACGCTATCGATTAACTACTGATTTGTTTTGTGCCGGACACGCGTCTTGATATTTCGGTAGGGGTGTGACATCTATTACAATTGTAGCATGCATTACAACAGATGTTAACGCTGTCTGGGCTGTCTGTGTCAAAAAAGCTCGTTAAAGTCATCCTATCAAAAAAACAATTTGTATGATACATGACTTCGTCAACGCTGCCGGTCCTCAGTTCATGCTACTCGCAAGACACGATCACAGGCAATGGAGAACTATCATGGCAACCCAGCTGAATTAACACCCTCACCCAGCTGATAAAGTTGATTAAATGTAAATGTAAAAATGTAAAAACAAGCCCCTGCGCGCTGATGTTGTGATCCATATCAGAAATGCATTCGTAGGACAGTCGAACCGTATGAGTGCAACTGCTACAAAGCACAATGACCAGTGTTCAACGTTGGCAATTGCGAGACATTTGATCTACTTAATAGCGCCGTTCCGTTGTTGCCAATGACTACGACATAGTCACCATTCTTTCCTCCCGAACGCCGACTTTAAGCGTGTCCACGACGATTCTAAAGTTTGCAATTTCATCCATTAACCCGTGAGTGCCGAAAATTGAACTATTTTGTGATATCAAATTTTTCCTTCTTCTTAACTTCACACCACTCGTAGTCCAAAATATGCACAACGCCAATGGTAGACTGGTGGGGAAACGCTGCGAAATGAGCATAAATATCTCACACCTTTACGAACTTTATTAATAAAAAAATAAAATTCTGCTTCCGAAGGTGGACCGAGGAGAACGTGAATGAAACAATTCCTTCCTGTTTTCAGAACTCTGTAATGCACAATACTTCAATAAAACTGAATAGTGTTACCCATTTTGAAGCTTCGATTCATCGCGTTATCAACGTCGCCCAGGTTTCATTCTTGCGATCTTTCCTTGCTCCTAGCTTGAAACTAATGTTCAATTTAATTTGCAATGTTTTTCAGTGTCTTACTCTCGTATTCGCATTGTTTCCCACGATTGCTTTACTGGTAACTGTCGCTAACAGCTCCTCGATACACCTGAATAGCCGGTAACTAGTTCATGCATGTTTTGTACCAATTTTACACCCAGCGCACGCAAATATTAATGCGAGAGAGGATAAATAAATGAACTAATAAAATGTTCAAGCGCTGCTTTGAATTGCAAACAACAACAAAATAAATAAAATTTTCACCATTTTTTTCAGAGTGATCATTACACTATGGACCGCTTCGATGCTCGGAATGCTACTGTCGTGTACCGGCATGACAGTTGCCAATTACGTTGCTGCCTGGCCGAAGGACATTATGGATCCACGTAATATCTTACACAAACATTCTGTATTTTGAGTAAAATTTAGAAAAAAACACACAATTGTACTTGTTTCGATAAGATTTTGTCGTCCTGTATTTTTGCTCACCGGCTAATCGAAAAATTGCCAACATATCAGCCGATCGACTTTTGATTCTCGAATGCAAGCAATTTTTCTACGCTCTTGCGTCACTCTCTGAAATCGGAGTAAGCGTCGAACGACTAATTTCCGTCAGGAATCCAGGTAGGTCTCAAAAACAATCAGTCGGAGTTGTCTGATCAATCGAGTCGCGACGCCTTTTGTGTCTGAAAGTCGATAAACGTTGCCTTATTCAATTATTCAATTATTTATCACATCAGGCGGTAACGCTATCTGGTGAGGATGTGGTTTCAGGGGTTTGGATCATTCTTCTCAGTATAGACTGATCATTTCGGCTGGGGTCGAGGTAGAGGATCGGTCTTCTTCCCATTCACAGACCATCTTCTTTGAAGTTGCTGGAGGAATAGACGAGATCTGTCTTAGGACCATGGACGTAGGAAGAAAGGGGAGGATACGTGAGGCTGAAGGCAGTCCTGACGAACGGGGGGCACTTCTTTCTTGCACTTGAGTCCACCAAGCTCGAATCATCAATCAAATTGAGAATTGGCGAAACTGGTATCTGAGTAGCCAACATCAAACGGTCATACTCATCCACGGTGACCAGGCCGGCTAGGACGGGGATTCCAATCTTGTCGAGTCGTTGGTAGAAAGACGAAGGGGTCCAGGGAACTAGGGGAGTCCCCTCTCCATCAGAGCAAAATGGAGAGGGACCGCTCGCGACGACTGACAGAAACGTTGCCTTAGTTACATTTTTATAAAACCGAATTCTTTTAATAAGTTGAACTTTTATAGAAGCATATCACGACTCGCCATTCGCCTATAAATCATTTATATTTTTGTTATGCCCATCGGTAGGTGGTGCATGCCAAAATTACAGATTACTTATTTCGAATTTGCAGATCATTCTATCGTACGTGACCAGTCGCATGTTCAGCGGAGGTGAACCTCTATTAGAGATAACACAATTCCAAAACCTCCATAGAGGGTATGGTGAACGACATTGTGCAAAAGTTAGAGACATCCTATCACTTTCACCAACACTCTTGCGCTCTTGTCCCCTTTCTGCAACTGTACCTCTGGTGGCGTGGAGATGAGGAGTGCACTTGAAAAATAAAGTCGCCAAAATGAGCTTGGCTTTCAGGAACCGGGCCCGTCTTCGTGATCAGCATTGCCGCATTCAACGCGATCGATTGGTTAGCTGTGGCGGTCCGTTAACAACATTCAATTCTTTTTTAAATAATGATTTTTTACAGGTTCACATATTCGTTTTCTTGTACACTAGAAAGCTTTATAGTGTTTCCGTGGGCGCTGCTACACTCAATGCGAGATATGAGGTATTAACGAAATAAATTGTTCGTGCATTACTGGAGTGAAAATAGTAGGCAAATCTATGCTACAAATTAAGAAATCTAAAAGACAACTTTTAATACAGTGCAACACCAAATTTCAGACAAAAGGAGCTTACGCGGTCGCTCGGGCACTATTCCCTGTGAATCTAGTCAGTCTATTTTTTAAGGTGCGTTTTTTTATTTATTTAAATATTTTAATAATAGCCCGTTAAAGGTGGTTAATGGAGTGACGGCATATGGCTATGTGAAGTACATCGCTGTCTATCCCGAACTTTATGGATACTTCGAGCATTCTTTCGTGTCGGTGCGTTGCATTATTGATGAATTTGTGTCCAATATCCTTTACTTTGGTGGAGCACCTGCTTTATTTTTTATCATTATTTCATCTGAGATTGCAGCAAAACATTCTATGCTCTGGCATTTCCTCGGCTCTTTTTCTGAGCAGACACGACTTGTTATGGAATCAGTTGCGGAGAATGTTGTGCAGGTTAGCCGCACTTCTCTCGAAAATTAGAGCCTCAAAATATTTTTTTTTGTTTCGCACCTTTCTTTTAATTTATATGTTTCATACCGTGTAAAAATATTATTATTAAAACGATACGGATGTTCACGAAAGTGCGACTTCATATTATATATCATCCATGTGTTGCCATTGTAAAAGTATATAACTTTTCAAAATAATTTTTAAAATTCTGATTACAGGAATTCAACTCGGGTGGGCAACACCGCTGCGACAAGACTCGTCGAAAACGAAGCATATTTCCGCCTGATGCAGAAGGCGTGGCTGTGATGAACAATTTATTCGAATTCAGCACTATCCTTTTTTTTCGATTTTTGCATCGAACTTTCTTGCGAATACAAGTAAATAAGAATATAAACAATGATGTTGCGATATCAATTTATAATCTGAAGAAAAAAACATCACACCAGTTGGAAACCACGCCTTACTCAGGAATACTGAAGATTAAGCGCGTCGCCACTATTATGTGAAATATCTGCAAGATAGGCTGCTTCGTTTTTGTTGGCCCATCCCCCCCCGGGAAGCACCACTAGTGGCTCTCTCAAATTCCCACACTCTCTCGCTTTCCACTGGTAGTCTACCCTATTGGCTAGCAGCTGGTGCAACAGTAGAGAGTGTAGAGTGTTTTGGCATTGAGCTGTGCAGGGGGTAACCCGAGTAGATGACCAGAGTAGGTGGCGAGAGGCACACGAAAGATCTCTCCCTTCTCCCTCCATAAAGCCAGGTGAGTGAGAGAAGTGCTAAGCGTTTATGAAACCAGATGAAACGCTTAAATTTCCCGCCAAAACGTGGCGTCTGTTCTACAAATGGAAGTGTTGAGTGCTCATTCATCTCTCCATCACTCGCAGTGTCGCGTCGATATAATCTGCCCCTCTTTCTCCCATATTATTACTTTCTCCAACTATGTGCCCATAATTTGTCTTATTGTTTTACGCATGCCTCAGTGCTAGATCTAACTTCAATTGTTGTAGGGCCTTTGTCAGAACAATTTTCGATCAACGAAACCCGTATCGCGCTAGATTTTACGCATTATCTATTCTCCTTCATCTTCCGATAGCCATCTCTAACTGTAACCTCTCGATCACAAGGTTTTGAAGCAGGGTAGCGAGAGAGAAGAAAGTGCGCATTGAATTGCGAAAGACGGTGGTGAAAATATATTTCTTTTATATGCTTTCCTTCCAGGATCTTTAGCATTCCAGTCAAACCTCCAAAAAACGGGTCAGGTGTGTGAGCGAAAACGTCGGAGAGACTCTCCCACATTCCCATACTCTCTTTCCCTTGTCCTCAAGGGAACTTTCCCCCTTCCTCCGCTTGAATAGAAGACGAACTATCGGTCATGCTTCTTTCTAGTGAACTGAACTCTTTTAGACAAGCTGGTGAAATTCAAGGACGAGAGTAGAGTTCACTGGTGAGGCGCATGTTAGAGGGTTATGTGTATGCTCATGAGTTTCGCTGCTTTCTCGCTGATCTGTTAGTCTTTATCAACTATCTTCTATAAACACGCCGTCGGACGTTGATAAAATAATACAATTTGAAATTATTACGTTTATGACATGGACTTGTTGTAAGCGTGTGCTCTATTGTCTACTGCTTTCTCAAGCAGCCGTATAGGTTGTTTAGGACCGGAACTTTTTATTATTGTAAAAAATAAAGGTTGTGAATTTAAAAAGTATATTCACAGATGTTTGCTCCTCAGCCATTTCCGGCGCACGCGGGTATTGATGCCGGCGATGGACTTTCACAGGTACGGACGCTCTGACTTCTTTACTTTATGGTGCGCTAACTATCGCCTGACCCCCCCCAAGATTGGGGTTCGTAAAACCGATTCTGAGGGGTCTGAATCGTCATTTTGGGGAATCGAGTGTTTGAAGGATCAGAACGACCCCTCCCCCAGAACGAGCCATTATGACCCCTCAAAATGGGCAGTCAGACCGCCAAGCTAGGGGGGTCAGGCGACAGTGAACGCACCATAATGCTGCATTCCTTGACGATGCCCTATCATATTGTGCGGTCAAAAAATGTGTAAAACCTTTCTAATGCCGCGCTAATTTCATGGGGTGCAAGGTGCACATCAGTTTTATGCACCCTTTCATAACTTTTTCCTAGTGAAGCTACAACTTCCAAATAGAGGGTCCAATTAAAAGGAAAATGTTCCAAACATGGCTTGCAATCCCTGTATCAAGTTTGGAAGTCGTAGCTTCACTGGGAAAAATGTTATGAAAGGGTGCTGATATGCACCCCATGAAATTAGCGCGGCATTAAATAACGCAAAACTTATAATATTTTCAGGACTACTACCTTTATCTTGGTGAGACGAATCCAGAGAAACCTATCGATATTCGCGACCATTTCTTCGAGCAAATAGAGGAGATGGCGAGGCCTGACCGACCCGAAACAAACCCCTACTTTGTGAGTGAATGTTTTTAACGTGCTTTTCCTTGATTCTCGGCGCGTTGTTTTATATAAAAGGAACTATAGGCGATAATTATCGGCAAATCAAGAGACACGGGAGGCATAGAAATAGATTAGAAAAACTATTAGTCCATTTTTTTGGAAAAATTTTCCATGTAAAGCGGTTTTATAGTAGTGAGCTACCACGCTAGAAGGGGCAACGTGGATTATGTAACCCAAGCTTTCCCAAAGAATCTGGCACGTTACCTTTCGCAATCAAAGTTGCTACCAATTTATTCGCCCCGGGGTAGATGGAAGGCTTATTTGGCCTCGGCGGGGGTCGAACTCATTATACAATTGTAATTCATTTGCCTTTGCAGTCGTACCAGTGGATCGTCGGCATTCAGATGATGCACGACGAATCGGAGAAGCCGTTCATCGCACTCGATAACATGGAAGAGCACGAAAAAGAGGTGAGTCGAGTGCGGTCGAGTGCGAAATGTCTCCTCATTTCACACACTCTCTCGCCCACCGGTGACCGGTGACTAGAGTTTGAGGAGATCGTGGGCTCACATTTAGCAATCTAGTGAACAATATCTCCAATCAGAGAAAAAAAGCTACCACTTTTCACTGTGTCAAACGTTGTCGGATCTCCGCGATTTTCACGCGAACGGCCTCGTATAGGATGTAGAGTATAAAATACGTTAGATGAAATTAACGCGCTGAAAAATGCATGAGATTTGACGTGAGATAAAACTTTGATAGCGTTACAATGGGATATTTGCACTGCAACAATTTTCCTTTTGATGCAGAGTGGTATATTACAGATAATTCGAGAATTTTTCCTCCCCTGCATCAACCGGATTCTACGCAACGATTCGTTCGCCCATCCCGACGTTGAATTCATAAGGTTTAAAAAACATAAAAAAAACTTAATAAAACACCTTAACATTACAACTATAGGCGGAATGTCGTGCACGAAATTCGAACATGATATTAAAACTATAACAGAGACTTTCCGCACTATAAATGAACATGTATCGAGAATACCCCCATTGATTTTGAATCTTTATATTTCTAATCTCGGTCATTTAGGGAGTGCATTTCTGGTCTTGTTTATCTCCGGACTGAGCTGCTGCCCGTGTTCCGTCAACTTGTCGCTACGCCAGAGGAACGAGTGAGTTCAGATATGAATAGGGTTCTCTTATTGGAATCAAATGTAATTGTGAAATTTGGAGAACAAAGGAACGCAGACCGCAATGCGTGCGAGAGTGTGTAAAATCGAGAGAGTAGTGGTCAGTTCTGCCGTGGTACTAAACTGAGTTCATTTGCCAACGAGAGAACAAAAGAAGGCGAGAGAGTTTCAACGCATTTACATAGCGAATGAGCTCATTTTAGTATCACGGCTGTTCCCATAAGTTCCAATAAGGGAACCCTAGATATGAACAAATGATTACGAACGGATAGATGATATATCACGAAAATTAAACTAAACACCACTTGGATATGGATTTTGCACTGCTAGTACATCGGTCAGTGTTTAGACCAAGGGCCGAAACACTGATCGCCATCTCTTTACACTTTACAATTTACAATTATTTATTCCGCCAGGGTTAGGGGTTTCGCGAGAGTTCCTTGTAGATTGTCGATAGTGGAGTCGGCAGATATCCGTCGTCTTCAGACGATTCGGTTGTTTTGGGGCAGGGTGAAGGGGGTGCAGCAGGGTGGGTTAAATCAGAGTCGTAAGAGAGACTCTGACGTGAAAGAAATAGACGGCAATTCGTTAACAAGAGATCGGAAGACGTTAGGAGAGCTTATCACAGTTTCTCGACTAAAGGCGTTCCATCTTTGCACTGACCTAGATACAAAAGTAGAGTGAGACTTAGGCACAATGAAAGGTACAGCAATGCGAAGCTCGTGAGTATTGCGCAAATCGCGTGTAAGAGGGGAAATTTTTAGGAGAAATTTGCAATTGAATGAGTAGAAATTGTGAACGGTCTTGTGCAGGAAAAGAATGTCGATTATAAGACGTCTATGCTCTAGGGTTGATAAATGGAGAATATTGAGCCTATCTGGGTATGAGGAATATGGGATAGAGCACCTGAAAAACAGTCTGCGAATGAAATTACGCTGAACATTTTCAACATAGTTGGCAAGTTTAACGGCGCGCGGGGACCAGACAACTGTGCAATATTCTAGTATTGGTCTTATGAAGGCATTAAAAGCCTGCACATATAAAAGAGGGTCACGTGAGTAAAAACACTTGAACATAATGTTCACTTTAGACCTCGCTTTAGCTGTTATTCTCGATATATGCTCATTGAATTTAAGGGAGGGCTTCATAATGACCCCAAGATCTTTCATGAACGGAGATGGAATTACATTGGTACCATTAATGTTGTACTGTGTGCGATGTTTTAGGGGCCCATAATTAACAACAGTGCATTTGGATTGATTGAGAGCGAGATTCCATGCGAGTGACCAAGAGAAGACACAATCGATTGCTGCCTGGAGAGAATGCGCGTTGTGAGGAACATCAGCATAGATCTTGAGATCATCTGCGTAAATACCGTATTTAACATCTGAAGGAAGTCCTTTCGAAATATCATTTACGAAAAGAATAAATAGAAGAGGACCAATGCACGATCCTTGAGGGACCCCAGAAGAAACAGTTGTAGGCGCAGAGAGAGAGTATCACCAATCAGTACAGATTGAGTTCTGTTTGAAAGATAACTCCCTAACCAGCAAATAATGTGATTTGAGAATCCCAAGTGAGAAAGTTTATGGAGGAGGAGTCTATGGTCAATGCTATCAAAAGCTTTCCGGAAATCAAAACATACTGTATCGAAAGATGATTTCTGAGATTTGAATTTAAGGTACTCTGAATGAGTCTCTACAAGCTGAGTACAAGTAGAGCGTTTTAGTCGGAAACCGGATTGTCTGGGATCAAACAAATTGTTCCGATCCAGAAAATCTGTAATCTCATGTATGAGAATTTTCTCAAAAATTTTGGTGACTGAGCAAATGAGGCTAATAGGGCGGAACATGTTGATTGAATTGGAGGAAGCTTTAGGGATGGGTTTGACTATAGCTTTTTTCCAGATATTAGGGATAGTACAAGTGCAAAGAGTTTTGTTAAATAAAATCATAAGTGGGGACACAAGAGAAATTTTGCATTTTTTATAAAATATATTAGGTAGACCATCAGGGGAAAAGTTAACTTTAGGGGCAAGAGATTGAATGGAGATGAGAATTTGTGAAGGGCTTATTGAAGAAAGGTCAAAGGGTTGAGTATGAGAGGGGGGAGGTGGGAGGAGAGGCGCATGAAGGGGTAGTGTGGAAACGGAGGCAAAGTACTGCGAGAAGGCATGTGCCTTGTCTCGATCAGTTACTAAGCTATTTCCATTGAGATCAATTATTCCCGGTGGAGCATTGCTTGTTGCCTTTAGGCGAGTTTTACAGAGACTAAAGAAAGCTTTGGGATTGCTTGAATTGACTACTTTATTTTCAACTCTCTCGTTATGCATTCTTAGACCAAGGTCCGAAACACTGATCGCCATCTCTTTAGTCTGATCTTTAAACTCTTCTCATTTGTTGACTAGTAATTGTAGTCTCTTATAACAACTTTCACTAAATATATCGGAGCGGTCGAATGAGTAGCAAGTTCGATAGACCCCAGGGAATATCAAATATGCTTCGCAAAGTTTTGAATGTGAATTATCGTAAAGTGTGCATGCCTTACGTGTGTAGATCAGTATAGATATTATATTTATAAAATGATACGATCATACAAAATGTCAAACTGGGGACTTCCTGTATTTACCGAGAGCACGCAAAAGCGAGAGGGTCGCCAATGTTCCTGTATGGTAAACAACGGAAGTTCGTTATTCGGCTTTTTGGTGTCATCGTATCATTTTATGACAGGAATCGGGATAGACTCGAGCATGCCCGGGACATAGAAATTTATGATTTTTAATTTGGCTGAAAACATAGCACAGAGTACTACAAACATCCCTCTATCGAATAGCGTTTTCATATTTTTTTAAAATTTTCGTTTTTGCGTGAAACACAAATGAACCTGGTGAGTCGGGAACTTTTTCGAGAAATAGTAAAGTTTGAAAAATCATAAATAGCGTCAAAGTGAAGATAAAAATCCACGGTTTGGAGTGATAGATAGATATATCACTCAGCTTGTTTACCATCCGCTCGAAGTCATTCCTGGTTGATCCGCCGTTGCGGGTTGTCGCTTTTGCAAAAGTTGAGCTAATTTTCTTAAAAGTAAAAACTGCTGGTTCCCTCTATGGACGCTCTGGTGAGTATTATTGGTACTAACTACAATATAAAAATGAGCGGAATCGGGCCATGGATTGTAAAGATGGGACGAATTGTGTGACGTCATCCAAATGTAACTATTATTCACGAATCATAATTATGGATCTATTTCAGTGAAAACAATGTGAAACTAACAGAAAAAATATTCTGGTTATTTGTGAAGTTTTTTATTAACAACTTTTTTGAGGAAAAAAAATATAAAAATTTTGAACTTCGATTTTTGAATTTGCTGAATGTCTATATTTCGAAGTCGATATGAATCTTAAACATCTGCATATTATTAGATATACTCGCAGGCGTAAGATCTGTCCGTAATTTCTAGAGTATTGCACTTTTGCGGACGGAATTCATAACATGCAAGCGAAATTTTTCTACGAATATTAGAAGTAATCCAATTCCTTCCACACTTCATCGTGAAATTCCTCATTATAGGTAGACCAATTTCCTTAAACGCGAAAAGCGCGTGCTCTAGCTTCTCTAGCACTCTCTCAATTCCCCACTCGATATTCTAGGCGCTGTAACTCGTTTCTACGAACAGATAGACTCTCATTTCCAAAAGGAAATTGGTCTACCTATAATGAGGAATTTCACGATGAAGTGTGGAAGGAATTGGATTACTTCTAATATTCGTAGAAAAATTTCGCTTGCATGTTGTGAATTCCGTCCGCAAAAGTGCAATACTCTAGAAATTACGGACAGATCTTACGCCTGCGAGTATATCTAATAATATGCAGATGTTTAAGATTCATATCGACTTCGAAATATAGACATTCAGCAAATTCAAAAATCGAAGTTCAAAATTTTTATATTTTTTTTCCTCAAAAAAGTTGTTAATAAAAAAAAATAACCAGAATATTTTTTCTGTTAGTTTCACATTGTTTTCACTGAAATAGATCCATAATTATGATTCGTGAATAATAGTTACATTTGGATGACGTCACACAATTCGTCCCATCTTTACAATCCATGGCCCGATTCCGCTCATTTTTATATTGTAGTTAGTACCAATAATACTCACCAGAGCGTCCATAGAGGGAACCAGCAGTTTTTACTTTTAAGAAAATTAGCTCAACTTTTGCAAAAGCGACAACCCGCAACGGCGGATCAACCAGGAATGACTTCGAGCGGATGGTAAACAAGCTGAGTGATATATCTATCTATCACTCCAAACCGTGGATTTTTATCTTCACTTTAACGCTATTTATGATTTTTCAAACTTTACTATTTCTCGAAAAAGTTCCCGACTCACCAGGTTCATTTGTGTTTCACGCAAAAACGAAAATTTAAAAAAAAATCTGAAAACTCTATTCGATAGAGGGATGTTTGTAGTACCTTGTGCTATGTTTTCAGCTAAATTAAAAAACATAAATTTCTATGTCCCGGGCATGGCCGATGAGCTCGAGTCTCTCGCGATTTCTCTCTTATAAATGTAATACGTGCACTGCTTAGTTGATCTACATGTGTCATGCAGGATTCGTTCCACCGCATCGCCACTGAGCTTCTACGCTACGAGCAAGACGCAAAGGCATATTTTGATCAGAATTTCGGAGCCTTTACGGTAACTTCTTACGTTTTTTCCCCGCAATTATTATTTTTTTTCTGCAATTATCACAAATTTCTGTAAATTACATTTAACTTATCTATATTTTGAAAACAAAATGTAAATAAGATTGACAGATATTGTCGTTTCCTCTCTCGCCCCCGAATGATACCTCATGCAGGCTCTTTGCCTTGATGTCAGGATAAATGTACGTATGTCTGTAAAAAAATGTACATATTTCGTTTCAGCTGGCTGATGCTGTTGACGTCGCTCCATCCGTTGGTCACTACTGGTGGTGCGTCGATTATGGGGCGCAGAAGAGGTTGTGGGAGAACGACAGCACTGAGGAGTACGAGTTGGACGGCTAAGAAGCGACGTTCAGATCGGAAACAGTGATAATGAGATGAAGTGGGAGAATACGGTCTCACAATCTCTCGCCCGAGTCTAAAAAAATTATGATCCCTTAACATTTAGCTGTTTTTTTTTGCTCCATATCAATCGTTTTCGCATTTGATCTCGCCATCGACGATTTTCTTACCGAAAATTGAAGTGGCTTTGCCCGATAAAGAACTTTAGACAGTGAGGCAAGTTGAAATAGAATCGAGCAATATTATTACTTAACACACATGTTCCACTTTGTTAAAGGCGAATGCTGAACATAATTTGAGTACAAACGAATGTCGTTAATTAAACCTTATCATATTTCCTAAAAATTAGAAGAAGAACATTTTCCGCCTAAGACCTCGCTAATATCTGAAGTATTTGATTAGTGACACTCCTCAATTCCAAGATCGTTGGATCTGATTGAAGTAGGTTCGCCCCTCTTCGTCCCGCGCTTCCGTAACAAATGTAGCAAAAAAAATGAGCTCTGAAATGAGCTTTTCTTCAAATATTAGCAAATTGATTTCCCGCACTCTGACTATAGAGCTTTTCGACAAATCTGCGAACGAAATTGATTTCCATACGCTATAGCCATTCGAGTGGGCCACAATTTGCTCATATCACAGACGCCGAAAGTGGGCGAATTAGAGGTGGTGCCTCTATTCGCGTTTGGCCCTGTACCAAACTGACCCAGGGGATTTAAAAATGATAGGGAGGGATAAGGGGGAACGAGGAGAGAGCGAACGTGCAATTGAAACATAGGAGATGAGGAATGATGGAGCAGGAGATTCGTGATACTCCTTCTTTAAGGAACTTAGCAACTTATGGTTTTACATCATTTACCTATCAAAGTTTTCGTTATAGTTTAAGCAAAACTACTACTATTTTTTTAATGTATGTATACATTGAGATAAAATTTGCAGGATAACGTTATCCAAGGTAACCTTTCTTAGAGAAGGGTTCCGTATCCTTACTCCGTCCACAGGCTATCTCGTTTCGGATAGCAAACGAGAAAGCGCTTGGAATGAGCATGTTGGAGAACCGTTCTTTAAGAAAGGGAGCATTAGAGAACCGTTTTTCTAGCAAATTTATGCTCAAAATTTATGCAACGTACACATCGAAGACTCTCGCCAGTTGATTACGGAGCAAATGATGTTGAGCGAGGAACAGGCCCGTTGACGCGCCAGTGAAAGCGATGCTTTCCTGGAATTGAGCCCGTTTCTCGCTTTCATTCATTCATTCATTCATTGTTTATTCCGTCAGAGTATCGCATACAGGAGAGTAAACTGTGAATGGGGGCAAGAAACGGATGTCCGTAGACGTAGATTCACTGTGTTTCTCAATGAATTTCGAGATATTACTAGTCTTCAGAAAGGGTTTCCCGTTAGAGTCGGGACTATTTTCAATAACATTCCATTTTACATTTTTATGTATTTTAATACACGATGAAAAATACAACTGACCGCAGCAAAAAGGTACTCAAAGTATCCGTAGAGATGGGTCGGAGAGGCAGGTATGTAAGCAAAAGCGAAAAAAGTCGATGCAAACATCACAACCTTGAATAGTGTATTATTAGGCACCCGTCTTCGAGCTGGGCTCGCGGGAGCACACTGCTAGGCCAATCTTACAGTGAGCAGATTCATTCCGGAGTGCCCACCTTGCGCCATTTACTTGCGTGATCAAGTCACGACTACCTATTCCCCGTCCCCGATGGGTGGGCGCCTTGGTGAGTCAGGGGCGGCGTGACTACCGGGAATCGAACCCAGGTGAAACCGAATACACTTCTCTACTATCGTTACATATTTATAAATATGTATATTTCGCTACCTAGGTTATATTTTTGTTCACATTTCAAATATATTATTATACAAAATATAATATGTTGATTAATATGAATATTTAGCTACGTAGCTTATAGTTTATTCACATTTCGCATATATCTTTATGAAAAAAATAAAATGTCTTTATACATATGAATATTTAGCTGCTCAGCATATAGTTTATTCTTATTTCGCACCTTGAAAACCACGCTGAGTATGTTGACAGGGAAAAGTGCAGTGGCTGTCGTGTAAGCCTCCTTCATCTAAATTATACAATTTAGTTCTCTGTGTTTGTGGCCGAATAACACGGACTTATCAAGCCTCATGGAAGGTAACATTACACAACTTTGTAATTTATTTCCAAAAGTGCAACTCAATTCCACTTTGCAAAATTATATTTGCACTCTTTTCACTAATGTTGAGTTGTACTCACCTCATATCGGGCGTTGAGCGTCGACGTGCCTACCGAAGCGGCGTGAAGTTTTCTACAATACACAAAGACGATGATGTGAACCTAAAACTTAATTGTTATTAACGCATTACCAATAGTATATTATAAAAACAAATTAGTAATATAATCAGAGCAAAGATTCGATTATCTTATTCTTTTTTTCTAATACAACGACCAGGCTTTCGTTTTTTTCTTCTTTTTTCTTGATTATCTTTTTTCTAATACAACGACCAGGCGATGACAGATTGGACCATGATACAATACCCCCAAACAATAGTCGCAATAGAATCTTAACGTATTGCTCTTATTCCATGCAACCACGCATTATTCTGTTTTCTTTGTCGATATAATATAAAAATTTTAAAACTAACAATGACAGCGGCTACGTCGACAACATGAAGAACGGCAACGCTCAAAGCGAAGTACGGTCCTGAATATTCGAAACTTTGGAAAATACCTCTTTGATACGACTTTTGAACATTTACCATTATTGATCCCGCGTCCGATGAGATACGAAAGAATGCACTGAAATACAAAATTTTAAAAAAATAATACAACTACCAACCGAAGGACACAAGCACAAGGCGATCGCTCTATATGAAAACCGCGATTCGTGATAGATTTCTGAATTGTCGAATGTAAAATTATTGCTTTGAATTTGGTCAACCTGGATTCCGCACTGAAATAAGTCGTTCGATGCTGACGCCTGCTTCAAGCAGAGTTGATAGCATGTAGAACGAGCCTTTGTACTCGTGAAGTTTCGATCGCAGCGCTTAAAAAAGCAAAACACGTATTTTGTAGTTGAAAAAACCGGTAATGAAATAAAATATATGAAACTGGTATATCTACGTGGAAATGACATGTCGTTTGGCCATGTCTCGCGGAAATTCAGAAGCGTGAGACCGGCACAAGATAACAACAGTCCCAGCATCGACAGTGTCCATGCGAAGATAGCAATCCTGCTTATAAAGCATTTTATAAATAAACATTTCTTAATTATTTACGATTTTTTGTTGCGATTTCCTGCAATTTTTTACTTCGAACAATGACTCACCGACTGTTCAGATGAATTGTGGTGCAATTTGATACAGTAATTAATAAGAGAAGTGCCGGAAATAGTGCAATGGTCAAATTGACAATCTGAAATGTTGGGATATTTTAGGAAAATGAATGAAAGGAATGGGGAAAGATGAGGAGAAAACGTATGTGTACCATTGATTAATTCAGTTACGACTTTATTATCGAAATTTGTTTTAACAAAAAAAAAACTCAACCCGATGTTCGGTATGGCGATCAATCGAGGAATGCAATGGCCAAGGGTCTGGAATGGGAACAGAAGCAAAAGAAACCCTCTCGCTTCCGCACACTCTCTCGCCCATCACTCCTTCCTAGAGCCTCACCTATTGTTTTGCAGGACTCCTTCCACCGCGTCGCTACCGAATTGATGCAATACGAAAATCACGCGAAGAAGTATTTCGATGAAAATCTCGGCGTGCTTTTTACGGTAAATTTCACCACTCTTCTCTCCGAACTTTCGCAAATCCGTTCGAATGGCATTTCGTAGTGAATGGCTACTACTAGAATTAGTTCGTTATTTGACGTTGAAAGGTTCGTCTATCAATGATGTAGGCATCTCTCTGAGAGAGTCCTTCTCGATTCTCACGTTCCTTCAATCAATTCCCCAGTCTATAGGACTGACCCATCCGTAGAATGATGTATAATTGTTACTTCAGTTCGATTGTGCTGTGGACGTGCCGCCTTCAGTGGGTCACTACTGGTGGTGTGTAGACTACGAGGCGCAGAAGAGGTTGTGGGAGAACGACAGCACGGAGGAATACGAGTTGAACGGCTAAGAAGCGACGTTCAAATTGGGAACCGGAAAAAAAAGTTCATATCGGATACCGTGCCAAATACAGTGCAAAATGGGAGAAAATGATTCCACAAATATTTATCTTCATTTCACACATTCTCTGCTCCTCCAGTATGCTTCAGTATGAAGATACGGTGGTCACACATTTCGAACTCTGTCTAACACGTTTATGCCTTTCCATTTCCCTACATGTCCCTAAGTACATTCTTCCACTGATCATTTTCTCACGCTGTCTATTCTGATCACGTCAAACAACTATTTTCGTTCCTAAAATTGAGATGACAAATAAAGGTCTTGATAAACAGTTCCAATGAAGCAGATATTCAAACGTGAAGATATACGAAAATAGATTTCGTATGAGTAATACGCGGACGTTGATATCAATTCAAATAAATTCAAATTTCGTTTCCTAATATATCAAGAAGAGTCCTTATTTCCCTTCTCGGAACGGATTAAATCTCAAGAGTCGATATTGCTCAATTCCAAGATTGTTGAATCTGATTGAAATACTTTTGTCCCTCTTCATGCCGCGCTTCCGTAACAAATGTTGCAACGTCTCTGAAATTTACAAAAATTGAGAAATCGATTTTTCGCTCTTTGCATAAACCCGAGTTGATTAAAAACATGTTTTGGTAAATATCGAATACATTTTTTTTTGAATTTCATTCTTTTTCACTGCTAATGCCGAGTGATGAATGCTAATCCACAAAAATAGACATATGTTCTCCGGTTTCTTTGACTGCAAAAGTGGGCGGAGCCTATGCCCTCTGAATAACGTCACTCACACATCAAATAGTCTCGCCAGCTGATTACGGAGTAGATGGTGCCGGGCGAGGAACAGGCCCGACGACGCGCCCGCAAAAGCGATGCTTTGCTGGAATTGAACTCGTCCTTCCGGAATATGTTTCGAAATGGACTTTTAGATCGTGGTGCCCCTCAAAACTCGTTTACTACTGGCGATAAAAAACACTACTGGCGATATATTATTAATGAAAAATAATGAAAGCGGCTCACAGCTGCGAAAAGGTACTCAAAGTATCCGTAGATATGGCTCGGAGGGTCAGGTATGTACGCCAAAGCGAAATAAGTCGATACAAACGTCACAATCTTAAAAATTGAATGATAAATAATATTAGTTACTAGGGATGGCAAAATGAATCTTTGTTGACAGCTCCGGCGAGGCAGCGCAGGAGTGGAATGAATCCAAAAATGAGAAATGCTCTAAATGCGAGGATTCATTATGAATCCTTGTGGAAAATGAGAGAATTCGAAACGAATCCTTCGTAAAATGAGTTCAAAATATATCTAAATTGATTTATTATCATTTATTTTGGCTACAGTTATAGTTCTACGACATGCAAACATGCGAATGTGATGTCAATCAAACCCAAAAAATGACGTAGTGTAGCTTAACTACGGTGATCCGAATACTGTAACCAAGCTCCCTAAACCGGGGGATCTGAAATAACGCAGTTCGGATTAGTGGTAACCCCATGAGGTGGAGCTCAAGCGGTCAATCACTAAGAGGTAGGTTGCGAACATGATTGCCGATTACGGTAGCCGACCTATAGTAACCCCAAATGAGAAATCTGACAGTTATCTTCTGCATAAATAACTGAAACTGGTGTTAATCCTTTCACTTTAGAGGAATTTTTTGCTACCTACTATTTTGCTTTGGTTACCGAAGCTCGCCTACCGTGGCCGGGGGATACGGTAGCCGAGAAACGGTGCGCCCGCGGACAATGACTACCCCATATCTACCTCGTGCATGAATCCCTGAGTCATATTGCTGAATTTAAGAATCCCGGATGGTATGCCAGATATGCCAGATCTGGTAACTTGGATACAGTATATGGTATGCCAGATCTGGTAACTTGGATACAGTATCCGGACCACGGTAGTTCAGCTGGTCACTTGGGTATGGTTAACATATTCCCAACTTTAACTTTACTTTTACTTAGCTTTTACACGTGAAAAAAATTGTCTTGCCACTCGTTTTGAGCCGTTAGACAGACAAGGATTCGTTTCGAATCCAGATTCGAAATGAATCCTTTCATTTCGAATCCATAGACCGGGCGATTCGCACCGCAAAGATTCGCAATGAGAGGGAAAGATTCATATTGCCATCCCTATTAGTTACATATGTTTTCATGTGACTACGATTAAACTTGAAAAAGTTCGCTTCCTATCATGTAGTGTGTTTACATTTCACACGGAGAAATCCTATTAAGAACAGGCACTCAAGTTGTCCCGCCTACTAATATGTAAGTATGCGCAGCTTATATATTAGTAGTCCCTACTTACATATTAGTAGGCGGGCCATTGCCTGTTCTTAGTAGGATTTCTCTAAGTGTTAGCACCTTGAAAAACACGCTGAGCATGTTGACCGGGAACAGTGCCGTAGCCGTCGTATATGCCTCCTTCATCTAAATTGCTCTTTAATTCTCTGGTTTTTCCTCAAAGCCAAATAACACGGACTTACCCCGTGGGAGTTAACAATAAACAATTTTAATTCGATTTATTTCTAATATAGAAGCGCAATTCAATGCCACCTTTCTATCGAATGCTAATTACACGCCATTCTATATTAAAATGCGTTTTTTGTGGAAAATTACGACAAAAATTTTGATGTTGAATTGAAATTACCTCATATCGGGCGTTGAGTGTGGAAGTGCCTAAAGACGCGGCGTGAAGTTTTCTAATATACACAAAGACGAAAACGTGGACCTGACACTTGTATAATAAACTTGCATAAAAACTTATTTCTAACTTACAAGTTACAATTTACAATTTATTATAATATGTAGAAATTTCTAACATAGTCGGAGCTAAGTTTCAATGATAACTATTGTATAAAATTTCTTTTTCAATCAAAGGTTTTCCTTTAAAAAAACAACTAACAATGATGGTAGCCACATCGATGAAATAGAAGATAACGAGGCACAAAAGGAAGAACGATCCTGAACATTCCAAACTTCATAATCTATATTCCTTATTTTGTCGACCCCCAAGGTCGCAATTATGTATTAATCGTGAAGTAAAAACAATAAATTATGGCTTTCTATAGAGTAGTATTGGACAGGCGGGGTATACAGAGCGGGAAGTCTACAACTCCCTTACTCTGCAAACATTGTCTCACGCTCAAAGATCATGTAAACTCGATAGAGATAGTGAGAAATGATTTCTCGACTTTGCATGCACTCTCAGCAGGAGACAATATCTTCAGATTAAGTGTAAGTTGGAGACCTCCCGCTCTCAATAGGATAAATAAGCAAATGCGTTGCTTACCCTTGTTGAACCCTCGTCCAACGAGATACGAAAGAATAATCTGCAAATACAAAAAAAAGATTTAAAAAATGACACACAACTACCAACCGAGGGACACAAGCACAATGCGATCGCTCTATACGAAAGCCGCGATTCGTGATAGATTTCTGAATTATTCGCTTTAAAAAATGAGTATGCATTTGTTCAACCTGAGTTTCTTACTGACAGGAGTCTCTCGATGCTGACTCCTGCTTCAAGCAGAGTTGATAACATGTAGAACGAGCCTTTGTACTCGTGAAGTTTCGGCCGAAGCGCTGGAAAATGAATGAAGTTTTGTAGTTGGGAAAAACCATCCATGAAAGAAAATGTATAAACAATAATGTGATAGAAGAACTGGTTGAGAGCCGCGAGACAATTCATAGTTACGTGGAAAAGTCATGGCAGTTGGCCATGGTTCGATGAAGTTCAGCAACGCTATCCCGCCACAAGATAACAACAATCCCAGCATCGATAACGCCCACGAAAAGATTGCCACTCTGAAGATAATTTATTTTCGTGTGAAATGTATTCTGATATTTTAGTGATACCTTATTTTTCATTTCGTAGAAAAGCTTACCGACTGTTGAGATGAATCGTGGTGCAATTTGGTACGGTAATTAGCAAAAGAAGTGTCGGAACCAGTGCTATAAGCAAATTGATAATCTGAAAGTTGTGATATTTGAGAGAAAAAATGAAGAGAAAAGGGAAAAGAAAGATGAGAAAAACGTTACCTGCCCGTATTTTACTAAGCCTTGCTGAGTTTCTTGAGACAGAAATTGAGAAGTTGATAGGGCGGAATCGTTCATCTAGAACCGGAAAATTGGAATAAATAGACGACTTCAACCTTACCGCTGTCGATTAATGCTCACGCGGAACTAGGAAATAAAATTAAATTTTCCCAGTAACCGGAGAAATTTAAATGGCTAGGTACTTGGCAGGTATTACGAACGCGGCAAAATCGGAAACACTCAAGAAATTGTGGCGCGTGTTGATTACATTTTTTGTTGTTCAAAAAGCACTACAATTTGGCCATATAATTTGCTGAACAAAATACATAGTCTTCGATAAATGAAGAAAATGGAGTTATAATTCTCATTTGAGTCCTCTAATAGTTTTCGTTTCAAATATGTTTTCTTCATGTTGTTAACACAACGAAACGAAATTTGACCATTGGTTTATATTTTCATGTTTTGCACACTTTTCCCCGCCACCACATCATGCATCAACCACATCACTGCAGGACTACTACTTGTACATCTGTGAGAGGAACCCGTCGAAACCGATCGATAATAGAAACTACCTCTTCGAACAAATAGAGGAGATGGCGCGACCCGACCGACCCGACACTTTCAGGGTTGGATATTACTAACTTAACCTAAAACGCTAAGGAAAATGCCTTCGCGCCCTCGAGCCTGCGGCAAACGCTGATAGATCATGCGCAACCGGAATACAAGGCCATCAACATGATAAAACAGAAATCGTTAAGAAGAAAGTTTCGAGGAACAATCGATAAATAGGTGTGAGTCTGTGAGTGAGTCCGTCCCGTCCGAAACTACGGTAACAAGTTCGCTGGGGCGACCAAACGTCCTTGGGTCAGATACATGATATTTGTCAAAAACACGAAACTCAATAAATCAATAATCAATAAATTAATCAATACTACCGTAACCTACAGTACCCCTCAAAAAGTTCGCTGGGGCAACCACACTTCCTTGGGTCAGACACATGATTTTTGTCAAAAACACGAAAATCAATAAATCAATAAGTGCTACCGTAACCTACAGTAAAAAGTTCGGTGGGGCAACCAAACTTCCTTGGGTCAGATACATGATTTTTGTCAAAAACACGAAAATCAATAAATCAATAAGTGCTACCGTAACCTACAGTAGAAAGTTCGCTGGGGCAACCAAAGTTCCTTGGGTCATATACATGATTTTTGTCAAAAACACGAAAATCAATAAATCAATAAGTGCTACCGTAACCTACAGTAAAAAGTTCGCTGGGGCAACCAAAGTTCCTTCGGTCAGATACATGATTTTTGTCAAAAGCACGAAAATTAATAATTCAATAAGTGCTACCGTAACCTACAGTAAAAAGTTCGGTGGGGCAACCAAACTTCCTTGGGTCAGATACATGATTTTTGTCAAAAACACGAAAATCAATAAATCAATAAGTGCTACCGTAACCTACAGTAGAAAGTTCGCTGGGGCAACCAAAGTTCCTTGGGTCAGATACATGATTTTTGTCAAAAACACGAAAATCAATAAATCAATAAGTGCTACCGTAACCTACAGTAAAAAGTTCGCTGGGGCAACCAAAGTTCCTTCGGTCAGATACATGATTTTTGTCAAAAGCACGAAAATTAATAATTCAATAAGTGCTACCGTAACCTACAGTAAAAAGTTCGGTGGGGCAACCAAACTTCCTTGGGTCAGATACATGATTTTTGTCAAAAACACGAAAATCAATAAATCAATAAGTGCTACCGTAACCTACAGTAGAAAGTTCGCTGGGGCAACCAAAGTTCCTTGGGTCAGATACATGATTTTTGTCAAAAACACGAAAATCAATAAATCAATAAGTGCTACCGTAACCTACAGTAAAAAGTTCGGTGGGGCAACCAAACTTCCTTGGGTCAGATACATGATTTTTGTCAAAAGCACGAAAATTAATAATTCAATAAGTGCTACCGTAACCTACAGTAAAAAGTTCGGTGGGGCAACCAAACTTCCTTGGGTCAGATACATGATTTTTGTCAAAAACACGAAAATCAATAAATCAATAAGTGCTACCGTAACCTACAGTAGAAAGTTCGCTGGGGCAACCAAAGTTCCTTGGGTCAGATACATGATTTTTGTCAAAAACACGAAAATCAATAAATCAATAAGTGCTACCGTAACCTACAGTAAAAAGTTCGCTGGGGCAACCAAAGTTCCTTCGGTCAGATACATGATTTTTGTCAAAAGCACGAAAATCAATAATTCAATAAGTGCTACCGTAACCTACAGTAAAAAGTTCGGTGGGGCAACCAAACTTCCTTGGGTCAGATACATGATTTTTGTCAAAAACACGAAAATCAATAAATCAATAAGTGCTACCGTAACCTACAGTAGAAAGTTCGCTGGGGCAACCAAAGTTCCTTGGGTCAGATACATGATTTTTGTCAAAAACACGAAAATCAATAAATCAATAAGTGCTACCGTAACCTACAGTAAAAAGTTCGCTGGGGCAACCAAAGTTCCTTCGGTCAGATACATGATTTTTGTCAAAAGCACGAAAATTAATAATTCAATAAGTGCTACCGTAACCTACAGTAAAAAGTTCGGTGGGGCAACCAAACTTCCTTGGGTCAGATACATGATTTTTGTCAAAAACACGAAAATCAATAAATCAATAAGTGCTACCGTAACCTACAGTAGAAAGTTCGCTGGGGCAACCAAAGTTCCTTGGGTCAGATACATGATTTTTGTCAAAAACACGAAAATCAATAAATCAATAAGTGCTACCGTAACCTACAGTAAAAAGTTCGGTGGGGCAACCAAACTTCCTTGGGTCAGATACATGATTTTTGTCAAAAGCACGAAAATTAATAATTCAATAAGTGCTACCGTAACCTACAGTAGAAAGTTCGCTGGGGCAACCAAAGTTCCTTGGGTCAGATACATGATTTTTGTCAAAAACACGAAAATCAATAAATCAATAAGTGCTACCGTAACCTACAGTAAAAAGTTCGCTGGGGCAACCAAAGTTCCTTCGGTCAGATACATGATTTTTGTCAAAAGCACGAAAATTAATAATTCAATAAGTGCTACCGTAACCTACAGTAAAAAGTTCGGTGGGGCAACCAAACTTCCTTGGGTCAGGCAAAAAGTTGCCACTACGCCACAAAGTGGCGTAGTGGCAACTTTTTGTACCCCTGTACCCAGGCGACTGAAATACCCCTGGAGCGAACTATACCCGGCGACTGAAGTCCCCCTGGACCGAACTGTACCCGGCGACCGAAGTCCCCCTGGACCGTACTTTGAAAACGTAGTGCGCTTAACCTCCACGCACCCCGCTAGTTAATAATACCAATTTTTTTAAAATTACAAGTTACAAAGTGGGGCTACATCGCGACACATTGCTCACGCGCAAAGTGCGTTACATTCTTTCACAAATAGTATTTTACAAGATTTGTATATTTATAGAACATTTTTTTACAATTTGATATTTCAGTGCAACGAGATGATAATCAGCATCTACAGTAGCGGACAAAAGTCTTCGGGCACTTTTTATATCTGATACAACTTTTTAACCCAAAGAGGCTTTGATATGATATGGTAAGACCATATACCAAATCTATTGGAGATTACGATGCAACTATTGGGGGATTGCGAAATCCTTCAGTAATTGCGTCGTGATGACGCAATCGATGCACACTTTTTTGAAGTGCCATTATTCTTACATGGATTTTTTCCCGCTCGTCTAACTTTCAGGATGTTGAGACCTGGCCACGACCTACCTAGAAACTTTTTTTCAAGTTGCTGCGGTGCCGCTACTTTGCTGCAGCCAAGCTGCAAAATGGAGACCTGAAAATCATATTTCGCCGTTTAGACATCGCCCAGACCCGATCAATGCACCAAAATGATCGACATCATGACTACAGATGATCCTGAGAATATGGTCGCGGTAGGTCACCAATTGCCCTCAGGGCACGAAAAAATCACTTTTTCGCATTATTGTGGTCTGACGAAGGGGAAGTCTATAGGACGTGCTCGAGAGATCTGGTTTGGGCTTGGATTCGGTTGAGAATCTATGAGAGAACCGATTCCTAGCTGCAATAAGCGTTTCGTTTGGACTCCTGCCCGCGACGATCGATTTCCGGAAGGACACTGGTTTGGCCAAGCCCATTTTCTGCCCGTTGACAAGGTTCTGACTTTTGAGTGTATCTCGGTACTGAGTTAACGGAGAAGGCTGGCAGACCCATCAATGGAACCAGCGTGGCTGGCTCTATATTCTCATTCACAAAATTTCATCATCGCTATGCAATAGTACATCATCCTTATGCAATTGGGTTAAAAAGTTGTGTCAGATATAAAAAGTGCCCGAAGACTTTTGTCCGCTACTGTATTGTGCGAAAATTTTCAGTTCCGACCTAAGAATTCCGTGTCGCCAAAAGGTGTGCAGCTGCGGCGAAGTTGCTGTGCACAAGCTCCGCCCACTGCACCTATGCCGAATTACGGTAGAGGTCGATACCAGCCCTCTACCGTAGTTTGGCGACTGGGGTAACTAAACCGCTATGCTTCGAAACTCGGGTCTCTCGTGGTCGAAACTCGGGAAACTGGCCCGGCGCGCTTTACTCGAGACGGGTTGGCGCCCTACGACGTTGTTGACTTCAACGTCGCCCGCTCCCTCTCCCGGCGGGGCAACCCGGCTCGCGTAGCGCGCGCTCTCTGACCACATGATATAAGCCGAGGAACCACTGCGGGAAATACATAGTCCGAAGCTAATCTTGGTCTAATTCTCTAATAACCAAAGGATCGCCAGAAGTGGGCGGAGACTGCTGAGTTCTTGAATGGCACAATATATACTGCATGAACAATCGACTTCGCCTTTTATTGTTCTGGAGAATATGTCCGAACACGAAAAAGAGGTACGACAATACTACGCTGAGGGCGCTGAACTCCTCAATCAAGGAGTGCAATCAGAGAGTTTCTAACGTGAATACAACTAACCTCTTCCATCAATTATCAACACATTTCGAAACGAACGCTAATATTGAAGGAATATTGATCAGAAAGACACTTTCCAGATCATTCGAGAATTTTTTCTGCCTTGCATAAACAAGATCTTGAGAAATGATTCACTGAAATATCCCAATCACGAACTCGTAAGGTATGGAACAAATTGGTATACAATTATCTCAATAATTATTTCTATGCTACGCGCCATCACGGATTTTCGAAAATAACAGATTCTTGTCTCATTTGATCACATTCCTCAATCAGAGAGTGCATTTCGGGCCTCGTTTATCTCCGCACCGAGCTGCTCCCGATCTTCCGACAGCTCGTCGCTACATCTGAGGAGAAGGTGAGCGAGTCCGTCATTTCCGCAAAATCCGTGAAACCGTAAAATACGTAAAACCGTATAATCCGGGAACGTACAATCCCAGCCCTATTGCAGTCCTGCTCATCCTCCAGAAAGGGGCCAGGAGCAAGAGATAAATATATTGTTTTTGTGTGATCGTATGAAAAGCCCGCTCTCACCCCGACGCCCAGACAAACTTCCCTTTTGCGTCTTTTTGAGTATAAATAGTATGAGAAATATTATTACACGAGTTTTCACCTCTGAGCGACCGTAAAACGAACAGATTCTCGAAAATCGTATTACAAAGTTGTTCGCTCTAGGATCTATGCCAAACTGACCCTGCCGCTCACGGATATGCACATAGAAAAAAGTCTTATATGAGGCCCCTAACCCCTTTCAAAGTCTTATATATAAGACTTTTGGAGGGGTTAGGGGCCTCATATTTATTTATTTATTTATTTATTTATCGTACACCACAAGGGTGCGAGTACAAGGGTGGTACAAAAATGAACGAGTTAAAAATGATATTTAATAATGGGTCATTCGCGGGAGTGGGGAGCGGGAAGGGAGTGATCGGGGCAACCGCACGGGAATCATATAGACTTTTTTCTCTGTGTGTTTTAGCACCATAAATATCACGCACATAAATTCTGTACGTGGTGTAGTCTAACCATTTTTTCATCAGAATTCGTTTCATCGTATCGCCACCGAGCTTCTGCGATACGAAAATCACGCGAAGGAGTACTTTGACGAGAATCTCGGCGAGCTTTTTACGGTAAGCATCACTAATATTTACAGGGATATATTTGGCTTTTGTCCGACCTTCATACCTTTGAACATTTATTCGAGCGATCGAGTCAAGGATTTGAATTCCCGCAATTTGCAGGAAAACGAAGACTACTTTATTTGATTTCGAGTTTTAAGGAATCGATTGTTTTTTGCGTGAATTCTTACCTTTATCTTGATTAATCTTTGTCTTAAACGTTGCGGGATGGCGGATGGACGAATGGTTTAAGGCATTGCTTGCCAGACGAACAGACGAAGGGTTCGATCCCCGCCCATGTTCACCAAGTCTCCCGCCCCCTCGGTGGCGGTAAAATTGGTAGCACCTTTGATTGCGGAAGGTAACGTGCCCCAGAAGCCCGGTCAGCAGGGGATACGCAGACCTTGTTAGCAAACCGGCCTTACCGGTCACCCCCGGCAGGGTAGTCGCTAGTCGACGTAAACATCTCTTGATAGTAGCTTTACTTTTTTTCAACGTTGCATTATTTCTTCAGCTGGACGACGCTGTAGACGAGCCGCCTTCTGTGGGTCACTACTAGACTTTGAAAGGTAACTAAACAACTAATCGCATTTTTTATTACACCCCGAGAGGGAAATTACACCCCGACCCTCTTCATTCTCCGCACTCTCTCATCAAAAAAGCGGTCAATTTCCCTGTTATGCGGGTAGGTGTTTAGTTACCTTTCAAAGTCTAGTCACTACTGGTGGTGTGTTGACTACGAGGCGCAGAAGAGGCTGTGGGAGAAAGATAATACGGAGGAGTATGAGTTGGATGGATGAACAGTGGATCCGACAACCTCTATATTATGCCGTGCACTAGGAAAAACACTCCTCTAGAATCAGGATGTCAAGCGAACACGGCTCTTGTTTCTCTTGTGACATTCACCCACAGGCAATTAAATATGACGCTGTTTACGTTAGGATCAACAAGTGGCTGGAACAGGCCAAAAATCGAAATCGCTCAAAACTTGGTCCTAGGGGTAACTTTCGACGCTGAACACGCTGGTGCCATCGATTTCGCAATCTGACGCCTCTGGGCGCCGGTATGGCGCCGCGCCTCTTTGGCGCCAAACTTGTTTTTCGAATAAAACTCGCTTCGGAGTGCCCGTAGAGGCACGAAATCTAGCATATATTAGCAGAATTTGATGCTCTATCTCATGGACTAGGTGGCTGGTAGAACCGATTTCTCGTTTTTGAGAAAATGCGATTTTTTGATCCAGAGATTAGAAAGTGAATTTACGCACATATATGAAAGAGCTCGTCATACTGATCAATTTGATATATAACACTAATAGGTTTAAGCCCTGCATCGAAAACTATTCAAGTTTTGCTGATTTTCGCGCGCGCGGAACGCGTGTGCAGACGCGGCATCCGCATGGCCGATGCGGTAGTGGTCTAGAACTGCAATCCGAAAGTCACTGGTTCGATTCCAATTGGTTGCAAAAGTTTTTGCCGAATTATTTTTTCATCGAAAAAATCACTTTTTCAAAATTTCAGAAAATGTGCCAATATGGTCAGGAGGTGAAAACACCTAGTCGAGGAGATAGAGCATCAAATTCTGCTAGTGTACGCGAGATTTCGTGCCTCTACGGGCACTCCGAAGCGAGTTTTATTCGAAAAACAAGTTTGGCGCCAAAGAGGCGCGGCGCCATACCGGCGCCCAGAGGCGTCAGATTGCGAAATCGATGGCACCAGCGTGTTCAGCGTCGAAAGTTACCCCTAGGACCAAGTTTTGAGCGATTTCGATTTTTGGCCTGTTCCTGACCTCTGTTGAGACCTTGTTGATCCTAACGTAAACAGCGTCATATCACGCCTCTCACGAGAGGATCGAGCTGGCGATGGGAATGGGGCCAAAAAGTGAAATTGAGGTTTTCGTGGATTTGGGCCCTCCCAAGCCTGTCTGACAACCCCCCGAGGTATTGGAACCCACTTTTCATTCTGTGGGTCGTGGCACCGGGTCGGCTCTCCTGGTAGCCAACTTTGACCCGATTTTCTCGGTTGTGGGCCATCTGTGTGAAAAATCATGTCTGAACCACCCCGGCTCATTTTTCGAGCTCTATCGATCCATGCTATTCACTTATCATGAAATTGACATTGCACAGTGCTACAATCCACCTCATGTACTTCAAAAGTGTAGGAAAAAAAGCAGCTGAATTTTTTATATGTCCGGGGTGGTTCAGACATGATTTTTCACACAAATAACCCACAATCGAGAAAATCGGGGTCAAAGTTGGCTACCTGGACAGCCGTCCCGGAGCCACGGCCCACAAAACGAAAAGTGGGTTCCAATACCTCGGGGGGTTGTCAGACAGGCTTGGGAGGGCCCAAATCCACGAAAACCTCAATTTCACTTTTTGGCCCCATTCCCAGAATACATCGATTTAGCTCGATCCTCTCGTGAGAGGCGTGATATGTACTCGTGGTGTCCTTATCCCAGATATTTTTCTCTCTCAGAGTACAAGCCGTTGTCCAACACTTGTTGTTAGGCACTGCCGACCCCATATAAAACATGTCTCCCATTACATTTCCGACCCTTTTTCTACATGTTTCGATTTCAGCTTGATCTCGCAAAATTATTGTTGCTGTACTCAACAAATAAAGATATAATAATAAAAACCTTATTTACTAATTTGATCTGCATTGCCAAAAATAGAACAGAAAAAGTTTATTTCATTAAATAAGCATGAAATTGGACACAATACGCCGAATGCTATAAGCAATCTGGGTGCGAAATAAATGTATTAGTGAAGACGCACCACTATTTCCAATAACACGAAGGCCATCCCTCATCGTGCAAAATGCGTTTCAGACGACATTCAAATCACAAGAACGTTAAAAATCAATTCCATGTTCGTTGAATCTGATTGAAATACGTTTGTCCCTCTTCATGCCGCGCATCCGTTACAAATGTTGCAGCGTTCCTGATTTTTTGGCCCTTATCATATACTCTTTTTTTCACAAATATATCAATCTTTTTTACAACTACTACTACCGTGTGATGTATCTTTTCGCAGCTGTCAGTCATTTATATATAATTTTGTATAATGACGTCATTTGTATATGACGTCATTAATAATAATACATAATAATAATAATAATACATATTTTTTTTGAGTGTGGATGACGTCATTATACAAAATTATATATAAATGTCACATTGATGTATACTATATTGTATATGACGTCATTATACAAATGACGTCATTTGTATAATGACGTCATATACAATATAGTAAATTAAAAGGGTATTTTAATTAATATTATATATAATGCTATGCCATCAAATTCGCCATATTTGCACGTATCTTTGTCGCCGCAACGGGCGAAAGCTGTGCCCTCGGAACCATCGTTATTCATGTAACTCACGCATCGAACAGTCTTGCCAGCTGATTTCGCAGCAGATTATGGCGCGTGAGAAAGAGGCCTGTCGACATGCCCGTAAACGCCACGCTCTGCTGGAATTGAGTCCGTACTTCCTCATTCAATTTCGTATTAAATTTATCGTTTTGCAGTTGGTATTTATATCCATTTGTATAATGACGTCATATGCAATATAGTAAATTAAAAGAGTATTTTAATTAATATTATATATAAATAACTGACAGCTGCGAAAAGATACTCGAAGTAGCCGTATAGATGAGTAGGACTGCGAGGCAGGATTGTGAAAGCGCAGTAAGTCGATACAATCATCATTACCTTGTAATTAGAGTTTGAAATTCGGGTAAATAATTTAATTAGCACTCTTCATTTCACACACTCTCTCACCGGTCGAATGGTGAGAGAGTGTGAGAAATGAAGAGTGCTAATTCAATTATTTACCCGAATTTCAAACTCTACTTGTAATATAGTAACTAATTTATCCACTCTTTATTCTGTCAGAAAATCGCTTACAAGAAAATCCGCCGACTTAATAACAAACATATTTTAGACCTTAATTTGTCACCTTAAAAAGCACGCTGACTATGGTGACCGGGAGAAGAGCGTTGGCAATCGTGTAAGCCTCCTTCATCTAAATTTCACGTTTAATTCTTGTTTCGATTCTCAACTATGAAATTTTTGTCGTAAACAACACGGACAGTTCCGTATTTAGCGGAAGTCAGTGCTAAAACTTAATTATTTCAACCTGGAGCTACCTCATAACGTGCGTTGAGTGTCGACGTCCCTACAGAAACGGCATGTAGTTTTCTACAATACACAAAGACATAGACGTGAACCTGAAAGTACTCAAGTATATAACAAAAATAGTAAAAATTCATGAAATTAAATATAATCCAGTTGAAAAAAACTAACAACGACTGTTGCCACATCGATAAAGTGAAAAATTGCGATGCAAACAACAAAGTACTGTCCTGATTATGTTAAAATTAATTAATGTATTATATCAGCTATGTACTGTACCTCTGTTGAATCCACGACCGACGACGTATGAAAGAATTGTCTGCAGAAATATTACTAAAAACTAATTTAAAAGATTGAAATCATCACTGACTGAAGCACAGAGGCCAAGGGCTACCTCCCGAAAAGAAAAGCGCGATCTGTGATAGATTTCTGAAAATCGGTTGATTTTTTCAAAGGTAATAATTTGTTTAATTAGTTGTTTAATCAGAATTTGTTTAATTTGTTTAATGATTAGTCGGTTAATTAGTTGATTAATTTGTTTAACCTGGATTTCGCACTGATATCAGCCTCTCGATGCTAATCCCCGCTTCAAGCAATGTGGTTAGCATGTAGAACGACCCTTTATACTCGTGAATTCTCGCTCGAAGCGCTCGAAAAATATTTTTTTTTTAATTTTTGCATATTTTTTTAAAAATAAATAAGGCATTCAATAAAGCAATAAGGCAAAAAAGTCCTTAATTAGAAAATAATTGTTTCTTACGCGGATACGGCATATCCGTTGGCCAGGGCTCGCTGAAATTCAGTAACGCTAGCCCGCCGCAAGACAGGAGCATTCCCAGCATTGATATTGCCCACGAAAATATAGCTACTCTGAAAATTAGATCATTTTCCAATCATGGTTCTTAACACATGAACATATGTATCAATTATTGGCTAACCTACTGTTCATATGAATCACGGAAGAATTAGCTACAGTAACGAGCAAAAGAACGGTCGGAATGAGGGATATTATCAAGTTAATAATCTGCAACTTTTATTTTATTTTTGCAAATTTAAAATATAGACACATCTGAAAAGAATAGTGGGATTGAAGTACCTGTCCGTATTTTACCAAGTCACGTTGCGTTTCTTCCGACAAAAGAAAAATTGGCGAGGAATCGTTCATCCCTTGATTGAGTGCTATAATATAATTAAATTAATATTTATACAAACAAAATGGATACATATATGTGATATATCATTCCACAGGCCGGCCAGCCATACAGAAGGGGGTTTAGAGTCAGAGAACGTGCGAAAAAGGAAATCGAGAAATTTGCACACGCCGTCGTTACCCTTTTTGTACTTATGAAATGACGTGCTAGTCACTAGGCACTATGGGCGGTAGCGATACTGTGAATGCATTACGTATGCGACAACTCGAGAACGTTTGCTAATGGAAATTGAATAGGCGATTGTAGTGTCCGTGGCGCGCCTTTTTCGAATGTAAGCACTTCAATTGGATATTGCGTATGATTGGAGAAAGTGGAGTCAACAATCTATGATACGTTTGGAAGAAAAGGAACACTGTTTTCAATGCAATTTGAACAAAGCTCGGTACACTCTTTCATCTCTTGATACACATCAAAAAGCCAGATCGGTTACCGCATTGTACCGGATGTCTTTACAATTTCTTTATCACCGTATATATCAGGCTGGTAAGAAAGTAATGAAGTTTTTGAAATTTCTGAAAAATCTTCCGCTCTTCCGCCCTATCCCCCTAATCAAATTCTCTGTTGGTACAATAAATGTAGTTAGTCTTCCTCTTTTTCTCGCCCACTGCTTCAGACCTGTCTTCCCATTTTCACAAGAGTTGGAAAGGGAGAAAGTTGGCAGGGTTGTTTTCGACTCGGCATTGTATCTGCCTTATAATTATTTAGTGGATTGAGGCAGAGGCTATTTAAGCTACGTACGTGATGGGTGGACTGTAGAGAATACTGTAATGGAAATGGTACCGAGTTTCCTTATCGGGCTGGCGAGAACAATCATCTCAAAATATCAAAGACGTGCACCAAGGATCACATTATGAAGTATTTTGCGATTTTTAGAATCACCCAATGGAATTGAATTCCACTATTCCTCTGGTTTATAAAGACATATATTATGATTATAATATAACCACCCACTTTGAACTCTGTGATCTCAATAATGAATTGAAGGAGAACACACATAGGGACACAAATTTGAGATCGAAAATGAGCATTAATAAAGTGTCACAATTTTATTCATCATAGTTTCAATTCGTTAGACCGCTCGTTCGAAAGTAAACGTCCCACAGTAATACGCCTTATTCGGGCTTTAGTTGATTTTCGTTCACTTCGAGAGGACACTTCACCCAATAAGGTACCCAAAACTGCGATTTTACTGAAAATTAGAGAATTTCGGATTTTTCGATTTTTCCGTTTATGGGAAAGTGCGGAAGCACACAGTTTAAACCATCGGTAGTAAAAGCAAGGTATATTACCAGTGAATAAATCACGCACTATCACATCTCGACAGCTTCGCATTCACGATCGTGATTTGAAATCATTTCGACCTATTTTTTTCGGACCAACCGAATCTGGGGAACCACATCTTATTAAATGAATATCGCAGCGGATCATACTCCGCACAATATGAAAGAGGAATGTTGATACTGTAATTGCTTCCAAGCTGCTGACCTAAAAAAATTCCCAGCATTCAGGAGAACGAAATATTTTTTTGTTCAATTTTCCATTGATTTTAGAATTGATAAACTGTGCTACATCAAGGAGTACAAGGAAGAGTGGAAAAATACCAAAGATGAAAGTTGTTCATTAGAAGTTCACCAATAACATACCATGAGTGCAAGACATTCTAATTTGAACTGGCAGAAAAGCGAAACCCCAAAGTTCAAATCCCAAAACGTTCATTACTTTCTTACCAACCCTATATATATATATTTACCCTACGTCCTTCCTTCCTTCGTCTGTCAATTTAAACCCGAAACTCATACTTTTGTGACTTTTGTTCCGAACCTTAGAGTAACTCTTCACGATATTCTTACTGTCCGCCAAATTGTAATAGAACACTTATATTCTATTACACAATCGAACAATACAATCCTGCTAATACTGAGCGAGTTGGGAGAACAGTAAGCAGAACCGTACTTTCCTGTGGAAATTGGAAATTAACTCGGGTCATACTGTCTGTGACTTTTTTATAATCGAGTTCAATAAATTCCAAGATTGTTGGATCTGGATGAAATAGGTTCTTCCCTCGTCGTTCCGCTTTGCCGTAAGAATATCGCAATGTTCTAAAACGTTTTTTTTTAAATTAAAAAAAAAGATTTGCACCCATTTTTTTTAAAAAATTGTATTATTACTTTTAATAGTTGTGTACGATTGCATCATTTAGTGACGAATTTATCATCGCACTTTCACAAAGAAAACGACCGGATCTTCGGTATGGCGATCATTCAGCAACCACTTTTTTTGTATTTGAATAGAACCATCATATTTTCACGTATATTATCATTCAGAAACGACTTTATCATCGCCGTTTTATAAAAAAAATTATTCGACCGGATCTTCGGTATGGCAATCAATCGGGAATGCATTTCCAAATATAACACCCGTAAACAACAAAACAAGAATAGAATCGCTCGGAAATAACACGAAAGACTGAATATTAGCTCATATTGTGCATAGGCGACAAGGGGTACCCGGCGGGATGACTAGCGATAGTTCAGACCCGTTTCAATCGATTCTTGCACATGGGAGACCATCAGTGCACACTGGAAAGTCTAGCAACTCGTAATGGTGACACTACGGTAGGTCAAATCCTTATTTGCATGTCGATTACTGTAGCTATAATAACAATAGGGGTACTGTAACCATGATCACATTGATTAGTAGGGATAGGGAGTGGGCTGAGCAGGGCTCATCAATTGGGGGATCACCGACGAAATCTTCAAAGATGGTGCCTTCCTTGGTTTCCTTGCATTCACTGCACAATTCTGAGCATGGAGGACAGAGAAGAGTGCCCTCCCGCAGCCAACCTTCGTCTGTGATCTGGAAAATGAATATATTTATATATGCATTTTTTTTGCATTTTTTTACTCGTCCTGTATTTAGAAATATGGATTTTGTCAATATTTGATTAACCTCCTTACGCCCCTTTACCCTTTTTCACTATATTCGATTTCTTTTATGTTCGAAAAAAAGAATTTTTTTCCGACATTTGAAAACGGATAAATTTCATTGAAGTAATAAAAGCGAACAAAAAAACATGTATGTTGATTCATCGTTTGCCGAGTGTTGCAACACATTTTTTTTAAATCAGTGGAGAATTGTCTCACTTACTCGATCGTTTCAATTGTTAGAACAAAGCATCCAGGTATTAACTTTGAAAAACTTTGAAATTAAAAAAAAATAAAAATTCCTCACCTTGCGTATGTGAACATGTTGACCCTCGTATCGGCACGGATATAGGGTGGTAGAGTTGAAGAGACCAATGTGCAGCACACCTTCCGCGCATGAATGCTAAATATTATATTAGTATACAGTAGCGCCGGAAAGTATTTGCGCGTTTTTTCAACTTGGTGTAACTTTTGTATCAGAAGAGGAATCTAGCTGAAATTTTCAGTGAATGTAGGGAATCTATCAAGGAACACGCTGCGAAAACTAAGATTTCGTGATGGATCCTCAAAATTGCATAGTGATGACGCAACCGAACAACACTTGCTTAAAAAAATTTTATTCCCTGGGAAAAAATCTCTGACCCACAAACTTTTCAGAGCATGGAGACATTCAGGTAGGCTTCCCAGAAAAGAAAATTTCAAGTTGCTGCGATTTTTCTCCTTTGCAGCAGCCTTGCTGCAATATCAAGGCTGCAAACTCATAACTCGGCTCCCAGATGTGCTAGAGACCCGTTCTAGAGACACAAAAAGTTGGGCATCGATTCTTGGATGGTTTTGGGTCGTTCCTGCACCGGAACCTTATTTTTAGCTCATTGACCCTTGTAGATGTGCACGGCCAAAGTCAGGGTATGCGAAAAAGTGACTTTTTTGTGCCCTGAGCGCAAATGATGAGCAATCTTCACCAAACTTTTAGAGATGTCTGGGCTCACCAAAAGGATCATTGTGAGCACTAGAACGGGTCTCTAGCACATCTGGGATCCGAGTTATGAGTTTGCAGCCTTGATATTGCAGCAAGGCTGCTGCAAAGGAGAAAAATCGCAGCAACTTGAAATTTTTTTCCTGGAAAGCCTACCTGAATGTCTCCATGCTCTGAAAAGTTTGTGGGTCAGAGATTTTTTCCCAGGGAATAAAATTTTTTAAGCAAGTGTTGTTCGGTTGCGTCATCACTATGCAATTTTGAGGATCCATCACGAAATCTCAGTTTTCGCAGCGTGTTCCTTGATAGATTCCCTACCTTCACTGAAAAGTTCAGCTAGATTCCTCTTCTGATACAAAAGTTACACCAAGTTGAAAAAACGCGCAAATACTTTCCGGCGCTACTGTATCTATTTCAGCTCATTTTTATATTTGATGAAAATATAATAAACATGAAAAGCAAAAAAAACAAATATATAAACACCGTAAAAATCGGAGAACAGAACGCCTTCTACCGTACACAGAGAGAAATCCTACTAAAAACAGGCAAGTTGGCCCGCCTACAAATATGCAAGTAGGGACTACTAATATATAAGCTGCGCATACTTACATATTAGTAGGCGCGTCAGCTTGAGTGCCTGTTCTTAGTATTTAGTATTTCTGTGTATGTGTACTCACCTCATAGCAGCCTGCCATGTACTGGTGGAAAGTACGAATCTTTCCGCATTTCTTCTCAGTCCACGGCCTGAGAAAATCGAAGCATCGCGAATCGTGACCGTATACCTGAAAGATCTTGATTTATTGAACAATTTCTCGGCATCAAATTGCACCGAAAGTTTGTTCACTCGGTTTTGATTTTGCTTCAACACTGACTCTAACTTCAGAAAGGGGTAAGGCTCATGAGAGCGACGGAGGGTCCCACTCTCACACGCGCCCACACAGTTTCTCTCCAATATACCCCGTTTCATTTTACGGAGTAATGGCTCGAGGCACTTTTACACTATTAAAAGTTGTCGCTCGGCATGCCAGAGGACTAGAATCGAAGCCTTATTTCCCTCTAAGCAAGAGCAATTCTCACCTCCATCAATTCGTCATTTTCCAGCCGATTTGTCTCGATTTCACAGCGCGAATCACGTCTTTTCTCTGTTTCGGAAGCAATTTTCCATTCGAATTCCTGAATTATGATTTTTAATTTTTTTTAAAATTAGGCTTTGTTATATATTAGACGATCCGAACTAAACAAAAAAAGTTAAAGAGTTGTGAACATTAACAATAATTGTTCCGCCTTATTCGCATTACAAATAACAATATGGACCTGATTGTAGGGGCAGTAGTCTGCCAGCTCGACCGAACCACCGTAGTAGGGCAAGCCCTGGAATGATTAAAAAAAATTTTGTAAATAGGATCGAAGGGATTATCGAAACTAGTCGCCACTAAGAGATTGTATAACAGCGCTGAAACCTAACTGGCCGCCGTGAAATGAATGACTAATAGATCCAAAATAATCATACAACGGAACTATAATATTACATGATACAATTTAAATAAAAAGAAAAAAAAGATACAAACCGCTTTCTGCACTCCAGGAATCGCGTCGAGATTGCGGAATTCGATCGGCAACTTTTTGCCGTATGGAATAAGGTTGCACAGCGCGACAGAGTCGCGTTGAAGATTGCACCTACAAAATCACGCTTAGATAACTTTAAAATATTGAATTAACAGTGAAAATTTCACATCAGTCGGTTCAATACAAACGAAACAAAGAATACTCATGGAGCTTGTTTGCCTGTCCAACCATATTGATTTTTCAGTTCTTTTTGTAATTTCGAAAACTATTTAAATTCAATTTTCTTTTAATTGCTCACTTGGTGACTACAAGTGATCGTCGTCCGTCGTGTTTCACGTGGTCGCAGAAGGGCGAGAACGAGGTGCGACTGAAAGAGATCAAAGATCAAACTTCGACTACGTCTGGATAGAAATCTTGAAGATTGTGCAGATCAAAGATCAAACTACACATTTGCTTGACAGAAAATCATGAAGATCAGAGAACAAAGATCAGCAAATATTGTGGGGAAAGTCTAACTTTGCCTTCCTAGCGGCGATCCACTCGCCACAGGACTTCTTCACAAAATCGCAGCCCAATCCGGCGCCCCAGTGAAGATCCTCCGCCATGGAGTAGTTGACTCTGGAAGAATTTGACTGCATGCTAATAGGTCACATCAACAATTGTCAAAGTAAACAAGTACAAGAAATTCATCTTCAATGAATTGGCTCGTTATGGTTTTCTATAGGAAGAACGATTTTCTCGGTTATATGATTATCATTTTCTAAATAAAATTTACCTGTACCAGCCGGTGTCCTCCAACAACGCGAATGTCATCCTCGAGTAGACTGGATTCTGCGTGTGTGTGCCTGTCATCGCCTCGTTCTGCAATATTTAAATCATTTTATTTAATTTATTTAAAATATGTATATATTACTTCTGTATTTTTTCACTTCATTCGTGTATAAAACCATTGCGTGCAGTTCCCCAGCGCCCATATATTCCATGAGAAACATATTTCATTTTTGCAATATACACGAACATTATAGTGTCAGCTAAACATTTTTGCACGATTACCCTGAGGGGGGAGGTGGGAATACTCTAAGAACAACCGTCCGACGTCGATGGAACACGCTGCCTAGGCAAATGCGCGTATGCAGATGGGCGGAAATTCGCGAGTGTGCAAATCCTCCCTCCCCTCCTCCTTCCTCCAGCGGGGGAGAAAGCGCATGCAAATTCGACACGAAAGAATAAGCTGTCCTACAGATTTGTTTAATCGTTCACGCATGCGCGACAATTGACCCTGATTTTCCTGAGCACTGTAGCTTATCTACACGCGCTTATTTCGCTTCGGGGAAAAGATAGACCATCCATATTTTGGATACCTTCACAGGGGTAATTGCTTAATATCACAAACTCCATATACTATTTTTGCTGACACTCCTTCTGTAACTGGCGTTTGCAAATGGTTCAATTTTTCTTTAAATATTATTCGCACCTCGAAAATGCGTTTCTCCCAATGTGTAATCGCCGTGCCATCTCCTCCTTGGTTCTCCAGCTCCGCTCCTTCCAGAGTCGGACAGCCAAAGTGCCTTCTCGCCTCGTTCCGAACGCGAGCCGTGACCATCATTTGCACCGGATGCACCACCTAAGAACACGACAATTACTGAATTGTGCTACTGTAAAATTTTCGATAGGGTCAGAAACGAATAAGATCATGTTCTCCAAGGCGAAGTCTCCCAATTCACACTCTTCGAGCTCGATAATTTTTCGAAAGTCGACGTTTCCCAATGACTACACCACACCACTCACCGGTCCCTCCGCCGTCCACCAGTCCATCCTTAACAGCGTGTCGATGGTCGTCTTGTCCCACTTGAAGTGACTTCGCTCCGGGTTCATGTTGAACGGCCGACCGTATTGGTTACTGCAACAAGTATTCAATCGATTACTTCAATGCGGCCTGAGTATGCTGGTTGTCATAATATTTTCAACACGATTATTGCACAACACTGTTCATCGTATTTCTCACGAGCTCATAAATTATCAGTGAAACTCATTTTTAAAAATCTTCTAATTTCCAAGTAAATTTCAATAGAAGTGCCGGTTAAGTACCACATCGACTCAGTTTCGCTATTTTCACTATGATTTCCCGAGATTACGTCATCACTATGTAATCTCACCGTTTCGTTCTCGGCTTGCCGTCGTCGTCTCTAAAGAATGCATAGAGCCCAGCAGAGAATCCAAGAGCATGCAGCACCTCGTGCTTCACCGTCGAGATCAGCACCTGTGTCGAAATTGTGACTAGCGATCTTTCGGAAATCGCAGAAAGCGATTACTCCACTATTTAAAAAATTGTAGTGTAAATGAGGCGACGATTGGTAAAAGTCACAAGCACACACACACTCTCACCTCCTGATCGTGCGTGTGAGTCGAGAGCGCGGATGGACACAGGTTGACGTGGCCGGCGATTGGCCTAAAATCGAAGTTGCGTCATCACAGATATCAGAAGTAAAGAAAGGAAATTATATTATTCTGTGAAATTATAGAACAATTCACGTGCTCTCAAACGCACAAAGAATATGGCATTTCTTTCAACACGCCGATAAATATAATTTGCCTGAGTTTCACGTATGATATATCAGTAGATCTCAATTTCAAAATTCAGTTAGTCTTCCTGTTTTTGTATACCAAAATAAAGTATTGAAAATCACTGACCGATCCAGCAGCGCCTCTTGTTGACAATGGGCGGCGTATGCCAGTGTGTCGTTGCGAATGCAACTACAATGAGCAAAGACCAAACTATGAACAATAAACTACAAGGATCGAAGATGAGAGATCAATCCACGCACCGTTCGCTCTGCTTGGACGAGACGTACAGCACGAAATCCGTTTCCGGAATGCCCTCGCCAGCCACGCCCTCGGTTGCACAGCGGTCGGTGCTGGAAAGATGAAATATCATTAAATATCAAAATACAAAAATCAATAATCACATTATATACAGCAAAGTACTTCCTGCGAAGAGCATTGTTGAAACGGCAATTTGCAAACATATTAAAGAGCCCAGAAAACAGATTAGATTATAACGATAAAGAAGGGATTTGGACGAAGCATCAGGGAACGAAGATCAATAACTCGTTATAATCTAAGCTTGCCCGAGCCAAAAGACCAACCTGTCGACACATATCACTTAAAGAAGGAGTATTACGATCTCGCGCTCCCTCATTCCTCATCTCCTATGTGTCAATGGCGCGGTCGCCCTCTCCTCATTTTCCATTATCCCTCCCTCTCATTTTTGAATCCCTGCGCGTCAGGGTCAGTTTGGCACAGAGCCAAACTCGAATAACTTTGTTCAAACTTATCGGTTGAATGTGCGGTTTGCGAGGCTCATACCGGGGAACCGAGCGTGATAACCCCACAGTTAGAACTCAGTTGACCAAAAGTTCGTGGGACACCACCTTTAATCCCTGCCGCAAATGCGTTGGTGATAAAGTATAAGTGTAACTCACGTATCGTCCTTTCTGTACTCGCAATAGTGGCATGGTTGGAGGTGCGCCGTAGGTACGATAGAGTCGCCACAGGTCGTTGTTTGGGCGCAACCCTGACATGACAATTAATTTATAAAGTCTTGATTGAGTTATAAATTCTTTTTTGACAAACTTTTTACCTTTATATTGCTAGTTTATCGCAAGATTCAACACGTAGTGATAAAATGCTTTATTTTCGTCACATTCTGTTGAGCACATCTCCCATTGTTACCTTTTTTGTTGATATTTTATCAGATTTTGATAAGCGATCTTTTTGATTTCTCACCTTGCCACAAGCCAGCTGCCGCACGCTCTTGTCCCACAGGAAGAAAGTCTCGTTGCACTTTCTGCGAAAATTATATTGCATCATCATCAAGCCATCGTTGTCAAAATTTTCATCAAAGACGTCGAAACCGTCGAAGGTAAATGTATTTTAAAATACTGGTAAACAAATTGGTAAATGCTCACCGTTTCAGTAACAAATTGCTCTTGTGCCTTCGAACTCGCAGTACTTTTTCCCAGAATCCGATCGCATTAGGTAGCAAGGTGTGTTTGACGTAGTCCAGTTTCTCATCAGATAAACTGAAATATTCATTTCCATATTTTATGATTTGAGCGGTTTTGTTACATAATCATATAGTTCCAATAGAACTGTTCATGTTATCAACAGACTACTAAGACAACCCCGCTTGAGCAAAGTTTGAAACATATCTCGAGAGCGAGCTCTGCGCTATCCAGTCGTAATTCAATATTAGCAACAAAAAACAGTTCGGAAACTGCGGATATATTGCATGCCACTTCGCAAAGCACTCACCTCAGAATGGTCTCGTCGAGGTGTAAATGGATTCGCATTGGCTGGAAGTGGTCACTGCGCGCGTGGTGAACGGCTCGTTTCGTGCGATGACCTGGAGAGATTGCGTCATCATCAGGTATGTCAAGATTACGTCAGCGTTAGTAGAAAAATAATTTTAAACTTTAATAACTTGATTTAAAACTTTATTCGTGTTCAAGTTATGAAGCTTTTTTCAACATGACCACTCATCCGGAAAATATGTGCGAACTAAATGATAATAATATAATATAATATTATTTATCACAATTACACCTTCAATTATTAAATGTGAGAGAGCAAATATATAACGGGGTATTTGACAGTGTTGTGACCTAAGAGAGCTAAACTAGTAGCTCAATGCAAACAGCAATATTACAAGACTATTACATTTTTCTAATGGATGATACAAATCCTGACACAAATGCGAAAATTTCATTAAATTTATGACATGAAGAATAAAGAAGAAGAATAATCAGAAAGAAATTCTCACCGTCATTTTCAATTCGCGCGTCAATCTCGACACCCGTGACAATTTCGTCGATGTTTGGCAGCTGAAAACAAAATTAAGATTGGAAAACACATTTTCACCGACTTTCTAAGACTTTCTTTCTAAGTAGATCGGAAGATCAGAGATCAAAGATCAAAGATCGAGATGAAATGCGTGGTCCTGGCCATGCTAGCGACTGCGCTGAGCGCCAAACCATTGGAATATGTTTCACGCTCAGAGTAAAATCATTCTTAAGAATTGTTGTCAGTGGAAGTTGAAAATCGAAAATAAGAAAAATATTTTACCTGATAGCTGCATGGTTTGGCGCTCAGCGCAGTCGCTAGCATGGCCAGGACCACGCATTTCATCTCGATCTTTGATCTTTGATCTCCGATCTATGCTCCCTGTCTGCTAACAGGCCTTGTCCACTATGTGCACTCCCGTTCGGTCTGCATTAGCTCTTATTCCCTGAAACGACGGGGAAATTAAGACGTCATTATCGTGCAAAAAGTATACGTAGACGCGAATTCGCGGCGAAGCAAAAAACGGACGCATTAGGTCAGTGGGTGGTGAGATCCAGGGAGAAAAGCGAGTGCAAAAGAAGATCTATGAAAAGGAGAAAAGTTACTCGAGAGAGTGCATGAAAGTGAGAGGGCGGCGCAGGGTGCGAAAGCGCAATTAATGAACAATCTTGTGTGGAGAGAATGAACGGGAGCGAGAGGGGGTGGATCTAATCCGGAATTGCTTCCTCTCTCATGTGACTAATAAAAAGCGGCGGGATTCGGTCGAGAGAAGGGGAATAAAAAAGCGTTCGCGCATGATATCAAGACGTTTTTTATTGATGAACATCTTGCCGCTATGCGAGCCTTTTACGAAGATCTAAGCTAAATAGACATCGTCATGCATGTCTGTTAGTAAATACAATTAGTTTGCAGAGTGTGCTGAGAGACTTCGACAGCTTGGAAACATCTGAGTAAGGAAGGAATCGATAAAGAGGCTGCGTGGCAACCCCATTACCAGTTCCGAGACCGCCACGCAGCCCGGAAGTCCGCCCTCTCTCTCTCGTTAGGGTATCATTGAGTCAGCATGCATAGAAAGAAAAGGGAAGGAGACAATGGAAAGGAATGAGTAAGCTAAATCTGTTTATAGTGAAGAAAGAGAGGAAGAGGAACAGTACGGATTTGTACACTCAGAGAAATGTATGTCATATATGGCTCCTGAACTGCGTTTGTATGTCACATATAACATACTGTATGTTATATATGACATACAAACGCAGTTCAGGAGCCATATATGACATACATTTTTCTCTGTGTATCGTTGCATCTTCTGAGATGAAGAGAACAATCCATTTGTCATCAGCAGACAATACAAAGCCAAACAATTTCCTATAAAAATGCAGAAAAAGCAGAAAAATCGGTTGAAATTCAATTCTTATTGTTAGTCAAGATATATGAGATGTCTAGATTTATGAGGAAATGTTCCAGAGGACGAGACGTCTCTGGGTCATCGAGATAGCGAATCTTGAAACTGATCGGTTCCGATCTCTCTCTATTCTCTCTCTCTCTCTCTCTCTCTCTCTCTCTCTCTCTCTCTCTTTCTCTCTCTCTCTCTCTCTCTCTCTCTCTCTCTCTTTCTCTCTCTTCCCTCTTTCTAATCGCCTCTCCACCTCTCCTCTCATCCTCTGCCCCCTATCGCCGCAGGTTATCTGCCATCAGATAACTGTCGCATACTGAGGAGACAGACGCAGATCGAGCGTGGCAAGTGAGAGAGCGGGCAAAGTTGAGAGAGTATAAAGAAGCAAATCCCTTCACTTTCGAGTGTTCCGACATTCGAATGATTGCTGTTTGGAATCGTGAAAGTGCAACGTTTCGAAATGAAGGATGCACTGGTAATGTTTGTATATGTTGAATTGTGAGAATCGGAGAAATTTGTCCAATTTAAATTTCCAAAACTATGCAGAATGTTCGGACAACTGGAGGCGCTAAAGAAAGTGACAAATCCCCCTCCCTCGATGGAGAGAGAGAGAGATCTCGAGAGATAGATTCCCTTACACCTGGCTGAACCCGGTTTGAAATTATGGCAGCAGCTGATGGGGTCTCTCTCTGTCATAAACAATTATGAGTGATAGGTGTGGTGCGAGAGAGATCATCATCATAATCGACAGAGGGGCTAGAGAGGGAAAGTTGTCTCGAATTTCAAGGGTGAATTTTCTTCACCTATCGGTGGATGACAGAGAGTGCGAAATGAAGAGACCACGCTCTCTTCATTTCACACTCTCTCTCGACCGGTCGGTAGGTGAGAGAGTGTGCGAAATGAAGAGAGCGAGCTCATGCATACCTTTCACATTATTCCACAGGCCGGTCGGAAAGGGATTTGGGATGAGAGAGCGTGTGAAATTGAGAGGGACTCTCTCACTTTTGCACACTCTCCCACCCTGACCCCTGTCTGTCGGTTTGGGATCATGTGATTTAGCAGTTTAGGTGAAAAACACATTGTGAATGAGCAGATCTCCAGCTTATGTGATAATCGTCGCATCTAAAGCTTATCGCGGCTTGGAATCAACCAGGAATTGAGCCAAGTTGTTGAATTTGACAAAAAAGAAAAATTGTGGTTTGAGTAAAGGGAAAAGACAGAGACACTAGTGCCGAAAGAGGTCAGCTCTTTCCCCTTGGGACAGCGTAAGGCAGATGAAGAGGGACTCTGCGCATATTTCAGGACTTCTCTGTCGTCTAACTGCTGAGAGAGTGTGCAAAGATAGAGAGTGAGAGGCAGTGAAAAATGAAGAGAGTCTGCTGAGAAGTTTATACAATTGATAGAATTTGGCAAGATAGTATGCCCAACTAAGATGTTTTAGTGGGATAGCGTGCAAAAAGAAGAGAGTCTTGCGATGGAGTGTGCAAAGTTAGAGAGTATAGTGAGATAGTGTGGACAATGAAGAGGGTTTGGGGAAATAGTGAGCGAGACTGAGAGAGTCTGGTTAGAGATCGTGCAAAATGAAGAGAGTCCAATGAGAGAGCGTGCGTAATTAAGAGAGTCTAGTGAAAAAAGGGAGAAGAATATGCTGTCTTTGCAAGGAAAAGATTGCACACTAGTGTTGTTATTTGGAATAATCCAATTCGAGAATAACAAAGAGTTATTCGCGAATAGAATTATTCCAAATAACAAAACTAGTGCACACGCATAGTAAGGAATGCGAGGAGGGGGCGCGAGAGATTTAGAAAGGCGCAAAGCCTATAGGGGAAATGGCCTGGAGGGATTTGTGAGGGGGGTAGAGAAAGAGAGAGAGAGAGAGAGAGAGAGAGAGAGCAGGAGGAAAAAAGGGGACAGTGTGAAGGGACGATGGGTAGGGAGGTGACACACTTTGTTCAATCGACAATGAGAAGAGAAAAGGAACGGCTGGGCGGATACATGTCAGGGTGATTAGAGTTAAGGAGGTAAAATGATAAGAAAACTTGAGAAAGGGGTCAGGAGCGAGAGTGTGTGAAAATGAGAGAGCTCTTCTCAATTTCGAACATTCACCCGCTACTAAATCCCTATAAGAGATGAAATTATGTCGGAGGAAATGAAAAGTAGCATAACTTTTGCAAATTCCACCTGGGGTACCGTGACTTGATGAATCATGGGAAACTTTGATGCGGGAGCGTGACTAATTGAATTGAAAGGATAAACCCCATGCTTTGCCAATTACTTGATGGTTTCGCAAGGCTGCATAATTTGAACGTTTTCAAACATCATAACAGTCTCGCATCATGCGTTTTGTGAGTCAGCGGTGCTCAAAACAATTTGAAATAAGGATAAATATACGGGTTGGACATCTACATTCGCTAAAAAGTCTACAATGTGACCAACCACATCCAGAATGAATACACTTACTATTGAGTGTATCACACACTGAGATAGGGCATCTAGTGTATGATACACCTACAAATCTCTCGTTTTCGCACGCTCTCTCGACGCGCGAATACACGCAATAATGAGTGTATCATACACTAGATATACGGGTTGGACATCTTCATTCGCTAGATGTACGGTGTATTCATCCCTAACTCAGTGTATTCATTCTCTGTGTAGTCTTTCTTCACTGCTGCCCCTCCACTACCAATTTTGCTAATTTCTAAAGAAAAGAGTGCGGGGCGAAATTGAATTAGGCCCCACGCTCTCTTGGGATAATGGGGAAGGAACAAGTTCGGCGTTGAGTAGTTGAGTACATGATTCCACGCTTACAGAAAGGGGTCAGAGTGAGAGAGAGTGTGCACAAGTGAGAGAGTACCTATCCAATATAGAAGCTCTCTCAACTCCACCGCATCTTTCTGAGAGGTTGGCGGGAATTTGATGTGAACCCACAGTCTTTCTGGGAAGTACAGTTTTCTAAGAAGCGGGGCGGAAAGTTCAGTGCTCTAGTAATCTCTGGTGCTCTGTAAATGATTACTGAACCATTCCGAAATGGGAACTTTGGCGTGGGTAAAGCGCAGCGATTAATTATTAATTATTTACAAGTCTCTTTCAAATTGGCCAAGGAAGGAGAAGAATTCTATCGTGAGACAATTTGCATTAGTTGAGACATTGCCAGCAGCTATCTAATGCGCCATCACACATTATTCCAAACCTACAGAACAGGGTTTGGACGAGAGAGTATGCAAAAGTGAGAGAGTCCCTCTCGATTTCACGCTCTCTCACTCAAAAGCCCTTTCTGGAAGGTTGACCGGTCTGTGGAATGATGTGATCAGAAACAAGCAGCAATACTTGACTCCCCACCCCGATGAGATAAATGCGCCTACCGAATCCGCCGTACGAGTCTAATAAGTAAAATTCGTGAAGAAGGAGGAAGAGAATAGCATAGGTTGACGAAAAATACACGAATGGCCCGGAATGATGTAGACTTCAAGTTCACAGAACCCCCTTCCCCTTCCCCCTACTTTGTTTGTGTCAGAGCGGTCACTCCCTCCGCGTAATGCCATCCCCTCCCCTATTTGCGTATTCGCTCATCGCCTCAGGGCAGTGGGGAGGAGGCGGGGAGAGGGAGACTTCTGTGAACCTCAGGCTACCCGGGTAGCCGGGCTGAGTTTATATTAGGATTGAATGGCAGGGAAAACGAACCAATCAGTGCACGATTCTGTCAACTCCCCTACGAAGCGAGCACGTTTTGTAGGAAAAAAACGAATTAACCCACAAAAATGTGGACCCCCTACAACTGGAAACGCCCCCAAGGCCACCCCAATACCCGATGGAGAGATGACCTGAAACGAGCAATCGGGCCCCAATGGTGGAATGCAACTAACGAAGAATTCCGGCCCATCCTCATCTGAGCACTATTGCCTGACAGGATAAATAATTGAACCCACGAATTATGATAAGAATAGAGAATAATATGAGACCGAATTGTAGGGAGTGGTAGACTCTACTGATTATTTTTGATGCTGCGCTAATTTCATGGGGTGCAATGTGCGAAACAGTTTTATGCACCCTTTCATAATTTTTTTTTTCCTATTGAAGCTACAACTTTCAAACTTGATACAGATATTGCAAGCCACGTTTGGAACATTTTCCTTTTGATTGGAGAGATTTCGTTCAGTTTGAGCTGAGTTACACGAATTTTCCACCCTCGGAGGGTAGAATTCCACCCATGAAATTTGCGCAGCATGAGAGTCTGTCACCTGTCTTGAAATTCAGAGTAAAGCAAGGTTATTATGAGCGACCGCCAGGATATTTTTACTGTGCCCATCAATCACAATGACACGCGATGACATTGAAAGTGAGGGAAAATAACGCGGAAGTAGGGGGCATGAGGGCGGTGAAGCTATTCTAATGCTAAATCGATAGGTCTATTCGTTGGCAAGATATTTAGCGTGACCGCCGGACACACGCACACACAGACACACACACAGACAGATAGACAGACAGACAGACGTTCTGAAATAATAGTCTTTAGGAATTTAGATTGGTCGTTTCTACTATAGAAACAACCGACCTCTCTTTCTCCTATGTTGTTTCTTTATTTTTCTAACTTCAGCGCTACCATTTCCTTTAACTGTCTATTTTTAAATTTATTAACAGAGAGGAGCGTACCCTGGGGCTCGCAAATTACTCCGGAAATAATGAGCACGAGGGCGGACACGCGATACATCTCCGAGTTGAATATAGCTCCAGTCAAGGGTTTCTCAAGTTGTCGTAGCGGCTCACTCTTGAGGGTAATGAGGGGTTACGGCTAATGAGCTCTGCCAACATGTAATATAGTTGCTACGTACGTAAGTTGCTATAGACATATTGTGTTTAGGACATGATACTCTGAGATTCAACGTTTGCATTTTATAGAATATACCTAGGTCGTAAACAAAGTTAATTAGGAGACGGTTAGGTAATTTGAAGCATTGGTGTGGCTGGTAGTACCATACAAATATTTAAGGGATTATCTGTGGAGAGTGAAACTTATCCGAGTTTTCAGATGAAAGCGCAAAAACTAAAACAAAAAAGTTCAATTGTGTGGGTCTGAGATGTGGAGGTGTGGCTGATCAAATAACCGTTCGCTCTCTTAGATTCATCTAGTTGTTAGAGACAGCCGGGGGGTAGTAGTGGATAAGAGAGAGAGAGAGAGAGAGAGAGAGAGAAGAGGGAGTGGTGGTGTGCACAAACTAACCACAGAGCCGAGAGAGATGTCCGGGTGGTTTTGAAGCACTTGCTCTCTCTCTCTCTCCCTTGGCTTTTGTTTACGAAACTCCACTTCCGGTGCAAATTTAGAAAAGACTCTATGATTCCCGGGGGAACTTCGGTAGCTTCCGCAATCGGGAGAACTCTTCAAGAAATTGTTCGGATGGACAAAAACAAAATTAAAAATTAATAAAAAAAAGTCTGAATCTCCTCACTTTGCACACTCTCTCGTCATCTCTTCGGTGGAGAGTGTGTATGGCATAAAGAGAGATGCCACATGCCGATGGTTCGTTGAAGTCCATCAAAAAATTACGCCCCCCCCTTTTTGGTAAGCGTACGTGGGAAAAAGCGCGGTTCGTGTAAACATTAGAATGCCAAATGAAGGGCTTGAAAGGACAGGGATTGGGCCTGCTATTTGCCAGTCCTTCATTCGGTTCTCATTATAATTTAGACGCATGAAAAGTGCAGAGAATGTCAGCGAGCAGGAAGAGGAACGGAGAAAAGGAAGAAGGAAAGGGAAGCAAAGGAACGAAATTGAACACGATTATTGGACTCAAAACAATAGCACTTTGCAGAACGGCGCGCATGGAACAAAATGATTCGCACAGAGAATAATCTCACGGTGAAATAAGTCTACGACTTCATAAGTCTAACAATAAACTGGTCAGCGACGACTTCAAAGTCTTATGCTGCGCTAATTTCTTCGGGGAAATTACCTAATCAAAGGGTGGAAAACGAGTGTAACTCAGCTCAAACTGAACGAAATCACTCCAATCAAAAAGGAAAATGTTCCGATCGTGCCTTGCAATCCCTGTATAAAGTTTGGAAGTTGCAGCTTCACTTGGAAGAAAGTTATGAAAGGGTGCATAAAACTGTTTTGCACCTTGCACCCCATGAAATTTGCGCCGCATAATTGGCGCAGGGGAGCGAGGTGATTATACTTTGAAAGCCGTCGCTGTCCAGCCCGATTTATTTCTCTCCGAGACTCATCCACAAGGGAGAATGGGCATGCGATGAACATAGCAGGCGAGCACATAATAATCGTCTCTTGACCGCTCATTTAGCCACGGTTACTGGAGTGGGGATCAAGGGGGTAGAGAGGTGTCCAGGATGCACCGCGCCGTTCGGCCTCCCTCTCTCGATAAGGTAGCCTTGAACGCGAACATGGAGGATTAGCGGTAAGGAGAGGGCAGCAATTGAATAGGGATGACAGGTGCCCAGCAGAATCCTCTTCAATCCGAAGATTTTTTTACGATATTGGAATGGTGAATGATATAACTGAGCGACGAAGCGTGCGTCGACCATCAGAGCTTTCACTCGCGCTGTCACATATAGGGTTCCCTTATTGGAACTTATTGGAACTGAACTGACCACTACCCTCTCGATTTCACACACTCTCTCGCACGCATTGCGGTCTGCGTTCCTTTGTTCTCCAAATTTCACAATTCCATTTAATTCCAATAAGAGAACCCTAGTCACGTAGCAAGAAAACGCTCTCCAGACACCGTGAGGATTGCAAGAGCGAAAGAGAACAAACTGCCGGAGTAATAGTCTGACCCTCTCAATACTGAATGCTCTCTCATCCGTCAGACGGTGATAGAGAGCATGTGAAATGGAGAGAGCCAGACACTTGCTCAACTGCCGTCTCTCAGAACAGAAAGAGGACAGGAAGACGTGTTTGTAGTGTTTGCAGGGCGTGCCTAAAGTGCCAAAGAGCGACAAACAGGGAGATTTTGGGGAAGAATTCTCTCAAGGAGCAGTGCAGAATCTTGCCCCCCCCCCCTCGGAAACGAGCCGTGCTAAGCAGGACTAATCTAAGCTAATCGCGCCTGCCTTGAGGGGCATGTAAGAGGAAATGATGATGAAATTGGCTGCTCGGGATGATGGTGAGGTTTCGTTAAAGGAGGGCTGATGCAGATGGGAAAGACATAATAGCCGTTCGGAAAATGTGAAAAAATGGAACGGAAAATGTGAAAAAAACATCTTTCCGGCTCATCTGGGAGCTGAATTTTTGAGCCGCATTCACAAGAGAGAGCATTTCTTACGCAAGAGGAAACTGTCTAATTACTCTTCGCGCGTAGACACATCCCAGAGTTCTGCATGCAAAATGTGACGCGAAACAATCGACCATCTGCCCTATTGACGGGAGAGTGTATGAATTCGTAATTTCTGTCCTGGCATAGTGTGGAGGAAGATGTCTTGTCAGAAACAACGTCTCGTAGCAGGAAATTTTGCAAGAAAAAGAAGCCTTTGCAAAAGAGTTTGCGGAAAAAAAGCTGTTTGATATGGAAAAATTGCGAATTCCTAGGGAGGGTTTCTATTACATTTATAAAATGATGCGATCACACCAAAAAGTCAAATGACGGACTTCCGTTGTTTACCACACAGGCACGTACGCGACCCTCTCACTTTTGCCCGCTCTCTCGCTTTGATAAACACAGGAAGTACCATTTTGACTTTTTGTGTGTTCGTATCATTTTATAAATGTAATAACTCCCCGATGCAGTGCCTCATAATGACGTTCTATCGCGCGCGTGTGTGTGGGGGAAATGAAAGAATTCGCGTCAAATGCAGTAAACAATGGCGCGAAAAACGGGAAGCAGCACTGAATGAGGCCACTTCCCGCGCAGACTGTCGGCAAAATACAGTATGATCGTTGATTAAACTAACGAACTCCTAGTTGAGGCAATATTTCCCTAGATTCCTGATGATTTCGAACTGCAAATACTCTCACGGGGAAATAAGTCTACGACTTCATAAGTCTAAGCTGGACCGCGACGACTTCAAAGTCTAATAGGCGCAGCAGAGCGCGGCACATGATTCCAAACCTACAGACCAGGGTTTGAGCGAGAGAGTATGCAAAAGTGAGAGAGTCCCTCTCGATTCCACACGCTCTCTCACTCCAAAGGCCTTTCCGTAAGGTTGACCGGTCAGTTGAATGATGTGGCGGAGTGTTTAGACCTTGAAAGTCGTCGCTGTCCAGCCCATAAGTCTAGCATAGTAGACATATTTCCCTCTGCGCTGCATGGAGCGGCAAATGTGAAGGCATCTGCAGGGCTCTAAAGAAACCTCCACTAACTATCTGGAAACGCTACAAAAAGTGCTTAAACTAGACTAAAACACCGCAAGCGCAATCAGTTTTGGAGAAAATTGAATAAGTTCAACATCGATTGCGTGTAAGCAAGTCTTTCAATGGGTAGGTTTCAATGGGTACTTAATAACGTGAAAACAGTTACAGGGGCAATTTTTCCTTTCATTCTCGGTCCCAATAAAAAAATAATTGATAAAAAAGAAACGGCAAGAAGTTCCAAACGTTGACTAAGGGGTCAGAAGAGTGCCATTCCCGCTCCCCGACTTGCGTGAAATAGGTTTCAATGGGCAGACAATAGCGTGAAACCAGGGAAATTGGCAATGGGTGTGAGAAAATAAAATATCAAAGAAATAGAGCAAAACGGCAATGCGCAAAACGGCGAAGTTTCGCGTGCAGCTTTCAATGGGGACACAATACAGCAGGCGAAGGGAAAAGGACAATTGCGCTCTCTATACACACAGAAAAAAAGGTCCTACATACGGCCCATAAGACCTGGGGGTTCTTAACAAAAGGTCTTATATGTAAGACATTCTGTTAAGAACCCCCAGGTCTTATGGGCCGTATGTAAGACCTTTTTTTCTCTGTGTAGGTTAAAATTAGGCACAAAAAGCGAAATGCCTCCTCGTTTAGCTCATTAACCACTGCATTTTCCACGTTTTCTTACTTTTTTTCCTACGAAATTGGAGAGGAGTTCATTATCCCTTTCCCTGGTTTCGCGCGATTGTGTGACCGTTGAAACCCATTTCACGCGTGTGGGCAATGCGCGAAACGACGTAGTTTCTGACGCGCGCGTGCTTTCGCTCTACTACGGAAGCTTTCTTTCTCTCTTCCTCACTCGCCTCTACCCCTCTTCTCTCTCTCTCTCTCTCTCTCTCTCTCTCTCTCTCTCCCCTCTCCTTCCGCTCACTCTTTCCCCAGTCTCCGGACAGCCTCCCTCGATTTCTCTAGCTTCGCCCCTCTCCCTTTCTCTCTCTCCCTCTCTTTCTCTCTCTCTCTCTCTCAATCTCCCTTTCTTTCTCTAGCTCGTCTCTCTCCATAGAAATGCCCCCACGGCAACTAGCGTTCTGCGGCTACTGGCAAATATGAGGAGGGGGGAGAGGGAGGGTTGTTGAGAGACTCAACAGGTGGGTCTCCCTCACATACACCCTCATCACATTTAAAAAGACTGTGGAAACCGTAAATGTCTTTAACCGCTTAAAATTAAATTAATGATATCAATTAATTATTTTGCGTGTCGGGAAAGTCAGGCAGGGGATCCATCACTCCCTGACCCTTTTCTGGAAAGTTCATATTGCGGTGCAAATATGTTCAGAGGGGTTAGGCACTGCATCGAGTTTTTGCCATGCCAAGAACATCTTTCGTTGTCTGACTCTCCCGTTTCGCGCACTCTCTCAATGATTCTCTCTTTCTCTACCTTGTTCCTGCCGTTGCTCTTTCGAATGCTGTGTGAGGGAACAAAGGTGCGCCCATCGGGCAGATGATGAGTGTGCTTACTCAGTGTACGGACACACGTGTAGGTAATCGGAAACCGCAGTGTATCTTGGGCACGGCGATTTGAGCTTTGGCAGGGCGTGCCAGCCAAGGGAGACATTCGGCACTAGACTAGGAAAAGTAACGGTTCAAACATGTTATCGACCGATTTCGCGAGAGATGAGGAATGTGTGGAGAAAAGCTACTCTTTAGTTGTCAGTCTATTGGTAGGGGCCGCAACGTGATCTTCCAATTTCATGATAATTGAAAGAAAATGTGGTCAAATGAACCGCTAAGGTCTCAATAACATCATACTTTTTGCCATTTGTCGATATCTTGTCTCTGAGCCGCGCTACGCCTCAAAAACCATGCGCGTCATTTGACAGAAAGTGGTGAAAGAGAGAAGTGGGCGGAGCTAATCTACATCGCTAAATCCTGACTAATTTTGAGAGTGAAAGAGCACTCCTTACCCGTATTCCCGCATGGCTCAGGCGGTTGAACACTGCTTTATGAACAGGAGTACGCTGGTTCAAATCCAGCGGTTTGCAAATTTTTTTGCTGATTTTGCAAATATCTTTAAAATCAAATGACAATTCTGCGAATTAATAAAATTTTAATTTTTTTGTTTGTATAGATTCAGCATGCTATTCCACCTATACTGAGACTTGCGCAGCTGTGTCGGTGAATTGGAAGTGTTCTAAACACCTACTCTTGAGGCTTTCAGTCAATTTTTGATCTACTAAATGTTGTCAGAACAAGGTGCGCAACGCCTCATTCGTAGAGTAGATCAAGAGCTCTCGAATAAGCGTTTGAACGCGGGATTTGGTTGAAAATTAAGCTTGTCATTCGATTGGGACAATTGTTCCCTCTCGTCGAGAAAGGTAGGGGGCGGAGCTTGCGCCCCCTATCTATTGTGAACTGAATTTAATGATAACCACGCGTTATATCAATTTAAAAAATATTATTGATAAACAATCTTTATAATTAAAAGGGGCGGATGGCCTAGTGGTGTTACGTGCCCCAGAAGCCTGATCAGTAGGGGATACGTAGATCTGTGCAGCAACCGGCCTTACCGGTCAGCCCCGGCAGAGTGGTCGCTTGCCGACGTAAAGTCCTCTTGATTCCGGTAGCAACTTTACCTTTACTTTACTTTATAATTAAAACGGTTCTCCTCTACAAATCACCATCTCAAATATGCGGTTCATATAGATTTTATTTGAAACGCAACAGGCAATTCTGAAAGCCACGGAGCTGGCAGTATTGGACCTAACATTGAGACAGAAGGAATTTGAATTTACAGTCGGATGTGGCCTGGCTTTTTTGAGGTGTATTTATAGATTTGGGCGAATTTTTCCAAATGGCCAAATCCAAATCGATTTTTTTTCATTTCGTGTCTTTAGAGCGGTGCGAACAACAGTTTATCAAACAAGTGCAAAATGAAAGTGTATCTAATGTAACATTTGGAAGCGCATACCCTGTTCCCATTTGTTCTCAATATGAAAATTAAATCTACTAGGCTTTGAAATATTAGAAACAAATCTGTGCAAATATACAAAAATCCGTAATATACAGATTTGCAGTCACGAACAGCATACCCTAGAACCCTTAATAATAGCGACCAATTTCCGTGAATTGTTAAAATTTGTTAGGAACTGTACTTATTCAAAGTAGTAAATTTCGGAGTAGTCAAACTCCATGAGCGGGAAGTGGGTGACGAGACGTTTCTCCAGTTCCTTATGTGCTTTGTTAGTCAAAAATTCTAGTCCACGAAGACGGCATTGGCCTGCAAAAGAAAAAATAAATAAATTCGCAAAATGTTCAAAATCCAGTGGATGGAGAAATATGGTAAATATATATATATATATACAGTAGCGGACAAAAGTCTTCGGGCACTTTTTATATCTGATACAACTTTTTAACCCAAAGGGGCTTTGATATGATATGGTAAGACCATATACCAAATCTATTGGAGATTACGATGCAATTATTGGGGGATTGCGAAATCGTTCAGTAATTGCGTCGTGATGACGCAATCGATGCACACTTTTTTGAAGTGTCATTATTCTTACACGGATTTTTTCCCGCTCGTCTAACTTTCAGGATGTTGAGACCTTGCCACGACCTACCTAGAAACTTTTTTTCAAGTTGCTGCGGTGCCGCTACTTGGCTGCAGCCAAGCTGAAAAATGGAGACCTGAAAATCATATCTCGCCGTTTAGACATCGCCCAGACCCGATCAATACACCAAAATGATCGCAATCATGACTACCGATGATCCCGAGAATATGATGGCGGTAGGTCACCAATTGCCCTCAGGGCACGAAAAAATCACTTTTTCGCATTATTGTGGTTTGACGAAGGGGAAGTCTATAGGACGTGCTCTAAAGATCTGGTTTGCGCGTGGATTCGGTTGAGAATCTATGAGTGAACCGATTCCTAGCTGCAATAAGCGTTTCGATTGGACTCCTGCCCGCGACGATCGATTTCCGGGAGGACATTTTTTAAAATTTTTTTTACTGAGTTAACGGAGAAGGCTGGCAGACTCATCAATGGAATCAGCGTGGCTGGCTCTATATTCTCATTCACAAAATGTCATCATCACTATGCAATATTGCATCATCCTTATGCAATATTCCTATTTTTCGCGTTTTCTTAGCGGTTAGTCAAGGAATAATGGTGGAATAAATTCCAATCAAATAAATTTGATATTTCCGCCACTCTAGAGCACAAATTACGTCATTAATATGCAATATTTTATAATTCTGAGGATTATTGCCTAAGGATGATGCAATATTGCATAGTGATGATGAAATTTTGTGAATGAGATTATAGAGCCAGCCACGCTGATTCCATTGATGGGTATGTCAGCCTTGTCCGTTCGCTCAGTGCTGAGATACGCTCAAAAGTCTGATCGTTGCCAACGGGCAGAAAATGGGCGTGGCCAAACCAGTGTCCATCAGGAAATCGATCGCCGCGAGCAGGAGTCCAATCGAAACGCTTATTGCAGCTAGGAATCGGTTCTCCCATAGATTCTCAACCGAATCCACGCGCAAACCAGATCTTTAGAGCACGTCCTATAGACTTCCCCTTCGTCAAACCACAATAATGCGAAAAAGTGATTTTTTCGTGCCCTGAGGGCAATTGGTGACCTACCGCCATCATATTCTCGGGATCATCGGTAGTCATGATTGCGATCATTTTGGTGTATTGATCGGGTCTGGGCGATGTCTAAACGGCGAGATATGATTTTCAGGTCTCCATTTTTCAGCTTGGCTGCAGCCAAGTAGCGGCACCGCAGCAACTTGAAAAAAAGTTTCTAGGTAGGTCGTGGCCAGGTCTCAACATCCTGAAAGTTAGACGAGCGGGAAAAAATCCGTGTAAGAATAATGACACTTCAAAAAAGTGTGCATCGATTGCGTCATCACGACGCAATTACTGAACGATTTCGCAATCCCCAATAGTTGCATCGTAATCTCCAATAGATTTGGTATATGGTCTTACCATATCATATCAAAGCCCCTTTGGGTTAAAAAGTTGTATCAGATATAAAAAGTGCCCGAAGACTTTTGTCCGCTACAGTATATATATATATATATATATATATATATATATATATATCGCTCTCAGCGATAAGCCAATATAGGTAAATACAGCGACCCTGTTCATTGTGACTCCAAGTTATCACTTTTCATATGCTTGAATACGCTTACGTACGCAAGAATTCAATACTAATTGCTTAATTAACACGCACAATTATTTATTACTGGCAGCCGAAATGACGGACAAATTAATAATCATCCACCATATTCGTTCCTTATCTCAAACCTTTGAAACACAATAGAAAGCGTTCCTGAGTTGTGTTGAATTGAACAGAATTCGAAAATATTTTTCCTCAATCAAGCTAACACCTCTACATAATATGCAGATTATTGTGGATATCACTTTCATATAAACTTTTAATTGCACAATGCACTACTTTACACACTGTTCAGCCTCTTGCGGGCATATTTTTCGAAATACAAAAAAAATGTACGCCTAATTTAACCCTCAACAGTACATATTCGCATTGTAATAAAATTCAGTATTGTCTTCGAAGCAGCCCACTGGTCATCTCAGGCTCGTTTCTCTGTGCCAACACGATGTACCCAATACAGACGTGGTGGCACTAACACCCATAATTTTGCCATTTTTCACTCACCCGCAATCTCCAGCCTCTTGATGAACGGCAGTTTCCGTTTGCGACTCGGCTTGAGGTCCTCCTTGCTCGCGATGCGCGCTTTCTTCGCGTCGGGCGCCGCGTCCTGCAGAAATTTGTTTCAATTTTCATTGAACTAAACAAAAAAAGTGATTTCGAAAATCGTTCTCCATTTTCGAAATCACTTTGCAGCATAATGATATTACGATTTTAAAACGATTCGTGAATAAAATGGACTACTGGTGGTGCACGCTCTTTCTATACCTCGGCGTGTTTCTTGCTTTTGCATGCTGTCTCGCAGCCGTATCTGTTTTTTTAGGAGCGGAACGTTTAAATATTTCGGATGAGTGTTGGTGAATTTATAATACAAACCTGTTTTTCCGTCGCAATCATCGCCTTCACCAGATCATCGACTGTGAGAACGTTGCAGGACGATAATCTCAGTGTCTCCAATGGATGCGAGGTCAGCAGTGTGGAGGCATCGCAGCGGATGCTCCAGTCACTGCAATTATTTAATCAATATTATTATTGTAAATGAGTTGGACCGGACTGGTGAAGCACTAGTTACGAAGAATGGATAACCAGACTTTCAGCGACACTGTTAAATATTATTATCTATTTTTATTGTAAACAATATTTTACGTAACAATGTATTTGCAATTGATATACAGTCATTGTGCGACGGCTAGAGAGCTATTAACTATTATTTTAAACGCTCTGTCAGTGTGTGTTCTTATGCAAGTTTATTAATATATGAAAATGTTGTGTCCCTGTCTTGTACCCGAATACAATGGCTGCGTGGTATAGGTTTATCCACGACAATAACGAGATAGAGGGATCAATAGTAATTAGAGAGAAGTCACCAGTCTCTAGCTAACCGTGAGACTCGACTGACGAGAGGAAGGGGCAGGGCGAGGGAGAGGGGAGAGAGCGGGAGCCGCCAATCGATACATACGAGAGGGGAGCGAGAGGGGCGCTATAAATAGCCCGAGCGCGACCAAACTACACTCGACGCTCAGTCGACACACTGTCTGTGAGTAGGGGTCACTCTACGATACAACACCTCCCCTCCAAGACTCAAGCTTGGGGAGAGTCTGAACAACAACAAAATGATAGAGGGATGGGGATTATTCCTTTCGATATGACTTCTTGACGGGATCGATGACCAGTCTCTTCGTCGGATTCTTGATTCGAGTCGATCTCCTTACTTTCCCGGAATCCATCATTCCATCCCAGAGAGTACCACTCTTCATCTCACTCTTATTCACCTCTTCCATCACCATTGTACTTTCCACATTAGGTTCCTCATCGGGGACACCATTATTCCACAGAACGTCGTTCTGTCCCTTTCCGACCTCATTATCCATTTCTCTGTTCCATCTTAGGAACAACTGCTATGCCTCCTCATGAGGACTTTCATCATTCTGCCTCTGCAGTATTATCGTCATCGTATTCACGATTCTCTGTTTTTGTGCCTCCTCTTGAGGTCTTTCTTCTGTCTGCCTCTGCAGATTATTCTCAATCGATTTCACGCTTATCGATTTATTTGCCTCCTCTTGAGGTCTTTCTTCTGTCTGCCTCTGCAGATTATTCTCAATCGATTTCACGATTATCGATTTATTTGCCTCCTCTTGAGGTCTTTCTTCTTTCTGCCTCTGCAGATAATCTTCTTTTCCCTGTTCACCAACTTCAATAGAAACAATCTCATGTTCTATTGAGTGGTTATTTGTCTGATTCATTCCCGTTACTCTTTTCACTGCTCCATAAAAATCGATATCGCACCAATTCTCATTGTGGATCATCTTTTTTTCTGGCCTCTTCACACACTTGAGAGACATTACTTTGATATCCCTCTTCTTCATTCGTGCACTCACACTATTCTCAGACCCTTCAGAAATACCACTTTCAGTGGTCTTTCTGGGAACCAATCTGAAAAATTTGACTATGCAGTCCTTTCCCATGATGTTCACTCCTTTTCTCACTGTGTACACTCTTCTTGCAGTGATAATTCCATTCAATTCCAACTTGAGATTGCATTTTCCCGTCAGTTTGAGCGGCTCTCCATTCGCACAGACCGGGAATGCATCGTTTTCCCTTCTCAAGGGAGCTCCGATTTCTCTCCAAGTGGACTCTGATATAACAGTGATATCGGATCCGGTGTCTACCAGCATCTCGATCACCTTTCCATTCATCTGTACCGCCACATTGAACACACACCTCCTCTGAGGTTACAGTATACCGTGTTGACCTTCACTTTGGACAGGTCTTCTCTCGACGAATCTCGTGTCCATTTGTTGCACATGTTGCTTAGATGTCCCACTTGTTCACATTTGAAACACGTTGCATCCTTTCGAGGACACACGTCTCCTTTGTGGCCCTCTTGTCCACATCGAGAGCAAAACGATCTCTTTGTTTCGCTGGTATCACCACTCTTTGGTGATTCTCGACTGAACTTGTTCCAACTCGCATTATGTCTAGACACCACATTAACCACCGGCGAACTCATTCCACCCTGGTTAGTGGCTGCATGTGCATCTCCATACACCTTACGGTAACTATCGATCACTTTGAGTACCGTATCCAAAGTGGGCGTGTCTTCTCCGATCTGGTTCATCACATGGAACATTGTTGCAGTGTATCTTGGGAGATCTAATCCACTCAGTAGAATCATCGCCTTTGTCTGATCTGGCGTCATTTCACTGATATTCGCGTCCTCATACACTCTGTTCACAATGCTCGAGAACTCTTTCAGATCATCGCATCTCAACTTGGACATTTTCAGCTGGAAGAGATCTAACCTCTTCTGAAACTGAGATCGCTTATCACCAAACAACTCCTTCATAGTTGTCACAATTTCACTGAATTTCAGATCAGAGGGACTTTTTGGCCAGATGTGATTTCTGAGCTGCTTATCCACCTTATCATCGATCTTTCGAAGTAGTATTCTCACTTTCTCACCATCCTCCAATCCACTGAAATCTTTCTCGAATATCTCATTGTGCCTTTCCATCCACTGGTCAAATGTCAATTCATCCTCTGGTCTGTACGAGAATGTTCTAATCTGTTTCTCCAGTGCATCCACAGACGGCCCCCGTCTTGCAGTGGTCTCAGATCCTCCTGAACTTCTCTCATTTCTCTCACTCAACAACGCCTGGATTGCACCACTTGGTGTTTGCAGTGTCTCACTCTGTGTCTGCAGTGTCTCACTCTGTGTCTGCAGTGCCTCACTTTGTGCTTTGATTTGTTCACTCTGTGCCTTGATCTGTTCACTCTGTGATTCAATCAATAATCTCTGATTTGCCATTTCTGCTTTCGTTGTTTCCATCATCATCATCATTGTCCTTACTAATTGACTTGCCGAGGGCTCACTCCCTTCTTCCTGCTTGACGTCAACCATTCTCCTCTGTGTACTTTGATCCCTTCAATCAATACTTCAATCTCTTATCGATCGATATCTTGTGAAATGAGCCTTGCTCAAGTCACCACAACTCTGACTCGTCAAAAGACTTTCTCTTGACAGTCCGTATGGGAGCCTTGCTCACCACATACTCTGAGTTGGCCCGGCCACACTCACTCAACCTCTCCAGAGTCGGCCCTGCCACACTCTGTACACTCACACTTGAGTTGGCCCAGCCACACTCAACAACAACAACCTTCCACGACCACCGATTCGAACACAAATGAAGGGACGAGAGTGAGTACAAGTACTCCTGATCGCCACTGTTGTGTCCCTGTCTTGTACCCGAATACAATGGCTGCGTGGTATAGGTTTATCCACGACAATAACGAGATAGAGGGATCAATAGTAATAGAGAGAAGTCACCAGTCTCTAGCTAACCGTGAGACTCGACTGACGAGAGGAAGGGGCGGGGCGAGGGAGAGGGGAGAGAGGGAGAGGGAGAGGGGAGAGAGCGGGAGCCGCAAATCGATACATACGAGAGGGGAGCGAGAGGGGCGCTATAAATAGCCCGAGCCCGACCAAACTGCACTCGACGCTCAGTCGACACACTGTCTGTGAGTAGGGGTCACTCTACGATACAACAGAAAAAATAGCGAAAGTATTGTTGTCCTAGGTGAACAGAAAATCTTCAAGATAGCAATTAGCCCGCTCAAACTGTCTTCATCACCGATAGTTGAAACACAACTGCACCGCAAGGAATGCGGAATGTTTATTTTTGAAGACGGAAAAATTAATGTATTCGATTTTCCAACGAAATTTTTGTTAATAAAAAAATCATCTTTTCGAAAAAAAATCGTACCGGAATGTGAGAAAACTCGCTCTGATGTGATTCGCGTTCAGAATCCTCGTGATCTCGCTCAAATCCAGCTCGGGCGCGTCAAATTCCGTGCATATGATCTTGAGTTTGTACAGTCCGAGGTTGGAGAGGGCGGCAAGTTGGTGGTACACCTGTGCGGACAACTATCCTTAGCATTCATTTCATTGATCCAAGCACAAATAATGCATTTCCGCTGCTCTGAGCCTATCTGCATGAACTTATGCATCTTTTTACACATTCTCTATAATTTGCGTCGTTTGGGAATATATTTACATAAAAGTACTTCCATAAAAGTAAAAAAGGCTGGCTCCCACCGCGTGCGTTCTGGTGATGGTTGTAGGCACTAATTGTAACCAAAATGTGAGCCAAAAAGGGCCCATGCTTTTTAAAGTGGGCGCAGGTGACGTAAATTTTTTTGAAATCCGTCAAGCAAAAATGCAACGTAACCATTGTTAATTTTGCTGAAACAGCATGAAAACTATTCAAAACGAGAAAATACTTGGCTGTGATGAGTTTTAACTTATATTTTTGCTTATAAAATTTTTGAAAAATTTGTAAAAAGTTTAAATTTTTAAATTTTTTTTTCGTATTTTTGATGTTAAATTTTTCTATCTTTTCATAGTTTCGTCTTCTCATTGTTAAAGATACTGCATAGAGAAAGTTTGACTGGTTCAAGTAGTTTCACTCCGAAATTTTACAATGTTTACACATCAATTGTGTAATTATTATTTTTGCGTATTCTATCTCATCAGTGATATAGAAAAAATAGCGAAAGTATTGTTGTCCTAGGTGAACAGAAAATCTTCAAGATAGCAATTAGCCCGCTCAAACTGTCTTCATCACCGATAGTTGAAACACAACTGCACCGCAAGGAATGCGGAATGTTTATTTTTGAAGACGGAAAAATTAATGTATTCGATTTTCCAACGAAATTTTTGTTAATAAAAAAATCATCTTTTCGAAAAAAAATCGTACCGGAATGTGAGAAAACTCGCTCTGATGTGATTCGCGTTCAGAATCCTCGTGATCTCGCTCAAATCCAGCTCGGGCGCGTCAAATTCCGTGCATATGATCTTGAGTTTGTACAGTCCGAGGTTGGAGAGGGCGGCAAGTTGGTGGTACACCTGTGCGGACAACTATCCTTAGCATTCATTTCATTGATCCAAGCACAAATAATGCATTTCCGCTGCTCTGAGCCTATCTGCATGAACTTATGCATCTTTTTACACATTCTCTATAATTTGCGTCGTTTGGGAATATATTTTTAGTAGCGTTTCTCTTGAGCACGCAAATTGCGGCAATCATCTGTGAACCACTGTCAGTTACTATATCGACAGTCAACAAGGCACCTCTTACGAAAATCATAACCTTCTTGCGGAATACAGAATTGAATTTAAATGAAGCAAAGCAGACCGATTCCGCAGAATCCGACTGAATCTCCAGTGTCATGTCCGCGCCCGCGTAGTGCTTGTTCAGCGCGTCGACCACTCGAGCGATCTGAATTTCATTTTTTTTAAAATTCATATGCCAATTTTGAGAAAGTGTTAATTAGATGTTATTACCCCGGGTCCACTTCTTCAGTGTTTCAAATAAGAGAGGAATCGCGATAGACTCGAGCATTTCGCGGGCTGCAGGGACGTAGAAATTTATGATTTTTGCTCTGGCTGAAAGTTTATCACAAGGTAGAACAAACAGTCCTCTATCGAATGGCGTTGGTAGAATTTCGATAAAAAATTTCGCAACCGCGTGAAACACAAAACAACCAAGCTACTTCGGATTTTTTTCTTAAAAAGACAAATTTTGAAAATTCATAACTCTCTTCAAAATGATGATAGAGATTTCTGGTTTGGTTATTTGGATAGAGAAACTCCTCGACTACAAGGTGAAAATTCAAAACTCATTCTTGGCTCTTGAGCCGATGAGGGACGTAGCTTTTGCAAAATATATTATTACTTCCATAAAAGTAAAAAAGGCTGGCTCCCACCGCGTGCGTTCTGGTGATGGTTGTAGGCACTAATTGTAACCAAAATGTGAGCCAAAAAGGGCCCATGCTTTTTAAAGTGGGCGCAGGTGACGTAAATTTTTTTTGAAATCCGTCAAGCAAAAATGCAACGGAACCATTGTCAATTTTGCTGAAACAGCATGAAAACTATTCAAAACGAGAAAATACTTGGCTGTGATGAGTTTTAACTTATATTTTTTGCTTATAAAATTTTTGAAAAATTTTAAAAAATTTTAAATTTTTAAATTTTTTTCGTATTTTCGATTTTAAATTTTTCTATCTTTTCATAGTTTCGTCTTCTCATTGTTAAAGATACTGCATAGAGAAAGTTTGACTGGTTCAAGTAGTTTCACTCCGAAATTTTACAATGTTTACACATCAATTGTGTAATTATTATTTTTGCGTATTCAATCTCATCAGTGATATCCTGTTCTCATTGTATGTATTCATGATCATGTATAGAACATTTCCTTTTTTTGAAAGTGAGTTGATATCTATTCGAAGAAACGAGCTACAAAGCCAAGAAAACTGAGTGTCTGACGAACGACGCACGCTCTGCCTTCTCTCATTTCCCCACGCTATCTCGCCTCAGTTCGGACCCCGACCTGGGCAGAAATCTTTTGCCAGTGCTTCTTCGACTCCAATTAAGTTGTTTTGAAGATAATTCCTTTCGCCCCGTTAAGGCAAGGCTCTGGCAAAAGATTTCTGCCCAGGTCGGGGTCCGAACTGAGGCGAGATAGCGTGGGGAAATGAGAGAGTGCTAGAGAAGGCAGAGCGTGCGTCGTTCGTCAGACACTCAGTTTTCTTGGCTTTGTAGCTCGTTTCTTCGAATAGATATCAACTCATTTTCAAAAAAGGAAATGTTCTATACATGATCAGGAATACATACAATGAGAACAGGATATCACTGATGAGATAGAATACGCAAAAATAATAATTACACAATTGATGTGTAAACATTGTAAAATTTCGGAGTGAAACTACTTGAACCAGTCAAACTTTCTCTATGCAGTATCTTTAACAATGAGAAGACGAAACTATGAAAAGATAGAAAAATTTAACATCAAAAATACGAAAAAAAAATTTAAAAATTTAAACTTTTTACAAATTTTTCAAAAATTTTATAAGCAAAAATATAAGTTAAAACTCATCACAGCCAAGTATTTTCTCGTTTTGAATAGTTTTCATGCTGTTTCAGCAAAATTAACAATGGTTACGTTGCATTTTTGCTTGACGGATTTCAAAAAAATTTACGTCACCTGCGCCCACTTTAAAAAGCATGGCCCTTTCTGGGTCACATTTTGGTTACAATTAGTGCCTACAACCATCACCAGAACGCACGCGGTGGGAGCCAGCCTTTTTTACTTTTATGGAAGTAATAATATATTTTGCAAAAGCTACAGTCCCTCATCGGCTCAAGAGCCAAGAATGAGTTTTGAATTTTCACCTTGTAGTCGAGGAGTTTCTCTATCCAAATATCCAATCCAGAAATCTCTATCATCATTTTGAAGAGAGTTATGAATTTTCAAACTTTGTCTTTTTAAGAAAAAAAATCCGAAGTAGCCTGGTTTTTTTGTGTTTCACGCGGTTGCGAATTTTTTTATCGAAATTCTGCCAACGCCATTCGATAGAGGAATGTTTGTTATACCTTGTGATAAACTTTCAGTCAGATAAAAAATCATAAATTTCTACGTCCCTGCCGTCCTCGATTTTCTCGCGATTCCTCTCATAAATAAATCTTGCAGACATTTTGGCTGAATACAAAAACTAACCAGTTCACTGTTCTTCAGATGGACGTGGCACTGCAGCGTGACGCTAGACAGTTGCTGCAAGAATCGGAATTTCTTTGATAATCAACTCTTTTATTTTCAATCACATTTTCAATTTTTTCTTATCGAAATCCTCTTTCTTTTCCTAATTACCTTTACTGCACTTAGCCCATACCTCATTTACAACAAATGCTTCTAGATTTTGTGATCCACGATGATCGTAAATGAAAGAAAGGGAGGGATCTTACTCCAAAAAGCGTCTCGGCCATGTTCTCGAATCCCCGCACGTCGTCTTCATTTACGACAACCACGAGCAGGTAGAGGTCCTCCACACTGGCAAAGTACTTGCGCAGACGGGGAGTGTCGAGGTCAACGTTGAGCTAAAGAACATACATTTAAATTAAGTTAGTTTATAATTGAGAATAGCTACTTCAAACAATACAACAGAGTTAAAAACTGCTACATGTAGGTACATATGACTGTTTCGATCTCTTAGCGTCAGTGTTTTACTTTAAAAAAGCTTTTATTTTAAAGTTTTTTTTAAAAGAGCACCAGGAGACGGGCACACGCATGGATGTTTTCCGTTTATCAAGAATATATTTTTAGACTAGATCGAGTTCCATTTATCAAGAATATATTTTTTAGCCTAAGAATTGCACCGAAATTAACTCTTACGTGCGTTATCGATTATGAATGGGTTGTGAAACTCATTTGATCCACGAATGACATAAGACTCCTATCAAGATCGTTTCGAGAAAAAACAAAATAAAACCTTGTCCATGTTTGCGAGAAAGTAGAGGTCAGTAGTGAGCTTGAGGGCGGCTTGTCTCGATCGTCTAAAATGCTGTATTATAATAATTACCAAACTTTTTTGATTAGCAGACAGTTTTCGATTAAATTACTACACTTTGACTATATGCGTTTACATCGATTTTTGCTGCATGCATTTCATATTACAAAAGAAATTACCGGACTACTCCGGACAGGAAATCGTACGAATCCTTGGGACACGTGATGTTCAGCCGGCGAAACGGAGGTTGATGCAGGACGACGATTTGCGATGAGCTGCCTAACTGTAATATTATAGATTCACAAACACTCATACAAAATAATACAACGTTCCGCTCCTAAACAACAGATATGGCTGCGAAAGAGCATGATAAAGAGAGAGAGACGTCCCGAGGTATAGAAAGAGGGTACACCTCCAGTAGTACATTTTAAAAACGTATAATTTTTTTTAAATTTGAAATAACAAAAAAAGTGTTTTATTTTTCTTACTCTACAGAGGTGTGCAAATTGCCGAAAACACGAAATCTACAGTTATGAAACATCAATCAGGTAACGTGGAATTTCTTTCGTTAAAGTGACCCAATTTTCGGAAATAATTGTCATGCTTTTTCATTGAAATATAAAAGTCGAATTGAAAACTTAATCTTTTGCTTGAGCAACTTTTTTTTCTTGCTTACTCGCTCAATCGTGATCTCCTGTATGTCCTTCCTCAGGGTGTCTCCCACAATGCGCTGCCATCGCTTGCAAGTCATCTCAGATCGACACAACTCGCGATAGGACAACGTCGAGAAGACCTACCACAGATTATTATCGATCTATTGTGCTGTTCAATGTTTCTATGCTTCGCATAATTCTAACTCGAGCATTGCCATGAATTCGTGGACTCCCGTTGTGTTTCAAAAAATATGGATATTGTAGCTCAATGTCCGGAGCTCCGATGAGTTCCTGCCAAGCATTCTGTTCACTCATAATATCAATATAGCTTGTTCTACTTTCCTTCGTCTGTTAACATCTTTGATAACGTAATAATTAGCATTTTTCTGGTGTTCGACAGAGAATCACATAGAAATCGTGGTTCGCTGCTTAATAGAGGGTTCATTCTACCTTTCTCATGACGACATCCGGCAGTGCGGGCAGAGCGGGAGCAGTCGCCGCCTTTCTCACGACTCTCTTCTTGACGATTTTCTTCTTCTTGGGCACCTCTTCAACCTTCTCCCTTTCCTGGGCCTTAATTTGTATTTTTTTTCTTCGAATGATAGATAATCATTTATTATAGAATAGGGGATCAGAATTTCGATAGAATGTGAAAATGTGATGAACCCATACCTTGGCAAACTGCAGATTCTCCACGATCTGTACAGCTTCCACAACGGCATTCTCCTTATGGTCAGCTGCTTCAGCGATTACTTCAACAGTCTTCGCAACAACAGGAGAGGCTTCATCAGCTATCCTCGTCTCCTCCATCTTCTCGAGACGCTTTCTCACCTCCCGAATGCTGGCGCTGACAGCGGTCACTTCCTTCTTCATAATGACCATTTCGAAAGCGGCTTCGGCCGATTCCTCAGACCGCTTCAATGAGATGTCAAGAGCAGAAGAGGCTTCCGAAGGAGGATCTTTTGGGGTACTGTAGCTCCGGCATCGATCCGAGTCCTGCCTACTGTAATCGGGTTTGGTGATACTGTAGCTCCTGTCCCGACATTGATCCGATGAATCTTGCCTACTGTAGTCGAGCTTGGAGACACTGTAGCGGCGGTCCCGGTCCGAAGAAGCGTCCGTACTGTAACGTCGCTCGGGGTATCGATCCGTCGAATCTTGCCTACTGTAGTCGGGTTTGGGGATACTGTAGTCGATCCTGGAAAAATCGGTGCGCTTGTAGTCGTCGCGATCATAAGTAGATCGATATTTGCGCGGTAGGTCGCGCGGGTCGACCGTTGGGAGACCGATGAGAGTGCCTGAATGTGGTTGGTTGGTCCGTCCATTGAATATTTTTATAGGGAGCGTTACTCCATGTTTGAATTCGCGCGAATTCCTGTGGTCTCGCCACGAAATAACAACCAAACCATCTCTTTTCCGGACTTGTGTGATTCCCTGGATGAGAAGTCCCCTCTCTTCTCTCACGCCCTCTTTGATCTACTCAGGCATCTCTTCTCGCATCTCTCGCCCCTCGTCGATTCCCCCAATCTCTCTTTTCTAGCCTGTGCTCTGTCCAAGAGAGACAGAGGAAGAGAGTAGGTGTTTTTTTGGGGTACAACCGGTAGGAGTTTTTTTGGGGTATTAGGCGTTAAGAAAAATTCTAGTATGCAAATAAACAAAATGTACCAACAACTGTGCACATATGCGCAAAATCGGGTTTGTTGTGATTATTCGTCATCAATGCATGTTTAATACGACTGACCGCCTGTCGGTCGGTATCGCGAATACGATGAGACACCGAAGGAGGAGGGAAGGGTAGTGACGGTGGTCTCAGATGCACGTCTTCTGTAATAACAGATATGCAGCACAGCATGTTGTTGGCACCATGCCAAAAGCGTCTCTCGTTGTCTGACCTCTCGTTTCGCGCACTCTCTCGCCTTCTCTCTCTTTCTCTAATTCGTTCTCGCCGACTCTGTTTCGAATGCTGTGTGCAGTTACAGATACTTATCATTCATCATTGACATTTTTGATATTCGGTAGTTTAAAAAAAGCATTTACTCTTTTTAACACTAGCAGACAACCCCTCAACGTTATTAATTATTTTATTTCATTAAGTTTTCCTGTGCAGCGCGAATACAACGGTATACAAATACAAAAAAAAAACAAAAAATACGCGAATACAAAAAATACGTTTCATAACACACTCAACTACTTCACGCCGTTAGTCTCGCAATTGCTCCACGAATTCCAACACCAACAAAAATATTATTATATGGCTGATACGAGTTAATAAAGAGAAACGGGAAAGTTACCTCAAGGCTACTGGCGCTCTGCTTGAGCTAATCGATGTCGACGAAATAGATGGCGAGTAGGAGGACCTTTTTTGACAACTTTTTAAAACATTTTTTTTCAAATAGTATTTCTCATGTCTTCACTTCAGTTGCCATTAAACATCTCAATACCATTTACATCATGATTGAAAAACTTGAAAGTGCTAAACATTCTTAATTTCCTTTTTATGATTTATGTTTGAATACCTGAGCGTGACGCACTCCCTGCTTGAAGTAGTTGAATGTAGAGGCCGGGGCGGGCGGTAGGAAGGCGTGAGTACGTCCCGCCACGACATTCTGAGGTTGCGGTAATCGCTAGATATCGATCGATGGAGAACGAAAACGCGACGAAAGAACAAGTGGTACTCAGAGAACTATGAAGAAGATAAGAGAAAGAGCAAAGAACCAGTGATAAGCGACGCAGTACACACAAACTACGCTGAGTGAAAAATCATTCCTCGATTCGATACATCGAGATACTGTAAATATTGATGACGAATTATTGATTTTCTAGTTGCGATTTGTCAGAAGAAAGGCGGCGCGATTGGCAGAAAATAAAGCAAAGAGAGAAGAAGAAGAAGAACACTCAAAGGAACAGCGAGTGAACAACTATGACGTTGGACGATATGTCGACTGCCCATAGTGAACACTTCACAGAGAGTTAAGTGTTCTCTGCAGAGCCTCAACTTGAGCGAAACCCGGCTACTAACGTCAACCGGATACCTGTAAAAATAGGTTGAAGCAAACATATTTTAGACACCTGGTTTTATTCCCTATCAAATTATAAATTGTGCTATGAAGGCTTGGTTTTCGAGTAGAAAAATAGTGACCAATCAAAACACTGAAAAGCGAAAAGCTTCAGGCACTTCAGGATCGGGATACTAACACGAGCTTGAACTACTGGAAGAGACTGAAGTATCAATTAAAACGGATAGTTACAGATCAATAATTGACATTATTCAAAGTCTGCACACATTCCAATGACGCCACGCATAACACGAGTTTACGTTGTAGAGGAGAGGAGCGGGAGTCCGTGGGAAGAAAGATTCGAGTGTGGATCACCCCCTCTGTTTCTCTGCCACGTGAAGAGAGAGAGAGAGCGATCCTCTTACTCTTACAACGACCGCTTCCCTCCCCGCACGCTACTCTGTTGTATCAGAACGCCTCACTCAAACTAACTCAACTCCTAGATAATCGATATTCTCAAAATGCCAGTGATCATTTATCAGATATCACCTTGGCAAACGTAGTTTGTTGTAAAAAGTGGTTTCTGAGAGTAATGAGATTGACTCTGCCCCTCGCTTACACCTATCGTACTTGTTGAAAATATCGGAACGTTTACCGGAAAACGTGAAAAATATTCACTTTTTGTAACTTTGCGAAGAAAATTATTCACGACTCGTGAATAGGCTCATATTTTTTGTCCACCTCGATTTACCGGAAACTACCCGGACATGCCCGGTGAAATGTCTAAAACAAAGGAGAAAATTCGATGCGAAATCCGACCAAGTTAGCGAATTGTCATCATTACCGTATACAGCCGGGAAATGCCAGTAATTGCCGGTTCTACCCTTTTCTTGCAATTGAATTTGTAGCTTTATTTTACACATTTCACCGGGCATGTCCGGGTGGATCCCGGCAAATCGATGCGGATTAATCGAATTAGCATAAATGTAAATCATGATAATGCGTACTCGCAAAGATGCAAAAAGTGAATATTTTTCACGTTTTCCGGTAAACGTTCCGATATTTTCAGCAAGTACGATATTCTGAGCTACCAGATCTTTCGCCTCTCTTCACTCATTCTAGTAGATTTCTGTTATCCCTGTGAGAAATTGAGGGCGAGGGAGAGAGAGAGTTACTTAACGAATGCAAACAGAGAAATATCATACGAGAGGGGGCAATTTTATAGCTCTCCATTGAATGGCATTCTACAATCAACTCTTGAAAAGTTAGTAAATGACTTTTCAATATTTTGCACACTTTTGCCGTCCCAGTTGTCCAACTTCGGAAATGTAAGAAATGAAGAGATTTAACACGAATGAAAAGAAACAAAGTGGTATTTTATATTAAAATACTGAATCGGTAAAAATGTGCATATAGCAACAAGACAAAATAACCCAACTAAAATATATTTTTAATTTCTTTGAAAAACACATTGAATTGTATTGTAAGTATTTTCATCGTTATGTGTGTCGTTAAAGAAGGAGTGAAGGGAAAGGTTCCCAGCTGGAAGTCCCTGTAACTGCAATGAGCAGTACTGTAAGAGCTCGGCAAACACAGAAAATGTAAATTCAGAGACTCGAACGTGTCCAGGGAGGACTGGCAAGGATTATCCTCCCACCAAGGAGACAATGGATAAGCGCAGGGGCATGTAAAATAGGGAGGGCACTAATTACACGAGACGGGGTTGAGACAGGGGGAGAGAAGAGTTGAAGAGTGCATGCAAATCGTAAACACAGGGGTAACGAGCGAGAGTCGAGGGATTATGCAGCTCAGTTAGAGATTTTGCAGCCCGTTGGCTTGACACACGTACGGAACCCCTGATCATCACGCAAATTTTGCGCGCGCATATCTCCGTCGGTTTTCGAACTAGAGATTTGAAACTTCGGGGATCTCTTATCGTTGAGGGAAGCAATCGACGTGTATTGCCACTTTACTCACGAAAATATTCCCTTCACTCCTTCTTTAAGAGCAGTCGACAGTCTGCTTTCCACCCAGTTTAGAGAATCCTTGCCAGACAGAATGGGCAACCCTTCAAGTATCGCCCATAACGAAGCCAAGCGTGATCCATTTCTTTGACCCTTTCGCCTATGAGTTCTCAGATCCTGCCCACCTCTAATTACGAAGCTACCTCGGCCCATTTTCATATGCCATGATAAATTTTTATCTGTATTAGGGACCACCATCCTGGGAGGGCAAGAAAGAATGGAGCGGTCTATTCGTGAGACGCGCGCTCTCTCTTCAGAAAGTCATAATTTTCGCGTCATAACTCGTGTCATTGTTGAGAGCCGCGAGTTTTTGGAAGTGGGATTGATAACGGCTGGCATTGTCTAACTTCTGACAAAAAAATCGGCAGATTTCGTAGATGCCTTCGTTTGCTATAGACCGCTGAATGAACAGAAGTTGTCAAAATCACATGCAGTCCTATATCAGCCCTAGTTTGAGAGGGCCGCGACTTCTGTTTTCGGAATTACCTTACACTAGGGTTGTCTATACGGAATTCATTCCGCAATAAAATCAATTCCGCATCGATTTCCCCTCCCATTCCTTATTCCGCACGGGCGGAATGGCCGAGTGGTGTAAGCAACTGCTAGTCATTCGAAGGGTCACGAGTTCGATCCCCGCCCAGGCCAACCAAGCCTTCCATCCACCCCGGGGCGGTAAATTGGTAGCAACTTTGATTGCGAAAGGTAACGTGCCCTAGATGCCTTGGGAAAGCTTGGGTTACGTAATCCCACGTTGCAGCTGGCTTACCGGCTTGCCCCATCTAGCGTGGTAGCTTGCTACTGTAAAATCGCTTGACATGGAACACCTTTACCTTTTACACCTTTTACCTTATTCCGCAATCAAGAAAGCCCGGTCATTTTTTGAATCGGTTTTCCGTATCATTGCGGAATTCCACAATGAAGATAGTTGTTTTTTTTAGTATTTGGGCGTGAGTTAGCGAGAAATCAACTGTTTAATATTAATTTTAATAAAAACAAACCGGCCCCTATTGTCTGTCTGTTTCTCGAGATGCATGGCAGCGATGCATGGCACTAGAGTTACTAGAGTGTTACAGTTACTAGAGTGGAATGTCAAAAGGAAGGAAAGCGATGGGGGTTTTTTTAAATGAATTTGCCGCGGTGCTTGCGAAATTCGGTGACTATTTGGATATTCATATCCAGTTCCCGAGATCAGTGCATGCATAATTCACTAATCCTTACTGCGACATTAAATAGAAAAAAAGAGCAAAAAATTGTTGCAAATCGTGAGAATCGAACCCTTGGCCACCCAATTTGTAGGCTGAAGCCTTACCTGCTGCGCCACAACGGTAATTGGTAAAAGAGCGACTCAAATCACTGACCCTAATTCGTTTCCGCAACTTTGCTTTTGGGTTACTGTAGCTCAGCTATTGTAGTCGGTGTTACTGTACTAGTGGTACGGTATACCTTTTAACGTTCATCATACGATATCCTATTGTTAATCATATTCTGATATTATTTTCGCTGCTAAAGGTTACCGGAATGATTAAGCCGGGCCAATGCGGAAAAATGAGTATTGCGGAATTCCGCAATCCTCATTCATTCCGCATACTTAATGAGGGCGATCGGCCGCTATGCGGAATGGCGCAAGGAATGGAATGAAGTGGAGCCATTCCGTATTCCGTTTTGACATCCCTACCTTACACTCATTTCACGACATATCCAAAAACTAGCAAATTCCCTCGGTGCCTTCGCATGTTATATGACCTAGAGTTGGTCACGTGTATCATTCCACCGCCTCAACAATTAGCCGGGCGCTTGCGCAGACTATTGCTTATAACTTTTTTATATTTCATGTTTAAACTATAATTCCTTCGGCAGAGTATTTCTGCATGGCAAGGCTATTCATCGGCACTAACTACTTATTTTTACTAAAATATTAATGAATTGGATGATGGTCCCTATATCTGTATCTGTAAAGTATTGATGCACTAAATTCCCACCGAACAAGAAATATGATTAGTGGAAATGGTCGGCATTCATTTTGAGGGCAGAGTGAAACATAGACGATTGGAGTATTTTTTTCCTATTTATATCTTATTTTTTTACATATTTTTCTTTGAAATCTCGAAGCCGCCGCTATTGAATGTATTCCAATAGAGATCTTGCGTGCAGACGAAGATGAGTTTCACCGCTCCTTCTTTTCTTGTTGCTATTTTTTTCCTCGTTTTACTCTTAAATTTGGAATCATTTCTGTATTGGCCAAACGCGTTTCGGTTTATTACTTTATTAAACTTTATTCAGCCAATTATCGCTGTCGTGATGTGATGTATGCGTGTTTTTTATCTATAAAATTTCACTCAAAATCCAAAGCTTCGATAGTGTTTATCGCTTCCTCATCATCACGTTTACTGCAACGCAGCCCTGTTTAACAAATCAAATCAACGTTTAAATTGAATTTTTTTTTTGCAAAATCTAAAAATTCGAGAAGAAAATTCTCCGATTTCTCCCCGTGGCGGTACCGTTCGATATCTGAATAGAGCTTACCGTATCACCGAGTGCTTCAATGCTCTATGTGGCTCCCACGCCGACGAGAGACTGTGTGATATTGAGAGAGCCCACCGCGTTGAACGCTGTTGTACCCACTCCCTAATATGCCCTGTGGCTCAATTTCACCACGAATCGAAGGGCGGAGTTTCAAACTTCCATCCAGGCCCTATAAAAGTCTCTCAGAATCCCTCAGAATCACTGACCTTCTCATCTTCTCTTCTCATCTCTTTCTCTTCCCATTCAAGATGGCTTCTCCTCGTATGATCAAGCTAACCTCCAATGACGAAAAAACCTTCGAAGTCGAGCGTGACGTCATCAAGCAGTCCGTCACCGTCAACACTCTCATTACGGTAAGTATTCTGCCTATAAGATACAGTAATCAGTCATACAGTTCACCCTACCGCATTCATGTAATATTTTTGCTCGTTCCATTTCTTACTGTACGGTATTCGACTAGTCAGTACAAATTATTCCCTACCGTACTCCTCTGATTTCCTTTTCCCTTCAGGACCTCAATCTGGACGATGAGGATGTGAGTGTGGAGAATCAAATGGCGATTCCTCTTCCCAATGTTGATGCTGCTACTCTGGAGAAAGTTATTGAGTGGTGCAATAAGCATAGAGACGATCCCCCTCGTACTGAAGAGGATGAGAACAAAGAGAAGAGAACGGATGATATTCCAGAGTGGGATCAGAAATTCCTTGAGGTGAGTGAAATGGGAATTGTGGAAATCATTTTGAGACGCCAAGTGTTACTGTAGAATGGGAGGGATTATGATTGGCAAGGTGACAAGTCCAAAATCAGTCGTTTCAATCATTAATTTCCTTTCAGGTGAAGCAATCGGTACTTTTCGCGATTATTCTTGCTGCCAACTACATGGATATCAAGGGACTTCTCGACAATTGCTGCAAGACTGTAGCCAATATGATCAAGGTTAGTAATTTTTTGATGCTCGACAATGTGCAAAATCATTCTTGACATATCTCTTTGGTTTTCAGGTTTATGTGAAACATAACATGCAATTCATGAAAACGCGTTAACTTCAACTCAACTGTGAATTGGATATTTAAAGTTTTTTGCCGTATCCAATTTCTTATTTTGCAGGGTAAGTCTCCCGACGAAATTCGCAAGCACTTCAACATCAAGAACGATTTTACTCCCGAGGAAGAGGAACAAATCAGAAAAGAGAATGCTTGGTGTGAGGACTAAAGAAGTTCACCCTCGTGATCTACCATCCAGATTGTTTATCGTTCAGTATGTCCACGACTATTTATTGTTTGTCTCTCATTATCGTTTCCCTGATGCAATATCGAATAAAGGGCAAGGCTTGACTCGTTTCTATCAGTGGTAAAACCCACAATCGAAGTCGACTTGGGATTGCTGTCTACTGAGGCATTTCCCCTCTATTCCTCGCAATATGCTTCTTCCAATAATATTCATTCATTCTTCCGCCAGAGTTATGGTATGTTTAACATTGTTCCGTCTTTGGGTGAGCGGAATAAGGCGAGCAAAGAAATTAGAAACTTTTGGTGCAAAAAATCGGATTGCGGACAGCCTGCCAATTAGGGATGCAAGTTCGGTTTTCGTATTACGACTCTCTCAGCGAGAGATCGGTAATACGGCTGATAAGGGAGAGAGAATTAGAGAAAAAGAGACGCCGTATTACCGAAACCGACGCCGAACGGGCAATCCTACTGCCAACCACAGTGAACTGGATTTTTCCTAGATTTTTACAATGCACTTCGAGTTCTTTTTAGTGTAATTGTTTTCGTGTTTTCAAGTTCTATCGAATCATACAGAAATTGAATTCTCAATCAAATATTTGGCAAAAAAAAATAGGAAAAAAATATGCAAATAATGTTATACATGATCTTTTATTTGGTTTTACACGACATGCGTGAAATTTCCAGTTGAGGAAGATTGATTATTTTGAGGCAAAACCATTCTGAATCTTCTCGGTATGAGAATGTCGAAAACAGCTTCTCGGAAACTTTTGTTGACGAGTATCATTGTTACTGGAGCGCAGAAACCTGTAATTTAAATTTGCTAATATTTTTGAATACTTAATTTTGAAATGGGAAAGGATTTGAAACTCACATTTCACATCCATAATAAAGCCCAGCAGATAGTGCAGAAGAGCGATATCGATAGTGGGAAAGAGGTTGGCGCCAATGGCAACCTATATAATATATATATTATATTATATTATGCCAAGCCAAGCATGCCAAGGCTCAATGTCAATCGTCCAAGATCGACACTTAAATTAACCAAAGAAACCAAGCAAGATCCATTCCCTTGACCCAGTTGCCTCGAATTCGAAGATCCCGACCACCTCTGCCCCCGAATGATACCTCCTGCAGGCCCTTGCCTTGATGTCAGGATAAATATGTATATGTATTATATTATTCATTATTCCTATATTATTCCGTTTCTCCTATTTGAAATCGGCAATCGCCAATTATTGGACTTTTGTTAATCAAATACACGATTCAGTTGGGGTAAAGAGGTTCTTGAAAAAATGAAGATTTCATAAACATAAAAAATACTGTCGAACCTCCCACACGATTCCTGGAATATTAACGGCGAAAGAGAGGTAACCAAATCGGAGCAGAATTTTATCCTGGAATTAAGAAACGACTTTATTACAAACACTAAATTGTGACAAATAGTAAAATAGCGTTTTGTTTCAATAAAAAGGGTGTTTCATGGTCAGAGAAAATTCTGACCTGACTTTGGACCGCGTACTTTCGCAGTCCGCGAGCGGCAAAAATGTACAGGATCATAATTATAATGCACGTAATAACTTCCACGGCGGCCATAATCATGTGCGGATTGTACTAAAGTACAGTATTATTTATGGCGTGTTAGGGTATCGCGGTATACAAATGCGACAAAAGTAATGTGGTGTTAGTTTCTTGGAAAAGAAAATGAAAAAAAGGAAAAGGGTGTTAGTTTTCCACCGCGATTTGAATTCCCGCATTAATTGATTTTCGACTATAACTCGTTTCCCAGAAGAGCTAGACACACGTGTGTGTACACGAAACACACGAAACAAAATTCCCGTGTACACGAAACAAAATTCCCTTGATGAAAATTCCCCTGAAACCCTGAAACGAAGTTTCGCATGCCTAACTTCATTGGGAGCCGAGATACTGAAAATGCGGGAATTAAAATCTCGGGCTTTTTCCGAAAAAGGCGGCGGAAAACTAACACCCTTTTTCCTTTTTCCATTTTCTTTTCCAAGAAACTAACACCACATAAGAAAATGAAAAATGTTTGGTATATCATTATGAATTGTTGCGCACTATCACTTACCCAATCTATTATCTCGCCTCTAAGAGATGTGTAAACGTAATATTCTTCCTTTTGAATTTTCATGAACTGCATTGTCCTGATTTTTTTTCCATTCAGATTTTGAAAAAAAGTGTTTCAGCGAACCCAATGGTTTGCAGGACGAAAGGGCCGATCCCCAATATGAAGCAGATCAGAATACACCACGGCAGAATTCGCTTCCAAACCTGAAAATCATAGGTCATACTTTCGAAAAAGAAGTTGGATGCGATGCGACAGGCGATAGGCAGCCAAAGTCAGAGAGATCACTGATTGTCACACAATATGTCACCATCAACCCCTTTTATATTCCAATTGCGTTGAAATGCTTAATTAATGGTAAATTGACAAACGTGCCTTTTCGTAGTTGAGCGAAAACGTGATAGCAGTGAGTCGATTCAACGCGATGTAACAGTTAAGAAAGTCTTGAGTAACCGGACAAATGAACGTGAACCTGTGTCAGTTCTTGTTTTTTACTATTACCAATTCCGATTCACGTAAAATAAAATGCGCGAGTTGCACGTGTGTTTCAATAATGTCTTATAATACTAATGAAAATAACAGCGGGAATATGCGGATTTCCTCGTAGCACATACTCAAGGCTAACGACAATTTTTCTCATTTTAAGATTTGAAACTTTTAAAAATATATTTAGTGCTCTCTGTTCGGGAAACCCGTTAAAAGGTTCACGAAACTCACGAAATCAACGGAAATGTCTGAAAATACCCGAATACGACGCTGTTCCATCCATTAGATTTGAAATCGTCATGAGCATGACTGACAATGGGGAAAATGCCGACGCGCAAATACACATGAATTACAGTGAGAATCAAATCCTGCAAATTTTCCTAAAATTTGCTATGCATTCTATACACATTTTGCCGACGGCCGAAAGCGCGTGAAAACGGTGGGAACTTGCCACTGATGAATATTGATTGATGTTGGAGCTATACACTTGAAAAAGCAAAAGTAAAAATTTTTTTTGCTTGTCTTATCCAAAACGTTTGCTTGTACTATCCAAAACGTTTGCTTGTATTATCCAAAACAATAAAACAAGATTTTGACCTACCGGAACAGCGCTTGCAACAAATAGCATGTAAAATGCGCTCTTAAATTCGGATCCGTTCTGAACGATGAAATAATTAGGATTATAGATTTTTAGGTGAGAACTTGCCCGTAGAACTACCCAAACTTCAACAACGTAGAGGAGTGACAGAATAGGAACGTAGATACAAATTGCGAAGAAGAGATAGTCGATTGGGTAAACCATGCTGATAAATCTGCAACGCAATGCAAAATCAAAGTTTACGTAGGATATGTGCAAAGAGCGAAAATACGAGGAATTCGGTGATACAACGAAAACGGTTACACCGTCGTACACAGCATTCGAAACAGAGTCAGCGAGAACGAGTTAAAGAAAGAGAGAGATGACGATAGAATGCGCCAAACGAGAGGGTCAGACAACGAGAGACACTCTTGGCATGGTTCCAATTGGATGCTGTGTCGTACTGCATCACTCTAAGCCAAACGTTTGGAATTCTATGAAACGCGAATAACAAAGTGCATCCGTTGGTCAATGCACGAGCCTTGTGTATAACTTGATAGGAAAAGTGAAGTAGTTGTGGGACGTTTTCCCACAAATACATTTTTTTTTGCTTCTAACTAGCGTAGTCAAAAGTAAACGTTTTTATCCTGTTCTGGGAAAGAGCGTCGAAGAAATGGCCTGGGATGAAATTCCGTTTACTGATGTCAGAATTTGGAAATCAATGAACGTGTAATAATTTATTGTGTAGTCAAAAGTACAACAACAAATAGGTCAAAAGCAAAATGAAAATACTAGATACCCTTTCGATTGATCAAGTTATTTCACGCCCTACTCGGAAATTTGACTGGGCTGTGAAATGATGTGAGTTGCACGCAGATACCGCCACCGCCTCACCAAGGCGCTCGAATGAGTAAAGATTGGTAGTGGTGTAACCACGAAGGTAATTAGATCCGAAGAAGAGATTGGGCCCTCCGGATTGAACTGGCCTATTATGCGCTGGCCTTAGCAGTGACTCCCTCAGGACTTGGAGCCTAGATAAGGGGATGCCTTTACCTTTTTTACGCAGATAAATGTTCGTGAAACCTTTCCCCATTTCCTATTTAGCGGTCAAGTTTAGTGCGTCTAGACAAAACGTTTACTTGTTTTCGCTGAAATCGAAGAACAACAGTCAATCTAAGTTCATTTCGGACGAAGAACTTCAGATGTAACGTGTTCTATACATTGGGAAAGCTTGGGCTAAGCGATCACGCGTAACAGCATGCCACATCTAGCGTAGTAACATACTACTAGCAAAATCGCTTGACATGGAACACCTTTACCTTTTCTTTCCCCTATAGGAGGACACTTTTTTAACGGGATTTGGGATGCTCTTTCTTTGAAATGAAGCGTTGCTACAAATTCCTACTGCCTTTCTTTTCCATTGCCTCTTCATCCGTTTTCGAAATCATTTGAGCATTTCGCTAAAGCGACATTATTCAACCCTCTATTTGAATTTGATTGAATTTTATAAAAGAGAGTAATGATCTGACTCTCCTCATTCTACATGCTCTCTCATCGGTCAGACAGCGCGAGAGATCATGCAGAATTGAGATGGTGAGACCATTGCTCATAAAAGCGCACACTCTCTCGCAGCGTATCCATTTCAAAGTTGGTCCCTCTATTTCTACTTGAATGATGTTTCTACTCTGATTCCGTATACAGTATCTATTTGAACGTCGGCGTACACACTTCAGGGCTTGCAAAAAAGCGAGAGAGTGAAATAGATCGAGAGGGTCCGACGGTTAGACGCTTTTCTGGCGTCGAACCAAATCATTACTTTGCCTAGTGAGTGTGTTCTATTAAGAGATCATACAACGCTGAATGTAGTTTCACCAACGCCCTACTAACAATAATGTGGTGTTAGTTTTCGGAAAAAGGAAACGGAAAAAGGCCAAGATTTGAATTCCCGCAATTTCATATCTCAGTTCTCCGTGGAGCAATCGACTCAAAACTTCGAATATAACATTTTTCGACCATTTCACACCTATAAACAAAGTTTGAGTCGATTTCTCCACGGAGAACTGAGATAAGAAATTGCGGGAATTCAAATCTTCGCCTTTTTCCATTCCCTTTTTCCGAAAACTAACACCACATAAGCCCTGTGGCTGAGTTTCACCACGACATCGTGGAGCGGAATCTCAAGTCTTCCATCCAGGCCCTACTAAAGGAGCTCAGGATCCTTCAGAATCACTCACCTTCTCATCTTTTCTTCTCATCTCGTTCTCTTCCCATTCAAGATGGCCTCTCCTCGTATGATCAAGCTAACCTCCAATGATGACAAAACCTTCGAAGTGGAGCGTGACGTCTTCAAGCAGTCTATCAAAGTCGACACTCTAATCACAGTAAGTATCCTACCGTAATCGAAATCTATTCTTTATAAACCTTAGTCTGTTAGTCTCACATTCAGTATTCCCTACCGTATCTCTCTAATCTCTTTTCCCTTCAGGACCTCAATTTGGACGATGAGGATGTGAGTGTGGAGAATCAAATGGCGATTCCTCTTCCCAATGTTGATGCTGCTACACTGGGGAAAGTCATTGAGTGGTGCAATAAGCATAGAGACGACCCCCCCTCGTACTGAAGAGGATGAGAACAAAGAGAAGAGAACGGATGATATTCCCCAGTGGGATCAGGAATTCCTCGCTGTAAGTGAAAGGCGTACTGTGAACTGGAGTGCGAAATGTGAGACCACGATCTCTTCATTTCGCACACTCTCTCACCTACCGACCGGTCGAGAAAGTGCGTCAAATGAAGAGAGCATGGTCTCACATTTCGCACTCTACTGTGAAGACCATTTGGTACTGTAGGAACAATGATTGGCAAGGCGTTCAATGTTCTATGAATTCTAATGAATAATCTCTTCTCAGGTGGAACAACCTTATCTTTTCGCCATCATTATGGCCGCATACGACATGGATATCAAGGGTCTCATGGACAATTGCTGCAAGACCATGGCCAATAACGTCAAGGTGATTGTTAATTCTTAAATCCACTGAAGTTTTCAAGAGGTTACCATCTATATAATTTTTTTGAAAGTGGTTTTTGCAGGGAATGTCTACCGACGAACTTTGCAAGCACTTCAATATCAAGAACGATTTTACTCCTGAAAATGAGGAACAAATCAGAAAGGAGAATACATGGTATGAGTACTAAAGAAGTTCGAACTCGCGCTATTGTCTACCCCTACTGAATTTTAGTATGGCCCTGTGTAGGCTTATTGTCGTTGTTCTCTTTTCCTGATGTCTTGACAAATGAAGTGTTTTGCGAAATCGGTTTGAAGACATCACGCATTACGAGGGGTGCGGAATAAATTCACTATTTTGCGATACTTTCTCAGACACCCCTTTCTGGAGGTATGAAGTGTCCTGTGCGACATTTCCGGTCAATAAAATGGGGTTTAATTTGCGTTATTCACATTTTTAAAATATTTTTTGGTTTACACGACGTGAGTGAAATTTGAAGCCGATACAGATTGATTATTCTGATTCAGAACAATTCTGAATCTTCGTGGAATCAAAATTTCGAAAACAGCTTCTCGGAAGCGCTTGTTTACGATTATCATTGTAACCGGAGCGCAGAATGCTGAAATTGCAATTTATACATTGTATTTTTAAAATTTTTTACTTACCCTTTATATCCATGATAGCGCCCAGTGAATATTGCAAAAATGCGAAATCAATGGAGGTAAAGACGCCAGTGCCCATGAGAACCTGAAATTTTTAGATTTTTATAGATTTTTGGGAATATTTTAAACTGTTTTCCACCTGCAGCTTCAAAGGAGTGATCTGTACAGTAACCAATTATTGTTTTCAAAAGCACCAACCTCCCAAATAATTCCCGGAATGTTCACAGCAAAAGAGAAGACACCAAAACGTAGCAGTACTTTATCCTACAATTTATAAATATAGACGCTATTAATATGCATATCGAAATGATTATCCCGATAGATAATTAATATTGAGTAAGTTTAGTAGTTCGTGATTAGTGATTATTAATTAGTAACGGTAAGTAATTACTTACATCATGTTTACTTGATGCCTTTCTCATAGCTCGTGCCGCCAATATGTACAAAATAATGATAACAATGCCGGTTGAAACTTCAATGGCGGCCATGATCATATGTGGATTGTACTAAAGTTAATATTCAGCATTATTTATTTTTAAAAGTTTAAACGCCCTGCACACAGTTTATCAAATATCGGTTTGCTACCTTTCGTTTTTTTCCCCGTGGTCTATCTATTAAAATATTAATATTACTTCGTGATTAGGTACGGAAAATAAGATTATATTTAAAAAAAAACTTATATTTCAATATAAGTTTTTGATCTTTTAGGGAATTTATTGTATTATATTCGCCATTATTTGATTAAAGAAAACGCTCCAGCGGCTCACCCAATCAATTATCGTTCCTCTGACTCCGGCGTAAACAAAATTGTCTAGTACGGGAAATGCAACGTATTTCACCGCCCTGTGTTTTTACATTAGACAGATTTATAATGTAGTTAGAATAGTTAGAATATATTTAAACAAATTTTAAAAAGCAAACAATGTGGCTTGAAAGACGAAGGGGGCGGTGCCGAAAACGAAACAGAATAGGATACACCACGGAAGAATACGGTCCCACATCTGATATTACAGAGTATGAAAAAGGTTACGTCCGTGCCTCCTTGCGGTGAACAATGCATTTTTTAAATAAAATTTTATAAAAACCACCGCTTTGAAATTTAGAGCGTTCGTAAATGCCGTCAGTCGGTTGCACGCGATGCAACAATTGAGAAAGTCTTGCGTTACAGGACAGGCCATTGTGACCCTGAATATTAATATTGTCATTGTACACAACATATTGAGACTTTTTTTTGTTTTTCGTGAATATTAATTATAAATAAAAATTTCGTGTTAGATTATGCATATTCTATAGGCAAGTTCTAAGTGCCATAGTGTAATTATTTATCACTGATAAGTAAAAAAGTAACGAAAAAATCGCAAGCTCACGCAAAGTTGAGGCGGGTCCACCAATATTCGACGAATCCATCATAAAGGTGACTTGTAATATAATATAATAATATTTATGCGAGTCACGAGGAAACGCGGTACAATAACATAAATTAAAAGAAAGGCGCGAATCATTATTGGGCAACAACAACAAAAGTAAGAGGGTCACTCAGGAAAACTGCTCAATTTTCCGGATTTTGAGTATAGCCTTGCCGCTCTGAGAAAGAAACTATTATGCCTGTAGTTAGAGGTTGAAGAGGCGTTTGTGAAATTGATTCCATTCCTAGTAAAGTAATAGCAAAAGTGATGCGGTTTCTTTTTAGATATTTTGTATTTGCCTATGAGAAGATTTCTGGCCGACTTCAAATCAATTTCCTCCCTGCGCTTCTCTAAGGAGAGAAGCCCTAGCTTCTTGTTCCTAGTGGTTGAGCTAGGCATTGTTTGCCAGCTTGAATTATAGCATCGTATGAACAGCCTTCTGGTGAAATAATTCTGAACCTTTTCAAAAACTTCCTTATCGCGTTTTAAGTAAGGATTAAAAACCATGGATGCGCTTTCTAGAATGGGTCGAATGTAAATAGAGTAAGCTTTGATGAGAATTTCTACGTTATTTGTACGAAGAGCTCTAAGAATTATATGGCACGCGATTGTGCCTTTCAGAGCTATTGCCTTACAATGTTTGGAGAATGTTAGAGACTTTTCAATTATGAAGCCAAGATCTTTGACAAGCTCTTTTTGCTCTAGTGTTGTGGATCCTATTTTGTATTTCTTCTTCAGGTTGGCCCTGCCTAGGTGTAACGAGTTACATTTATGTGCAGCTAATGGTAGCTGCCACTCTTCAGACCAACTAGCAATGGTATCAATAGCGCTCTGTAATGGGATAGTAGTGTCGGATCTTTTGAAAGGGCGATAGATTTTGATGTCATCTGCGTACATTCGTGCGATGACTCCATCATTCTGGACAAGGGAAGGGATTTCAGAGGTGTAAATCAAAAATAAAAGTGGTCCTAAACTGATCCTTGTGGGACGCCGCTTGTAACAGGAAGCGAAAATGAAAGTTGTTCTCGTACTCTTACTTGGAACGTCCTATTAGACAGGTAATTTCCTATCCACCCAATTGTCTTTGTAGATAGGCCAATGGTTCCTAGTTTGTGATTCAGCTTGGGGTGCGATACTCTATCAAATGCTTTCGCAAAGTCGAAATAAATTACATCTATAGGTTGGCCTTCGCTAATGGAAGATGTCCAATGTTCAAGGGCGTCTAGCATTTGGAGCTCACGCGAACGTTTCTTGCGGAATCCATATTGCTCGTCTGGGAAAATGTCTAGATTTTCGCAATGTGTAATTATGGGTTTACATAGTAGTCTTTCGAAAACTCGGCAAAACAATGATGTAATGGATATGGGTCTGTAGTTGAGTGGGTCCGAAAAGGGAGGGGATTTCTTTACCGGTGTTACGATAGAGTGTCGCCAGAGAGATGGGACTGTAGAAGTTTCGTAGGACTGACGAAATATAATTTCAAGAGGTTCAGAGATAGGTACTGCTATTTCCTTGATGTAGGCTAAATTTATGTTTTCGGGGGTTCTACAACCTGATTTCTTCCACCGTTCGATGAGTGCACAGATTTCATGTCTCATGAATGATGGTTCTATGAAATTCCCAGTATTCGGGAGGGGATTTGAGACAGGGACTTGGCCATTATCATTTGTAAAAACACTCGCAAATGTTTCCGCAAGTAAATTAGCTTTACCATGGTCATCCATAACTAGGGCTCCGTCGTTCTTTTTCAGGCCTTCTACTCCCTTAGATTTGCTTGTGCACTTCTTCATGAAACGAAAGAATTTATTGCTATCTTCACTATCAATGACTCTTCTTTCTATCGTTTTGTGATAGCGGATAAGTTCTTTTCTGAATTGCCTATTTAATCGCTCAAATTCGCTAGTAAATGCGGGGTCATTTCCAGAAATCGATTGCTGCCATGCTACGAAGCGCTTGCTAATAAGCCTATCAATATGGGGAGGTACTTTACCATGAGTGACGCTCACTCTTATCCATGGGACGTGAATATCAATGGTTTTCTGTATCAATTTCATGAGGAGATCATACATATCATCGACACTCTTTATAGTCGAGAATGCAAGGACCCAATCAACATTGGCTAGTTGGCAATTGATCAGAGCATAATCAGCTTTCTTGTAGTCCCTTCTTAGAGTGAATGCTGGTACTGAATGAGAGAGGGAGTGTTGGAATTGTACTGTTTGGTGATCAGAGATATCAAATGGAGGGCCTACCTCTGTATTACTTATTAATCCTGGACTATTACAGAGCACTAGATCGAGAATATTCCCCTTTCGAGTGGGGTCTTTGACTAGTTGCGCGAGTTTTATGGACTGGCACAGATCAACGAGTAACTGTGATGCGGGGGTGACATTTTCTTTTTGGGGGGAGGGAAACAATGACCAATCGATATCGGGAAGATTGAAGTCACCAGTGACTACAGTAGGTTGGGGACATGAGCAAAGATCAATTATTGATTTAATCATGGATTCAGTCTGAAGAGCAGTGGCTTTGGGGTTACGATAGACGCAAATGAATCTGAGTAGGTCACCATTGATGTCTAAGTCAACTGCTAAAAGTTCATGCGAGCCTTTCACTGTTTCGTCAGAGATTTGAATAGCGCTAATTGACGAATGAACTATGATGGCAACTCCACCACCACGTGAGTTTCTGTCTCTACGGAAAACGTTATAGTATTGATCTTGCGCATCTAGAAGAAGCGAGTTTGGAAATGATGAAGTCAGCCAAGTTTCGGTGAGGCTAATGATTGTGTGTTTTTGGGAGAGGATCTGAGATAGATACGGTAGTTTATTTCTAACTGAGCGGCAATTGGCTAGAAGTGATGAAAGTTTGACTGAGTTTTTGTCTGAGTGCTTATTTGACCGGTGACTTTTTAGCAGTTTCCCCGTATTCCCATATTGGAAGGTCTACCGTACTCGGATGTGAATCTAGTGTATGGGGTACGATGGGACTGGGCATGGTAACGACGAGGGGGAGGACCATCGTAATCGAGGAGGGAACGGGGTCTGTCGGAATAATAGTAGGGACGTTCATAACGGCGGTCGTCGTTTCTTTATTTCTTCGCTTGACTCCTCCTCTGAACGAAGGAGAGAAACGAGCCAAAAGAGAAGTCATTGGTCACCTGTTGAAGCACCGTTGAGAGGTGGGAGGGCCGGTGCAACCCTGACAGCGATCGAATCGGCCGAGGAGACGAGCCGAATCGGGGAGGAAGAGGGCGGCGAGAGAGTGTGCGGATTGGAGAGAGCGCAGGTGGCTGGGTCGACTAGAGAGAGCGACTAATAGGTCACCATTCCCTGTGAAGGAGGGAGAGGGAATGAAGGAGGGAGAGGGAATGAAGGAGGGAGAGGGAATGCGAAGGAGGGAGAGGGAATGTAATAGGGAAAACACCGACGCGCAAATAACCGTTTATTGCGGCGAGAATCAGATCCTGAACAAATTCTGCCTAATTTGAGTAAGTATTTTTTTGAGAACAAATTCATAAATAGCGCAGGAACTGGTGGTGGATGCTCCGACTACTTCATTTATTTATATTATTTAATGTAATAATATAATATTTGACCCACCGGAACGGCACTAGCAACGAATAGCATGTAAAATGCACTTTTGAATTCAGATCCGCTCTGAGTTATGGAAAAATAAAAAAATTATTGATTATTCCTTGATCACTTACCCTTAGGACAACCCAAACCTCGACAAGGTACAGCAATGAGAGAACAGGAACGTATATACAAATTACGAAGAAGAGATAGTCGATGGGGTAGATCATGGCGACAGTTCTTAATAACAATATCGATCAATATATGTATTTTGAAGTATAAAATACAGGTAAATAATTGGATGAGGCCTCTTACTCTCTTGTTGATGGAAGAGCACGTGGAATAAAGAGATCTGAGCCTATTATTTACCAGAATTTCAAACTCTATGACACGAGAAGCGAAAACAACAATAACTTTAGAGTGACTCAGAGGCATGAAAAAGCGATATTCTTTTTTTCCCGAATAGACTACCGCGCATCGTTAACGGTGAAATTATCTCATACGAAAATAGTAAGTTTGGTGCATCCAGTTAATGCTTGCACGCACACAGAGAAAAATGTATGTCATATAAGTAGGGTCCACAACGTGATCAGAGGAATTCGCTTAGAGGGGTCAAAATTGTGTCCAATGTGTCCGTAGAGGTGTAAATAAGACCCATCTTTTGGATTTGGGTCGATATCTCATCTTTGAGCCAAGTTACACCTCCAAAACTGCGCGCGCTGCCACTGTTGTGAGAGGGAGAGAAGACGCGACGAGAGGGAGGAGGGGCGGAGCCTATTCGCACATCTTTCTAGGGGCATAGCGCAACTATTTGGAGATATTATGATGGTATACCAGAACATAATTAGTTTATGAAGGTATGGAGAGTACAATGGGGTCTTAATTTGAATGATTGCGCGAGTCAACGCTATGCGCTGGCGCAAGAGCATAGCGCGCGTTTGCAGAGTGATAGCATCTGCCCTCGTGGCGCAGTGGGTTGTGCGCTTGCATCGTGAACGGGATGTCGCAGGTTCAAATCCCCTTTTGCGAAAACCATTGCTATTTACAGTAAACCGTAATGTTGATACTCTCGTACTCTGAAAACCCCCATTTTCACGGACTATTTTTGCAAACGAATGCACAATTCGGAGTCGCCGATTTCGATTTCTTTTTCCCTTCTTGTAATATTCACAGAAAAATCAAGCGAATAGAATGCGGGTATATCAAAAGTTGAGAGTTGATTGTTAAGCCCGATTTCGACGATTTCGAAATTAATTTTCACTTTTTCGATACCTCAACGTCCTCTGATCAACTTTGATATAGGCGCAATCTATTGCGCTCTCCAAGACCTCCAAAACAAGCCATAATATGTCTCATAACGTTTCGAATTACTCTTGTGCACTCCAATTCTCATTTTTTGTCAAATCCGGGTGCCCGATAAGTGGGCGGACGTTGTGGACCCTACATATATGGCTCCTGAACTGCGTTTGTATGTCATATAGGGCGTCGGTTTCGGTAATACGGCGTCTCTTTTTCTCTGGTTCTCTCCCCTTTATCAGCCGTATTCTCGCCGAGAAGGTCGTAATACGAAAACCGAACTTGCATCCCTAATGTCATATATAACATACAGTATGTTATATATGACATACAAACGCATTTCAGGAGCCATATATGACATACATTTCTCTGAGTGCATTGCGAGGAAAAGAGAAGTCGTTATGGGGGGGGGGGCGCTTTCCCATCAATACTTCTTTAACCATTACGTGCGTCGCGAAAGTAAACTTTTGTCCCTGTTCTGGAAATGGCTCTCGGGTGAAAAACCTGGGATTCTTTTTCCGTCCGCTTATACAATTTTTTTCGATTAAGGCCTAGAGTTGCTGCAAATTCAGGTACATCAAAATATTTCCCGCACTTTTTTCCCGCGTGTGAGCATGCTTCGGGGCAAATGCATAAATCAAGAAGTAGAGTTTGAAATTCGTGGAAATATATGGATTAGATCTCACCATTTCAAAAAAAACGGTCGATTGGTGAGTGATGAAGAGAAATGATCCAAGTATTTACACCCAGAATGAATATACTTACTATTGAGTATATTCTATACTGAGATGAGACACCGAGTATATGATATCCTTACAAATCTCTCGTTTTCGCACGCTCTCTTGACGCGCGAATATACTCAATATTGAGTATATCATATACTCGGTGTCTCATCTTAGTATGTTCATTCTCTGTGTACCCCAATTTCAAGCTCTTCCAAGGTGCATTATTAGGTGCTCTCAGTGACGAGGGTTCGAGAAATGTTTTCTCGTCATTTGTGGCTTTCACCGCCTTTAGTGTGTCTAGACGGAACTTTTGACTTTTGTGTTGCAAATCAAAGTAAAGATTGCTTTCTAGTTTGGTTTCTTACGAGAAACGTCAGTTCGCACATCAACATCGACTCTATTTCCCCCCTAAGTTCCAAAAAAGTGCGAAAATATTATTTTTTAAACTTGTAAAGACGCATCGAAAATGCTTTTGCTGGATTTGTCGTCACCATTTTCGCTGAGTTGCATGTTTTGAAGTTCGAGCCCAACTGTTTTTGATATTTTTTGTCGATTCTCAGATACCCAATAATGTCAAAATTATACAAGTACAGCGGATACATATTGATTATAAAATGCATTTATTTTTCAAATTTCATACAACCATGAGTTTGAACAAATACGACACAAAAGAAGAACAGTTCGAGAAAATCACATCTGAGGGTGAATAAAGAGTAATCTCACTCTAAATAAATGTACATCAACCGCTTCCTCCTATTGAAGCTCCTCGAAAGCTTTTACGTAGCCAGTTTCCTTACGGCAGAAGGGACATATACATTGACCATTATCATCAGAAACTTCCACGGCGCACACAAGGCACGAAAAGTGGCCACAGGAGGTGAAAACTGCTCGCTGAGATGGATTTTGAGTGAGACAAAGTTCGCATTGACGCGAGTAGACGAGAACAAAGACATCACTGCAATTGCATTCTTTCATCCTAATATTACAATTTTAAAATGATACGTTCATGAAATGGACTAGTGGTGCGTGTGCTCTCTTTCTATACCTCGGCGTGTCTCTCGCTTTACCATGCTCTCTCGCAGCCGCATCGGTTGTTTAGGAGCGGAACGTTTTATTATTTTGGACGAGCGTTTGTGAATTTAAAATATTAATGCTCGCTCGAAACGCCGAACATTGTGTTGAAATAGATATTTAAAAAAACTTTCACGTCAGCTCAAATATGATCATCAATAATAGCGAATGAAATGAAAAAAAACAAAGATTTCAGTACCTCTTTTCGTCATCTTCTCTCAGTTTTCGAATTTCATCTTGTCTCTTCTTTTCCTTCTCCTTTTCTTGACGCTTCCTCTTCTCCTCTTCCTCACGAAGCCTTTGGTACGTCTCGATAAGTGCATTATCGATCTCCCACGATCTCAGCGGATGGCGTTCGGGTACGGTAGTCTGCGGTAGGTATTCGGAACCGCTCAGACGGAACCGGACGACATACATCATTCCCTCTAGATAGATCTTTGTGTGCTCGATGACGTCACCATCTTCTTCATCCACTATCCGAAGAGTTGCCCCAAGCGGAAGAAGCGCCGGCTAAAATATCCAGGAAATGGATAAAAAAAGTTTCTATAAATCATATTTGTTTTTTTAAAATATTTTTTTTGTAGTAGCCTAAATTGGAAAATACAGAAAAAGTACATTTTTCGTATTTTTTTTAAAAATTAGTTATTTTAATTTGAAATTTCCTTCAGGAACGGTGCATCGATTTCAGAAAATCCAGAATGCTGTTTAATTTGCGCTGTCCACGTAAGGATCAACATAGGCTCAACTGAGGCCTGCAACAGGTCAAAAATGGAAATCGCTCAAAACTTGCTCGTAGGGGTAACTTTCGACGCTGAAAACGGTGGTGCTATTGATTTCGCTATAGGACGCTTGTGGGCGCCGAAACGGCGCCGCGCCTTTTGGCAGAAAATGTTTTTTTTCGAGTAAAAAAAGTCTTCGGAGAGACTTCGCTAGCGCACTATCATTTGTCAATAGTTTCACTGCCGCGACAATATGAGATAAGAAAGAGTGGTGATGGGAACGCGCGCTTTACACGAAACAGGGTTAAGACGTCGTTGAAAAGATAGGGAAAGAGGCCATTTCAACCCCGTATCGAGTAACGTGTAGCCGTCTATCACTTTCCTACAGTAGATTTTGTGGTGTCTGCCGCACACAACATGGTAGCTTGGGAAATCAACCCCTTTCTGGATGCCATAACCGGGGGTGGAACGATGTGATTATGGTGTTCGCGCTATCGTAACCCGCAGTGAATATCCAAAACTTTGAAAACTAACTGATTTCATAAAAAGCGAAAGAAATATGCTCTTTTAGCATTTTTACGGGAAGCGGATTTTCTTATATTTCTAGATAACTAATTTTTCACCGCCTGGTCCCTTTAGATATTTTTGAAATACTGATCGATAACGAAACTGACCATGCCACCATGAATCTCCACAACTCTCCATGAGAATCCTACCATATCCAGGAACCACAAGCGATGCACGCACCACGCGTACACCTTGTCGCCGACTACCACAAGATTGGACATTCTGTGAAATATTGATTACTTTAGATCGATTTTCTGATTAACTAATGATATTGCAGAATTTGCCCATTCGGCAAAAACAAGGTTGGCAATAGCTGCCGATAATTTTTTAATTCATGTTCTTATATAAATAGTTTTTTTTTCATTTTTTTTTTAAATTTTCTATATTATTTTGTAAAATGGTATTTTACTTGCACTTCACCACAGCGGTCAAAATGGAAGAGAAACTAGTAATTATTAACAAATAACAAAAAAACATCAAACTTTTCAATATCGGGGAATTGACCGTTAGACGAGTGAGCCTCGTACCAGAGCTCCTTTCCATTCCTCCGTTCACAAATATTCGAACTCTCGGCCCCGAGTTCGAACAACTGATTTCTCCATGTGAAGGCAAACTCTCCAGTGTTTGCCCACTCCTGCAATTGATTTAATTACGGGAAGAACACTATTCGCACAAAAATGTTGAATAATGGTGTGAAACGGTGTCACACAGTGCAACTCATTTTTCCTTTTTCTGCTTTCTATTTCCCATTTCTCAGTCTTTTAATTTTACAGCTTATAGGTTTCCTCTCCTCTTTTTTTGCACAACACTCTAGAATCGCCGTTTGCCGGACTAGTAGACGAATGGTCGGACTAGTAGCAAGTGGTGGTCGGACCAGTAGCCAATCCAAATCGACAAATATGGTCAGTTGTTACTCTCTTCTTTTTCAAGCCAAGAATATGCATGGTAATAGAAATTAAATTTAGATTTTATTAAAACAATGTATCGATATTTTTAGTCATTTATAAATAGGGATGAGAAAGGAAAACCATTTTTTCTGCGATTTTCGGTGGTATTATGCAAATCAGATTCAAATATGAGGAAGAGTTGAACTGATATGATCTAAGATGTGATTACGAACATATCCATGTACGCTAGACCTAAGGATTCACAATGTTTGATCAACTCTTCCTATGAAAACTGAGACTGGATGAAAAATCGCAGACTCTTCCGGAAGAGTTAGCTGTAAATCGGAAGAATGTGAATATTTCTCTGATTTCAAAGCTGAATAATGTTCCTAAATACATTTTCGAACATTCGAAATCAACTCTTCCTCATGTTTCCATATCAAGTGCATAGATATGGCTTATGTTCCAAAAACGAGAAACGCCATTTTGCTCTGCCTTTCTCATCCCTAGTCATAAACTGATAGGGTTGAAAACGAGAGGTACAACGAAACACGCTTTCCGTTGGTGCATTTCAATAAACGCGGGAAAATTCTAAAATTTCTCGAATTGTGTGATACCGATCAAATCGTTCTTTAAAGTGAACTTGGTTGTCTATTTTTTCATGTACACATTATCCCAATAATAACTGCAGAAAAGAAAAGGGGTTCTTTCGGTGACTCATGGCCCCTTTCTGGATTATGAAACGAAATTCATACCTCAAACGCGTTCTCTACTTCCACCTCGTCAGTTACGATTCTTCTGGTGATAACTGTTGCCATTCTGAAAAAAAAGAGAAGTCAACTACAAGTGGAACGAGTTAAAAACAAATAAATGTAATAATTAGTTAATACTTAAGTAATTACTTTAAAAGAATGCAAGACAAACACGGACCCACGAGATGGTCGAACTGGTGTTTCTTCGCTTCAGATCGCTCATTTTATTGCTGCTGATGCCCGAACGCTCGGATTCGGTCGGTAGCTTCTAGTCTTTCACTCGCTTATCCTACGCGTTACCGTCTTGGTAAACGAGAAGAAAAGCGAGAGTGCACGTAAAAGGAGAGAGTCAGAAAGTGAGAGACGCTGAGATGATGCATAGGACGCTATAGATCATTTGTCGGGAACGATGCCAGTGGGCTTGTAAAATGTAAAATATGTAAAATGTAATACACTTGTAAAATATACCTTTGAAATTTTAAATTGAATACGAAACTAGCATTCAAGAAAAATGTGGCGAAATTTTTTTAAAAATTGTTTTAAAAAGTCCTTGAAATATCGATACAAAAAAATTGCACCACTCAGAATAAGGATGCCTGATTTATCGAAAATATTTGAGCGAAAACGGTGAATGTGAAAGTCTCAGAAAAAATCGGAAATGTTCGGCAACAAAACTAGGTTGCACCATTTCTCAACTGTTTCCCATCATTAGTTGCACCATTTCTCAACTGTTTCCCAGTATTTTAATGGAAGAGTTATTCGTGACTCCCTGAAAGCGCTAAAAATTCTAAATCCGAGCAATTATTCCTCTGCGAATTTAGTTGAGAAATGATCGCTTTCATGAAAAACTTAGGGATAATCGCACATTTAAAGAAGGAGTGAAGGGAATATTTTCGTGAGTAAAGTGGCAACACACGTCGATTGCTTCCCTCAACGATAAGAGATCCTCGAAGTTTCAAATCTCTAGTTCGAAAACTGACGGAGATATGCGCGCGCAAAGTTTGCGTGATGATCAGGGATTCCGTATGTGTATCAGCCAACGGGCTGCAAAATCTCTAACTGAGCTGCATAATCCCTCGACTCTCGCTCGTTACCCCTGCGTTTACGATTTGCATGCACTCTTCAACTCTTCCCTCCCCCTGTCTCAACCCCGTCTCGTGTAATCAGCGCCCTCCCTATTTTACATGCCCCTGCTATTATCCATTGTCTCCTTGGTGGGAGGATAATCCTTGCCAGTCCTCCCTGGACACGTTCGAGTCGCTGAATTTACATTTTCTGTGTTTGCCGAGCTCTTACAGTACTGCTCATTGCAGTTACAGGGACTTCCAGCTGGGAACCTTTCCCTTCACTCCTTCTTTAATTGACACAATTGACCGAAAATGCCAGAGCAGCGTCCCAAGTCGCATAACATCTGAATTCCCCCCAATAATTAGACGATTTGAAATTGCAGTGCTAATAATATTTTTTAAATCAAGTGTTATCCGATCGTGTGCGAATTCGCTTTTTTCCATTCCGCTTTTGAGAGCAAACTCCTTTTTATTTCTTTATTTCTTTTTAATACAATCGACAAAACATTTAAATACTTTTAGATGTTATTGATTTCAGAGCTCTCTGAAAATATTATAAAATTAAAATAATTCTTCTTTCACTTAGACTCGGTGAAGCAAGATCGAAATGCCCTGTCGATATTCTGATCGTGACAATATTTCAACTCCTCATAAGTATCGTATTAGTGATGTTATAAGCATACATGTACAATCCTTTTTTTAGCGAACCTAAGTTTTTTTGTTCAATAAGTCGACTTTGGCGAGTACCACAAATATTTTGTTTAATCATAAATTTAATTATTTTTACTACATGGTTTTAAAGATTATTTCGAGTACCTTGCTTCAAAGAGTATTCCCAATCATTTTCTTCGCTATCCATGATGAGTCTCCGCATTCGCAAGATTCATTTCAGTCGCAATAAAATATTTCGAATTAACCTCTTTTGAGAATTTTCGTGAATCAAACAGACAGTAATTGTCATGCTTTGAAAATCAATTTCGAAAATGTTCGTGCGTCTTGCCTTTGGCACAATCTCTCTCCCCACGTTACATATACGGTATCGTTTCAGCGTCAGAAAACACACGCAAAATAAGGACGCGAAGGCTTGACGATAAATGCGAGATAAAAGCGTACGGAACTAGAGAGAAAAATGCGAGATAAAAGCGTACGGAACTAGAGAGTCCCACGGTTAGAGGCTTTTCTGGCGTTGAACCAATCCGCCACTCAAAAGAGAGTGTGTGATATTGAGAGAGCACAGAGCGATTGCATCCACTCTCTACTATGCCCCGTGGCAGTGTCTCATCACTAATTGAAGGGGCGGAGTTTCAAACATCCATCAAGGCCCTATAAAAGTCACTCAGAATCCCTCAGAATCACTCACCTTCTCATCTTTTCTTCTCATCTCGTTTTCTTCCCCTTCAAGATGGCCTCTCCTCGTATGATCAAGCTAACTTCCAATGACGAAAAAACCTTCGAAGTGGAGCGTGACGTCATCAAGCAGTCCGTCACCGTCAACACTCTCATTACGGTAAGAATAATAATAACTTTCTTAGCGAATAAATGAGTTTACTTGTATTTCCTATTAAATATAAATCATAGAATTCTTTAAGATGCAGTAGTCTACAGTACTTCCTACCGTACGTCTCTAATTTCACTTTCCATTCAGGACCTCAATTTGGACGATGAGGATGTGAGTGTGGAGAATCAAATGGCGATTCCTCTTCCCAATGTTGATGCTGCTACACTGGGGAAAGTCATTGAGTGGTGCAATAAGCATAGAGACGACCCCCTCGTACTGAAGAGGATGAGAACAAAGAGAAGAGAACGGATGATATTCCAGAGTGGGATAAGGCTTTCCTTGATGTGAGTGACAGGGTTTTGTAGCTATGAATTTAATGCTGCGCAAATTTCATGGGGTGCAAGGTGCAAAACAATAATACTTAATACTTAATACTTTATTCTCCATCGGGAATGTGGGTGAGGACAGTTATCTTGACGTGATGATGGATTCTTCGGCTCAGGATTGAGCTGTTTTGTGTGTTGAATCAGGCAGTTTTCGTGTCACAATCACAACTTACGGATTCGGGAGGCGGTCGTAACTAATTTGGGGTTTTTTCGAAGCCCTACTGAGAAGGGGGTTTGGGGGCAGTTACTAGGCGGGAGGGGAGGTTATTCCAGAGCGTTATAGATCGACTTGCACAAGTGGAAATTGAGACTGGTAGCCTGCAAGGGATCGAAATGCGCAAGCCATGAGCGAACCGGAGAGAACGTGCTAAAGGAGCTAGTGAGTATAGGTTAGTGGTGTCCAGCAGTGCGTGCCTATGAATGGAATCATAAATAAACTGCATATCACGTAAAGCCCTGCGATATTCTAGGGTTTCTATATTACATAATTTTAGGCGGTCAAGATAGGACAAAGGGTGATGCTGACTACGCTTGAGAACTCTTCTAGTGAATTCTCGCTGAACGTTCTCTAAACGGTTAACTAGACCGATAGCGGTAGGGTTCCAAATTACGGTACTCGACTCAAGGAGCGGGCGGATGTAAATTTTATATGCTTTTATGAGAATATCTGGGGAATTTGTGTAAAATAATCTCAACATTAGATTACACATAGAGCGAGCCTTACGCGTTATTTGAGTAATGTGATACCCAAAGTTCAATTTCTTGGAGAAATGAACACCTAGATCTCTGACAGTATCAGAGGGGGAGATGGCAAGACCATTCAAGGTATATTTTGACCTTGTCTTTAGGCGCCCTAAATGAAGTACAGAGCATTTTGGTGTACTCAAAGTCACCCTTTCATAACTTTTTTCCTAGTGAAGCTATAACTTCCAAACTTGATACATGTATTGCAAGCCACGTTTCGAACATTTTCCTTTTTTGATTGGAAAGATTTCGTTTAGTTTGAGCTGAGTTACACGAGTTTTCCACCCTCAGAGGGTGGAATTCCACCCATAAAATTTGCACGGCATAACTCAGCTCAAACTGAACGAAATCTCTCCAATTAAAAAGGAAAATGTTCCAAACGTGGCTTGCAATCCCTGTATCAAGTTTGGAAGTTGTAGCTTCACTAGGAAAAAAGTTATGAAAGGGTGCATAAAACTGTTTTGCACCTTGCACCCCATGAAATTTGCGCAGCATAGGACCCCAAACGATACTGTAGAGTCAATGGATTTTTATATACTGTTGAACACTGTAACACTAGTGGTCCAAGCGAATTTTCAATCAATAATCTCATCTCAGGTGGAGCAGTCGGTGCTTTTTGCGCTCATTCTTGCTGCCAACTACATGGATATCAAGGGACTTCTCGACAATTGCTGCAAAACTGTCGCCAATATGATCAAGGTTTGTATCGTATTTTGACAGCCAAAAGTGGAACTACTAATATTTCTTGAAATCTAACTGTCTGCTTCATGATTCTATGAAACATATGCACTTCCAGCAGATTCTTTAACTGCAACTCATCACTGAATACATTCGAAATTTCGTCCAAACCCACCCCCCGCGTATTTTTTGCAGGGAAAGTCTCCCGAGGAAATTCGCCAGCACTTCAACATCAAGAACGATTTTACTCCCGAGGAAGAGGAACAAATCAGAAAGGAGAATGCTTGGTGTGAGGACTAAAAAGTGCTCACTCACTTAAGTCTGGTCTTCCCCTTATTGTTAGAGATTGTATATCATAGTATACGTCCTTCTTCCCTCAATTTCGCTTCACTTTTCGATATGTGCGTATTGTTTTTGGTATGCCCCCTGTCTGGGGATGCAGGTTCGGTGTTCGTTTTACGGTATCTCTGAGTGTCAAAAAGTTACTGCTGCTGATAATGCGTCGATAGTGGAATGTGACACCACGTTTTCTTCATTTTGTACGCTCTCTCATCCTCCATCCGTTGAACGGAGTGTGCGAAATGAGGAGATAGTGGTCTCACATTTGTTCACTGTAATAGAGAGTCAGAAAACAAAGGACTGCCGACGGGACAATTCAACACCTAACCTGCATCCTTATTCAATCTCTTTATTTTTGTGAGCTTCGTTCCTTTCCGGATGTTGATATCAAATAAAGTGGCCTGCATTATCGAATACAGTTTCCTGGAATCACACAGCAGGGAGTAGAATTTAAAAGTAGCGGTTCGACTACACACAGAGAAAACATACTAGGAATACGACATCAAGTTGGCACGCCTACTAATATATAAGTAGGCGATTAGTAGGCCCTACTTATATATTAGTAGGCGTGCCAACTTGATGTCATATTCCAAGTATGTTTTCTCTCTGTGTAGTAGGAAAATAGGGCAGTTGCTAGCTTTCGCGAGAAAGAGATATGAAGGAAAGTGAAGAAATGAAAATGAAGGGAAGCAACTAATCGTAAAGATACTTTTCAACGCTCTTCTTGATCGTTATGTGACGAACATCATTATTCGAATTGCGAAACCTCCAGAAAGGGGTCAAGTCTGAGAGAGTGTGTCAATGTGAGAAAGTACTAGTAGGTTGGCGCACAGATAACCGCTGCTCATCTTACTGTACTTCCAATGCTCAATCAATCAATCAATATCTTTCGCACGCTCTCTCGCCGCTGACCCCTTTCTGGAGGAGCGGAATGATTTGGCCCTTCAATATCTTCCGAGTCTCACGGTTCCGCACCATCTGTCAAGTTCTTATTCTTCGTCTACTCTCTCTATTAATCTATCTCATCACACTTCATCATCAAGTAGTCAATAACTCATCATACCCGTCAAAAGAGAATCCCCAATGGAGTCGAGAACAAAGGAGAGATTACCCGAGGCGGAGTTCGGGGCGGAATTATTACTGTGAACGGGGCAGAGGAGAGGTCTCGATAGGGCTCATTCGATACCGTCCGGCTCTTGGGAGAGGAATTTTTTCATGCTTGGAAACCTCCAAAAAGGGGAAAGGAGTGAGAGTGAGGAAAGACAAAGAGTTCCTCTGATTATTTTCCTCATCTTGACCCCTTTCTGGAGGATTGGACAGGTGTTACTTCGTGTACTCTCAGATGCGGCTCTCTTTTGTTCTCCGCATTCGCCGCTTTCCATGTTTTCGTTTATATTTTTTTTATTACAGCGACAGTTTTTTTTATTACAGTTTTTTTATTTTTTTATTACAGCAATTATTACAGCGATCTACCTTCTCTCGACACTCTCGACTATACTTTGAAAGGTAACTAAACAACTACCCGCATAACAGGGAAATTGATCGCTTTTTTTTAAAGAGAGATCGCGGGGAATGAAGAGTGTGGGGGTGTACTTTCCCTCTTATGCGGGTAGTTGTATAGTTAGTTACCTTTCAAAGTCAACTCGACACTCTCCACATATTTTTGCTACATTTTCATAAAATGCTGCTACATTGGAGTTCGGGCAAGTGATTTCTCAGCATTTCTCAAAGAAATATGAAAATTTAATATGACTCTAGGGTGCTGTTCTGCGGAGATGATAAAATATTGTTTTTGGAAAGGATTTCATGTTAAAACTGGTCGTATGGGAACAGTTAGGTGCTATAAAATTGAGAATGTGAGAGATTTTCTCTTTTGAAACGATTTTATCGGGCACATACCATGTAAATTTTATTTGAAAAATGTATAAAATAGACTGCGTCCTTAAAGATAACACGTTTTAAAGAAGGCATACCACGAATGATTGAAAATGTTTTATTTTCCTTGATGCTCGTTCATTTCTGCTATTAGCAGTTGGTGAGCCACAAATGTGCGCGCGCTTCCCCTTGCTTCCTCTTTTGCCCTTATCTCTGCTTATCTCTGACTTCCTCTTGCCCAAAGCCAACTCCCACCGCGAAACCCTTCGATGGCAGTGTCAGATACTGTAAGAATTCTGTTCGTTTTGGACAATTTATTAACTTCCTTCAAACGTAAACGAATTTCGAGGCTCTCATCGGGTATTCGAATCTCATAGCCCCACAGTGAGAACTCAGGTGACCAAATATTTGTGGGCATCTTCTTTAATGCCGTATTTTGGTATAACAAGACTATGACATGCCGATCCTAATCTCTTTAGACAAAAAGAAAACTAAAATACGGCATAAAAAATTAAAGCGCGTTATCTAACGACGGGAAGTACTTGCCTAAGAATAGCACCCCGCATTTCCATAGCTCCTGTTTACGTGATTGTATCATGTAATTATATCACATAATAATTGAACCAATCGAACGCTTCCCTATTGGTCTGGGCTAATAAGTTGTGTTAGTAATCGGTCTCTTGAAGTGTCAGATGGTGTCGACATTCAGTAGCTCATTCTATCCCCATCTCTCAATAAGTGCTAATACATTCTATTTCAGTCTCTCTCTCTCTATCGACGTGCTGGATCAAGTGATCGCTGCGTTGGAGAAATCGGTAGAGGAGAGCATAAACGGTATGTGATATATATATAAACATCATAACATAGACTGACATTTCCAGAGGACGAGAAGTTCGAGAAAATAATGAGCTTGAAGTATACCGTCGAGAAGATCGAAGACGCATTCTGGCGAAGCCTTCAACAAAAGGGTTAGTACACTTTCTCTTTTGCATACCGGCATGCAAACATGACACAAACTATTACGATTGATCTGTCTCTTAGTGAGCGAGGGAGGGGTCCATAGATAGCGGGTTGAGAGGGGTTAAATAGATCTAGCGATTGACCTCTCTTCTTCTGTCCATCTATGAGAGAGCATAGGCATGAGAGGGACAAAAAAGAGAGACAGATGAATAGATTAGAGGCAGGATATGCAAGAGAAAAAAAGAGTGTAAAAGAGGAGTAGGCCCCATCGCACACAGTAGGCTGCGCTGTACATGGTAATGATATAAGAAGGTTAATATAGCCACTTTAAGAAAACAATGTGTTGAAGTATGGTAGTTTGGTAAAAGGAGTATTGTAGAATCTGGTAGAAAGTAGTAGGGATACTGTAGACAAGGAGTACTGTAGAATACGTTAGGGGTACTGTAGACGAGTGGGATATTGGGGGGTAGGGTATGAGTACTGTAGATATCCGGGAGACGATAGGATACTGTAATCAATCATTTATCATGCCAAAAACTTGATTGAGTTCATATAATATGTAGTATTTGAAGCAACGTGGTAAATACGATGTCACGACTAGGTGACAGAGACAATGTACGAGTGAGAGAAGCGTATCAAGTGAAATATCTACAATACTGGTTCAATAATATGATTTGCAATCTATCGGGATAGCTAATCGTCATCTAGTCATAAACGAGCTGCAATTACATGGTAATATGATATGATGGGGGACTATGCGATAGACTAGGAAATGGTGAGAGAAAGTAGAATATGGACGAGAGTAGAATTAGAATGAAGTAGGATAACCGCAGGTGGGATCTCGGTAGGAAGTGTATCCTACTCTCGCACGGCTCTGCCATGTCAATGGTTTCAATCCGGACCATACACTCCTGTTGATCAGGAACATCTAGTTGCAAACAACAGGTTTCATTGATAGTTTCTATTGTTTGCAACTAGTTGTTCCTGATCAACAGGATTTAGACGGCATACTTCCTCCTCATAGAGCACATCATTCTACAGGCCGGTCAACCTTACAGAAAGGCCTTTGGAGTGAGAGAGCGTGTGAAATCGAGAGGGACTCTCTCACTTTTGCACACTCTCTCGTTCTATCCCTGACCTGTAGGTTTGGGATCATGTGAGAGGTAGTATCCGCCATTTGTATCTCTTAAAATAGGGAGTGTATGGTCCGGGTTGAACCCATTGATCTGGGCGAACCTTTGCGCCAGTCTGTCCTAGGGTTGGCCCGGCAAGTAAGGTCTCGAGATCTCGAAATGAGATAATTCAATTATCTCACTCCTTGCGAGAATAGTGAAAATCACTTCAAGGCCTTGTTCCTTGGCAAGGAATGGGATGTCTGAAGTGTTTCAAAAGATCAGATCGATCGACCATATTTGCATGATGATTTCAGTGATAACCATTTCGAAACGTTATTAGCCATCCATTTTCGCCATTATTTGTTGTAATGGCCGGTCGGGTGCGCGTTTTTCAGTCCCACATATCACTCCCCAAGTTACCCCTTCTAATACAATGACTCTACCGTTTACCAGGCAAGGAAAAAGTAGTGTAGGAAGCTTTTTTATAGAAGAAAAAAATCAATCGCTTATCGAGATCTCGAATTCTCGACAATTTCTCGATCTAACCGAGATCTAAACAAGGAATCGATTCTCCTCATTCCTCACCGAGATCATTTCACTTTATCCGAAAAAAATATCGGTCATTTTCCTTGACAAGCCAACCCTAGTCTGTCCCTTACTTCTGAGTCGATGTTTTCGCCCTCTAGCGCCATAAGCGATAGAGGGCGAGATTGACCCGATATCAGCTGACCGAATCGTCTTACGAATGCTAAAATACCTTGTATCACATATGTCGTCTCACTATCAGCTGCGGTGATGGCATGAAGGCACATCATTCCACAGGCCGATCAACCTTCCAGAAAGGCCTTTGGAGTGAGAGAGCGTGCGAAATCGAGAGGGACTCTCTCACTTTTGCACACTCTCTCACTCTAACCCTGGTCTGTAGATTTGGAATCATGTGAAGGGTGAATGTCCGTATCATGACGAATGAAAGCGAATGTGGTGAGGGGAGAACTACTGATTGAAGTGAACGAACTAGTGTCGATGAGGGTTTCAGAGAGAGAGAGAGAGAGAGAGAGAGAGAGAGAGAGATAGAGTGTCCATAAATGTGAGAGGGAATATCCCCATGGGTCAATAATGACGAGGGAGTTATCTGGGTCAATGAGAATTTTTTCAGATGACGCTCCTCCTTCCAATTCTGCAAACTCTACTGCCGTCTAGAGTTGTCCGTTCGGCGTCGATACCGCCATCCCATAATGTATTGTGTATTGATAAATGGGAATTTCGGGTATATGAGGCCGATTACGTAATTGTCGAACAAGCCTCGGTACAGACGAAAAGTCAATGTCTGAGGAAATAGTGGTTTTCGGTACTTTTTGATGTGCTTATCAACTTGGTGTAATGACATGGTATGCAAATTCATGTGGAGCTCAATCTGGAGCTCCGAAGATCCTACTATTTTACTATTTTGGTGCAGTATCTGGATACCCGTTGCCTCCACCGAAAACTTCTGAACACAAAGTAGGGCTCTTTTTCGATAAGAAATATAATGAAAATATTTATAGGGCGTTATCTGACCATGTGTTCAAGTTGCATTATGGGTCTGGCGTATAAGGAAAAAGAGCATGTTGCTACTTTTACAGAAGGTGTGTCGAACCTTCTGTGGTCTGCGTTTTAAATTGGGGGCCATATGGGTGACGGCAAACAAAGTTATGATTTTTCGACTGACACTAGTTGAGGCAGAAACAGCCGGAGAAGGAGAGAATTGTGCAATTTGCATGTAATTCCCCCTCTCATTCTCGACCGCCCGGCTAAGCGCGGCGTCTAGAAGGGAGAAATGAGAGAGCGACTGCATGCAAATCGCACAATTCTCTCCTCAGATGGCTGTTTTTGCCTCAAGTTGCTTCAGTAGAAAAATCATAACTTTGTTTGCCGTCACCCATATGGCCCCCGATTTAAAACGTAGACTATCAAGGATTCGACGCTCCTTCAGTAAAAGTAGCAACATGCTCTTTTTCCTTATACGCCAGATCCATAATGCGCCTTGAACACATGGTCAGATATCTCCCTATAAATATTTCCATTATATTTCTTATCGAAAAAGAGCCCTAGTTTGTGTTCAGAAGTTTTCGGTGGAGGCAACGGGTATCCAGATACTGCACCAAAATAGTAAAATAGTCGGATCTTCGGAGCTCCAGATTGAGCTCCACATGAATTTGCATACCATGTCATTACACCAAGTTTGTAAGCACATCAAATAGTACCGAAAACCACTGTTTCCTCAGACATTGCCTTTTTGTCTGTACCGAGCGCTGTTGCTGTTTGTTCGACTTTTACGCAATCGGCCTCATATAATGGTGCATTTCCTAGTTGCGTCAATGTCTTTCGAGACAAAGTTTCCAGAGGATGCGGTTCGTCTTTTCCTGCGTAAAGGGTTTGAGGTAATAGTTGGTGAAGACGTTGATCCGTCGGCGAATTTCAGTCTCGTTAAAACTACTACACTATGAATTTCTTCGGTGCAAATACGCGACTACTATATTCAGACACTACGGACTGACACCTGTTGCTCCATTTGATCTCTTTAGCAATCTGGAGATTACACGTGGACTTTTACAGATTTATCTAAAGGATGTCGATGTATTGGATCATTTATTCAGCTGATAAACATTTACAAAAGCTTGAGATTTTGTGTGAATACATTTACAGTGGCGATTGGTCCAAAAGTACTTGTGTACACCCCGTGTCTTGGATAATTTTAGAATAAAGCCCGCATGTTCTAGTCTCGATGAACAAATTGAACAACTGACTTGCATTTTCACCTTTGACGACAATCTTCTCCTCTCCATTTCTGGTCCATTCTTCGAGCATCGTCTTGCCTTCTTCTGTAGCCCAAGCCGATCTGTAGGCTGCGAGTGCCGCATGACCTACCTGTGCCGCAATCTTCCCCTTACCCATTTTCAACTCCATATTTACGACAAAGACCATTTTGTAATTACGACGAACCGGCAAGAGGTTACCCATGGGACAGCATTCGAAACAGAGTCGGCGAGAACGAGTTAGAGAAGGAGAGAGATGACGAGAGAGCGTGTCAAATGAGAGGGGCAGACAGCGAGAAATGCTCTTGGCATGGTGCCAACTCGATGCTGTGCCATGGGAGGGTCAGCTGTGATAACTGAGATGTGTGGGAGACTGGCGGGGGTGAGGTTTGGGATACGAGAGTTAGAGAAACGAGAAAAAAACGAAATAGCGTATGAAAACGAGAGACTTGACGAAATAGCATGGTCAACGAGTAGAGGCAGGCAGAGAAAAAAAGATGCTAGAGATAACGTAAAAACGAGAGAGATAGGGGAAAATGAACAGATCTACACTACTAACGTATTTTATAATAACCAAGTAACTAATGACTCTACTTATGATAATCTTTTTATTAATAACCTTCGTGATGAGAACACCCACTCATGATAACTTAGTACGGATAATAACCCCATGAATAAGAACAACGGTATTTAGAACGACCAACCAAGCCTTCCATCCACCCCGGGGCGGTAAATTGGTAGCAACTTTGATTGCGAAAGGTAACGTGCCCTAGATGCCTTGGGAAAGCTTGGGTTACGTAATCCCACGTTGCAGCTGGCTTACCGGCTTGCCCCATCTAGCGTGGTAGCTTGCTACTGTAAAATCGCTTGACATGGAACACCTTTACCTTTTTTTATTTAGAACTACGCTGATGGTCTCAATAATTTTCTCGGGGAAAATTTTTTTAGTGATTTTGGATTTTCGTATTAATACTTTTCTCTCGTTCTATATTTTGTGTTGGGTCGTCCTTCTGTGTTTTGGGCGAGAACATCTGAGAGAGTTCGCGATCTGTGTTTCTTATTTCCTTTTATTCTAATTCCGGGGCCTATGGTTCAAATAAAAAAATCAATTGATTATAATAATTTTGTGCAATGGAAACGGATCACTCAAAAGATATGCGAATATTTGCCAGGATTTGAGGATCCCTCAAATCTCTGTGGGGAATCAAGGAGACGCGGGAGATGCGAGAGAAGAAGAGATACTGAGTAGGTCAAATAGAGTGCGAGAGAGGAGAGGTGACGCAAAGCTGTAGGAAGTGGGCGAACTAGTGTGGATGAAGGTTTCGGAGGGATCGAACTGAGAGTTTGGAAGGAATAAATAATAAATATTAGCCTGACTGAGCGCTGGAAAGTGTGCGGTCGATAATGCGTAGAGATAAAGAGAGTCCATAAATGAGAGAGAGTAGTCCCATTGGTCAATAATGGAGGTGAAAAGACATTTCGGAAAATCAAAACGAGAAAAACACGTTTCAGAAAAAAATTTCAGGAAAATACGTTTCGGAAAATTCAAAGTCAGAAACGGACGTTTCAGAAAGTTACTCTTCAGAATGTGACGCTTCAGAAAGTTTTTTTTTCAGAAACAGACGTTTCAGAAACTTTTTTCTTAAGAAAAAGATATTTAATTCCTCGAAACTTATTTTTGAGTCATTTTCGTGTTATCCCCGTGTTGTTTGAGGTGAATTGAATTGGGATATGTAAAAGAGAAAGTAAAAAAGCGTCTCTGAAGCGTCTCTTTCTGAGACAAACTTTCCGAAACGTTCTATTCTGAGATGAATTTTCTGAATTGGTCTTTTTCAATGACTTTTCTGAAATGGTTTTTTCTCAATATGTATTTTCTCGTTTTGCTTTTCCGAAATGTCTTATCACCATAATGGAGAGAGAGAATTCTCCAATGGATCAATAAGTGATTTATTAAAAGCTTTTTTTCAGACTCTACCTGCTCCAAGTAATTCGCCACTCTCTCCGTCCATCGTCTTATTGATAATAAATTCTCTTTTCGTCTCACAAAATGTAAAATTTTGATTCAGGGTATATAAAGACGAGAATTTCCTAGTTGTTCTAATGTCTTTCGAGACAAGTTCTCTCAATTTCGACTATTCCTGTGAAAGGGTTTGATGCAATAGTTGACGAAGACATTTTATTAGACAAATTTAATCTCATGAAAACTTTCATATTACGAATCCCTTCGATTTAAGTATGCTACTGATACACAGAAATAAATGTTTGAAGTTTTCTCCATGCATTTTTGCTTAAAGGGACCATGCATAGATAGTGAAACACACTTATTTGGCATTATTTTGGTCGAGTAATAAAGGGAAAAATAAGAAAAAAATTGTTCGGACCCTGTGGGAGTGGTTTACGGCGACTCCCAGAGGCACACGCTCTGGGATTCGACGTTTCCTAATTTCTTTTCAAAAGTGTCTCAGCTCCAAATATTTGTGGTGGATGAATGCCTACGAAGTGGATGAATGCCTGAAAACTACTAAGAATAATTCAGGGCACGACATGTTCATTTTTTAGTTATGACCACATTAGGAAACGTTTTCAGTGTGTATTATCAGAGTATGGGTAGTATCAATTTTTGGGGAAAGCCATTTCGTAAATGTTCGAACAATGGGCTGGAAATGTTGAACAAAGAAATTGGAAGACCGGGACATTGTTCAAAAATATGCGAAATGGCGTTCCCTAAAAATTTCTTACATCTTGGGGTACTACCAGAATATGGACTGGCGCATGTCAGAGAATCTGGGAAGTGAACAGATATTCACTACTCCCTGTTCTGGTGGTTTTCGCATAATGGTGTTCCCCGTATAATGAAATGAAAAAATGTTGCCATTTTTTTTTTTAAAAAAGGGACGAAAAAGTCTGTCCTCATCATTCTTTTTCTCCATTACGCGCAATCTCGCTACAAGTAGAATCAATACTTTTCAGAGTCTAATCCCTCGTGCGAATTCAACAAAAAAATTCATTGGATAATGCGGAGCACTTTATTCGGTATTTATATTCGGTACTAGAAAGGGATCAGAGAGCACACGACACTAGAAAGAGGAGTGAGGATACAGGTCGGTGCGGTCCGCACCCATGCAGTCTCTTGTTTTCAGATGCACTCAGAGGTGCCGTAAAAGGAACACCGAACCTGCACCCTAAAAAAAGGGAAAATATAGCAACAAAAAAAACACAACGTCAAATTTATAATAAAAGTGAAGCGATATTGAAGAATTATGGAGTCACAATATACATATGAATTACAATCTCTATGTGGTAAACGTGAGAAATCGCTTTTTAGTCCTCACACCAAGCGTTCTCCTTTCTGATTTGTTCCTCTTCCTCGGGAGTAAAATCGTTCTTGATATTGAAATGCTTGCGAATTTCGTCGGGAGACTTACCCTGCAAAAATGAATATGATTACTGCTGCGCAAAAATCATGAGTGCAATTGCACCAAGGTGCAAAAATCTCGGGGGGTGCAAACGAAAAATTTGAATTCCCGCAAATATCGATTTTTGCTTATTTCTCGGCTCCCGTTGAAGCTAGGGGTACAAAACTTTGGAAGTAAATTACTTTACACATTTCGAACTTGCAAACGAAATTTTGTACCGCTAGGTTCACCGGGAGCCGAGATATAAGCAAAAATCGATAATTGCGGGAATTCAAATTTTTTGTTTGCACCCCATGATTTTTGCACCCCCAATTTTTTTCTTGCACTTTGCACCCCCTGATTTTTGCGCAGCATAAGATTACATTCACTTCAAATTTCTATTACTATTCTCTCTGTAAATTACATGATAAACATTATTATTATTACATTAAATATGATTATCTCTTGTGAACTTTACTGCTTGATCGGGCGTATTATCTAGATATTTACAAATTTACCTTGATCATATTGGCGACAGTCTTGCAGCAGTTGTCGAGAAGTCCCTTGATATCCATGTAGTTGGCAGCAAGAATGAGAGCAAAAAGCACCGGTTGTTCCACCTGAGATCAGATCGTGTGTTTGAGGTTATAAATGCTTGTCATCTCGATAATAGCTCGAAACATTCCTATCACACCAAGAATGAATACACTTACTATTGAGTGTATCATACACTGAGATAGGATACCGAGTGTATGATACACTTACAAATCTCTCGTTTTCGCACGCTCTCTCGACGCGCGAATACATTCATTATTGAGTGTATCATACACTGGGTGTCCTAACTCAGTGTATTCATTCTCTGTGCACTATCGCCCTATGCGCCAAACACGATTTTGTATCGATTTTCATTATCTTTCACTTACCCCAAGGAATTCCTTATCCCACTCTGGAATATCATCCGTTCTCTTCTCTTTGTTCTCATCCTCTTCAGTACGAGGGGGTCGTCTCTATGCTTATTGCACCACTCAATGACTTTCCCCAGTGTAGCAGCATCAACATTGGGAAGAGGAATCGCCATTTGATTCTCCACACTCACATCCTCATCGTCCAAATTGAGGTCCTGAAGGGAAAAGGAGCAATTAGCGGAGTACCGTAGGGTGTACTGAATATCAGACTAAAAGACTAAGCTATCGTACGTAATTCTATGATTAAGACCACTGTGGGATACGGTACTTATAGTAATGAGAGTGTTGACGGTGACGGACTGCTTGATGACGTCACGCTCCACTTCGAAGGTTTTTTCGTCATTGGAGGTTAGCTTGATCATACGAGGAGAGGCCATCTTGAATGGGAAGAGAACGAGATGAGAAGAGAAGATGAGAAGGTGAGTGATTCTGAGGGATCCTGAGTGACTTTTATAGGGAGTGGATGGAAATGTGAGACTCCGCCCCTCGAATTCGTGATGAGACACTGCCACGGGGCATAGTAGAGAGTGGATGCAATTGCTCTGTGCTCTCTCAATATCACACACTATCTCGTTCGAGTGGTGAGCTCTTCCAACGCCAGAAAATTCTTTTACCGTCTGATCCTCACGTTTTGCAAACTTCCAACTCGCCAATGATGAGGGCCGTTTCGAATACGCTTTTGAAAAAAGAAACTGGATTCCTAAAAGCATTCGAGGAGGTCCTAGATAAGGAAACGGAGGAAGTTTTAAAACACCAGATTAATTGAATCATTATGACCTATGGTAGCACGCTTTGACTTCTTTTTTTATAAATAAAAAAGATAAAAATAAATTTATGGGAAAAAAGTAATAAATGAGATTCAAAACCATTTCCTAATTGTTTGTTGTGAGCATTCTTGAAGACTTACTATTTTCTCGTTTAAATTTATTGACCCTTGTGATTTTAAGATAAAGAATGCTAAAATATATTTCATTTCAACATTGTTGTTTGAAAAACAAATATGTTTACATGTCTGTTCGTGATTTTTTTCACAAAATAATTTCAGGACATGCGCATTCTCAGAAATTAGTAATAAAAGAGGTCGATTCAGTAAAAGAGAGATTCTTTGTTTGAAAAGAAAATGATGACAATACAATTAACTGTAGAATAAGAGATATAAAAAATACTTCTGGGAACTCCCTATCAATGTCTTCCCAAATCAAACCCAATGACTTCCCAAATTAAACATAAACTGGTCCATAAGTAAAATTATTTGTGATTGAAAGAGACGGCAATAAGACAGCGAGCTATTGAGAAGAAAATAAATATTGATGAAGTCCGAGAGTTCTAGCGTTTCTTTAAACTTTATCGCAAAAAGGGAAATACGCCGTCTAGACGAACTAAATTTTCGTTGCTAGCCAAGAACAGTGGGAACATTTCGTGAACTCGAGAAAACAAATTGGTCAATTCTTCGCGTTCTCCACGGGAAAACTTCCGCGAACTTGTCTTTCACTCGTTCCACCAGGAGATGTTTTCGAACTTGTTCCTCCTTTTTCCTCTCGAAAATATTGCGGACTCTGTGAGAAACTCTCGTTTTTGACGTACAACGTACGTATCCTATGGGTTTCTTGATGAAGAGGAAAATACGCTATAATTGCCTAGTTAGTTAATTAACCTTTACTAGAAAACTCTCAAGTGCCTCAGGCGTTCCATCTAAAGAACTACATTGAAACTACATTCGCCTTTTCATCTCGCACGTACTCATTATTTCATTTGTAAACACACGGATTCATTCCAACATTTTTTTAACGACCAAACCTCGGGCACATTATTAGCATGTAGCCCCCCGCACGTCATTATTTCCATGCTACAAATGTCAGCGTTTCCCGATTGTGCGCAAAAACATCAACTCATAAGCAAGAGTACGACTTTCAGAGTCATTCGGTATCTTCGTTTCGCACGCTCTCTTCATTGTTCTGGAGCCGAGAGATCGTGCGGAATGAGGAGTCCTATTCGCACGCGATAATTTCAGGAAAACTAGCTGGTTATTTTGTTGTTATTATTAAAACCTTGTTGGAATTTCGCACACTCTTCCTGTTTTAAACGTCAAGCAAATATCAATTGACCGTTGAACTTATTACGTGCACTATGTTTTTGAGTATGTTTGAGAAGAGTATTGTTCGTAATTTTTATATTTTTAAAATATGCGCGATTTTATTGCGCTATTACTTCAGCAAAAATTTCATTTGGGACTTCGAAAAAGAAACTTAGTTTTTTTGTTCCGAATAAAACGTCAACGGCTTTTTCCGCTTTTGTCTTTGATTTATGACTACATTTCTCATGCCTTCCCCTTAGAGTTATACACAGAACTTGATGGATCTTGCTTGACACAACTCACGTTTACATGTCCTTTATCATGAAACATTCGGGGAACAACGGAACGACTTCCCTGATCTCACGCAAAAAACGGTTCCGTCATTAGCTGTGCCATGAGAAACGTAGTGGGCATAGGGGTGTCCGTCGAATTTTCGTGCCCCCAATTCGTTCTTGATAAATAAAAATTTAAGAGTTTATCTACTGAATTTGTAGTTGTTTTTTTCTTTTCTTTCGTATAATATTAGTTTTCTTTCCGTTTCAATCACGCCTTTAGACTCGATATAATTGAATCGTCATTAGGGTTCTCTTATTGGAAGAGAATTCCATTAGAAATCCATTGGAATTCCATTGCCCTCTCATTCTCCGTTATCTCTCATCACCCTCGCGGTCTGAGTTCCTTTGTTCTCCTTATTGGAAATCCGGAATCAGTTCCAATAAGAGAACCCTAATCGTCATAGAATTTATACTACTTTTGAATGCAAAAGATCGAAATTAAGGTTTGTCATGGTATTCGCCATCGACTATCTCTTCTTCGCAATTTGCATCTACGTCACCATCCTGACCGCACTTTACGTCATTGAAATATGGGTGGTATTGAGGGTAAGTCACTTCTAAAATCGATAATATTGATTTTACATAAATCAGAGTCGCTCCCAGTTCAAAAGCGCCTTTTACGTGCTATTCGTTGCGGGTGCCGTTCCGGTAAGTCATTTTCTGCAATATTTAGACTTTTTCATTACTTTGCACCTGAATAGCTCTAAGGAAATAGATTAAAGAAGGTGTCCCACGAATATTTGGTCAACCGAGTTCTCACTCTGGGGCAATGGGGATCGAATACCCGATGAGAGCCTCGAAAATCGCATATTTCAGTTTTTTGTTTGAAGAAGGTTATGTTTAATAAACTGTCCAAAACGACCAGAATTCTTACAGTATCTCACATTGAATCTGCAATCTTTTCGCGGTGGGAGGTGGAATTTTGGGAAAAGAAGTCAGAGAAAGGGAGAGAGATGATGGGAAAAGAGGAGGGTATTTGTGTTTCACCATCTTCTGATAAGAGAAATGAAACGTCGAACATCGGGGCAATAAAAGGTTGTAATCATTAGTTGGACGCCTTCTTTAATGTGTATTTAGAGTTAATCAAAATATTTATATCGAAGTTTTGTTTCAACATTGCATCCAGTTAAGACTCGTTGCAATAATGACGTAGTCGTGTAGTTACCGCTTCTGGGAAAGTGGATTTGTATCCCGATTTTGACCAAACGAGTGAAGGAATAAAACGTGGTGTGTAAATCAAGTTCGGCAAATTCAAACGACTTTCCCGATTACTCCCGCGGAAAGTCGACTATCTGTAGTTTACCCTGGGAAGAGAGAGCTGCAAATTGAGCGTGACAGATTGGCAAGAGAGGTGAAGATAAAGTGGGAAAGGGGTCAATCAGGTGAAAAGATGTTGGAGGGAGAGAACGGAGGGAAGGATGCACATCAAGGGTGCAGAACGTGAACTACATCATAGCATACTTGCATATCATAGCCACTTCCAAATGGCGAATGATATTGTGATACGGCAATCGAATTTCGAAAACGGATTTTTCAAAAGGAAATTGCTTTCTTCAAAACTGGCAACACAAAAAAAGAGATGCTCAACTTAAAATGTTTATGAAATAAATGCGAATCAATTAATTTTTTTTCAGGATATCGTGCTCACGGCTATCATAATCAATTTCCGCATCGCTCTCTATCCAATTGTCAGACGTGCATTTGAAAACTACACTCCGAACGCTTGGGCCAGCATCTCTTATGCGTAGGTGGTTTCATCTCATTCTCACAATTACAATATGTATAATCTCTTACAAAAATAATTCTCTTTTCATCTAAAAATCCGAATTTTTCAATTACTAGTCGTGCACAAAACGTACACAAAAGAGAACCAATTCGGGGGGCTGGCAATTCCGCAACGACATTTCTGCAACGGGATATAACCCTGAAGTACATTCGAAATATTTTTCCTCACTATCAACATGTCGTTTGCGGAAAAGGCACCCCCTTTCCCGAAATTCGAGCAGTGTTTTTTTCAGGCTGACTTTTGTGTGTCCAGTAACTCAAGATCTGCTGAACTGTTGCGTCGCGTGGAATAGGCTCACTGCTATTACCAATGGGCTAAATTACCAAAGGGTAATTTTTGCCTTCGTAGCTTTGTCTAATTTTGAATAAAAATCTTAAACGAATCGGATCTATAAATTTCACCACACTCTAAAAAATTTGGTGAAAAGCGTGTGTGAATCAAGTTGGAATCTTTTCTAAAAAGAAACCATTGGTCATTGTCAGATCTGGGATCCCATTCTTCCATTTGTCAAAACACTGTAAATGAATGATAAAACGAGTCGGATTTAATAATTTCGCATCTGTCTCATAGTCCGATCGATTAAAAACTGAGTGCAAAATGTAGTATTGGACTCTTTTTTTAAATAAAAATCATGATTCCTTGTCAGATCTGGGATCGTATTCTCCCGTGGACCATCATAGCTTGCTTCGTATTGGGCATCGCCCCCTTCGTCCTTAACGCCACAGGGTTTGCTGATTTTTTTTATTTATTTGATACACCCGCGAAGGGTATGACGGTAAGTATAACAGCGATGAAGAATTTAAGATGATCTATAGGGGGGTCTGGGACCGGGGAGGGATTGAGAGAGGGATTTCATTAAAAACTTCTTTAAATATTCCTTTCAACAACTCAAAAATATATCGTGAAATGGCATTATTTAAATAATAAATTAGTTGGGGAAATGCAGATCGGTGATCTACATCGCAATTCGAAACGAAGCCTATACCATTTACATCGCTGTTAAAGGAGAGAAAATCGATTGGGTGAGGCCTAATGTACTTTTAACATCTGAAATGGGCAATCACCAAGGCTATCATTAAATGGGACGTTGAATTCACTGCTGTATTAATCTAAGCCGCAATAATGATGTCCATTACCTTCATTTCCTGTAGAAAAACAAAATAATGCATATTTCAGTACAATCCGCACATTATTATGGCCGCGGTAGAAGTGATTACGGGAATTGTCATCATTCTCATCTACAGTTTGGCTGCAAGAGCTATGAGAAAATCATCCGTGAAAAGCCAGGTACAATCCCTAACTAGTGTTTAATTCGGATAAACTATACTGAAATTTAAATGTATTTTAACTCCAGGATAAAATGCTGCTCCGCTTTGGCTTCATCTCATTCGTTGTGAACATTCCGGGAGTTGTCTATGAGGTAAGCATTTTAGAAACAATCTTCGAGGATTTTGATTACAAACAATTGAAAATAATATTTTAGTTCACCAAATTCTCTGCAGGGTTTCAGTGGAACATTCCTCTTGCTTAGAAAAAAATTAAACATTAAATTACTATAATATTACAGGTTATCGTTGGCACCAACCTCTTTCCCAACATCGACGTCGCACTTCTACAATATCTTCTAGGTTTCATCATCGATGTAAAGTGTGAGTGTTTTAGCTTTTTTATTAACTTCATTATTTTTCCCATCATTGGATCGCGTACAAGAAAGTGAAGTGTGCATGAGGAGTGCAAGAAAAGGAGGTTGCAGTGATTTCGCTTTTTTTTGCATATAAAATTTAATATTAATACCACAGGTTTCTGCGCTCCGGTTACGATGGTCCTGGTCAACAAAAGCTTCCGCAAAGCCGTCTTCAACTTTTTCATCCCGCGAAACAAGAGAATCGTTTCATCACAGAAGACCCACTTTTCGTCCAATGGAAATGGCGCTCGTGTCAAGTAACATGTTTCACCAAAACTCCAGGATGGGGTCATGGAACGAGCACTTTGGTTTACGCTGCACCATTGATTGTGAAAGGTGTGCGTGATAAACAGTAGTGGTTTCACGTCTTAATAGTACACTGTCAAGGCCACAATGGAAGATACAATAATGCAAAGATTTTATTTGACAAACAAGGGAATTGAGAAAAACGAGAATAAAACTATTAAGAACGGTAGAGACAGGGTTCTCTTATTGGAAGCAATTGGAAATGGGAAATGTGGCAAAAAAAGGAAAAGGCGAAAAAAGGACGATGATAACGACGCGCACGAGAGATAGAGTGAAATGAAGAGAACAGGTGGCGAGTAGACTTTGAAAAGTAACTATACAAAACGGCACTTATGTTCGCCCTATTCTTGAAACCAACTCTGAAGTCTGGTCCCCCTCCGATGTTGACGCTTGTAAGCTGTTAGAAAAGTTCAGAAAGTTTTTACTAAAACCTGTCTCAAAAGAACAGGCTCCGACCCTTCTTATAATAGGAGAATCTTGATGATGAACCTGTGTTCACTTTCTAATCGCAGAAAACTCAATGATCTTGTATCTTGCTTTAAGATATGTACCGGCCTTGTAAACATCCCATCATCATCTATTTTTACTTTGCACCCAACATTCGTATTCTAAGAGGTCATCGTTACCGTATGCAGAACCCTCGCGTTCATTTGTCCCATTTTAAATCATCGATAGGTTATCGCATCATATCTGACTGGAATAGACTTCCCGATAGAGTATTCGACCTTTCCGTTAAAAGTTTCTCGTCATATATAACTTACCACTCTTGACATCTCATGACCCCCCCCCTCCACACTAGCTAGTATTTGAACATCGAGCTACACGATTAGCTCCCTTACCTCATTACACAGTAAACAACCATCTACCTATGCACTCCCACAAAGTTCCTATTATCTGTTGCTGAGATAAATGAATTGAAAATATACAACTACCCGCATAAGAGGGAAATTACACCCCCACACTCTTCATTCCCCGCGATCTCTCTTTAAAAAAGCGGTTAAAAAAAATTTCCCTGTTATGCGGGTAGTTGTTTAGTTACCTTTCAAAGTATAGTGTCGAGCTCACTTTCTATACTTCCAATAAGAGAACCCTAGACACAGCTGGGGCATGCGAAAAGGCAAACTATGGGAGATCTGGGGGGGGGAGATTGAAGTTTGCCTTTTTAGTCCTCACACCATGCATTCTCCTTTCTGATTTGTTCCTCTTCCTCGGGAGTAAAATCGTTCTTGATGTTGAAATGCTTGCGAATTTCCTCGGGGGATTTACCCTGCAAATACGTATGTTTCACAAAACTTTAAAAGCCGATATATTCTTGATGGTTCAATGGTTGAGCATTTTTATTATTATTACATAAAATATGAATATCTCTTGAGAACTTTGCTGCTTGATCAGGCGTATTATCTAGATATTTACAAATTTACCTTGATCATATCGGCGACAGTCTTGCAGCAATTGTCGAGAAGTCCCTTGATATCCATGTAGTTGGCAGCAAGAATAAGCGCAAAAAGCACCGACTGCTCCACCTGAGATGAGATTATTGATTGAAAATTCGCTTGGGGCCACTAGTTTCACAGTTCCTAACAATATGTGACAATATTTCACAGTTCCTAACAATATGTGACAATATTTCACAGTTCCTAACAATACTACAGTATCACTTGGCGTCTCAACATGATTTCTACAGTACCCCATACTCACATTAAGGAATTCCTGATCCCACTGGGGAATATCATCCGTTCTCTTCTCTTTGTTCTCATCCTCTTCAGTACGAGGGGGGTCGTCTCTATGCTTATTGCACCACTCAATGACTTTCCCCAGTGTAGCAGCATCAACATTGGGAAGAGGAATCGCCATTTGATTCTCCACACTCACATCCTCATCGTCCAAATTGAGGTCCTGAAGGGAAAAGGAAATCAGAGGAGTACGGTAGGGAATAATTTGTACTGAATAGTCGACTACCGTAATGAACCCTTTGCTCGAGATTTACAGTAAGATATAGTACGAAATTTTTCTGAAGAATACGGTAGGGAGTACTGTATGACGGATTACTGTTTCCTAAAGACAGAATACTTACCGTAATGAGAGTGTTGACGGTGACGGACTGCTTGATGACGTCACGATCGACTTCGAAAGTTTTGTCATCATTGGAGGTTAGCTTGATCATACGAGGAGAGGCCATCTTGAATGGGAAGAGAACGAGAGGAGAAGAAAAGATGAGAAGGTGAGTGATTCTGAGAGATCCTGAGAGAATTTTATAGGGCCTTGATGGATGTTTGAGACTCCGCCCCTTCGATTCGTGGTGAAATCGAGCCATAGGGCATAGTAGAGAGTGGGTATAATCAGCGTGCGCTGCGTGCTCTCTCAATATCACATACTCTCTCAGCGGCGTTGGTACTAGATAATGCGTTTAAACAGTCTGTGATATGATAAGCGCTGTTCAAAGATCGAAAAGTATTCGAAACAGAGTACTGTGAATAGTAACCTTTAAAAAGTGACAAAATATTCACTCTCAAAATACATAGATCAGTGAAAAACGGAATGAATTGTGGAAAACATTTTTACAAATGCTCATTTGCAAGCAAGCGATGGCAGTCACAAATGCAGTCATATTATGGAGATTCTCAATATTAGATATAAATGTCTGAAAAATGAAAAAGGGCTTTTTCTTTGCGGTTGCTCAGGTCACTTTTTCTCACTGGACCGAAAGAAATTGTGATGTGATCAATGTACAAACAATTATTTTTCGATTAGTTTACTCATGATTTTTTTGTTCCCGATAATTTTTTTGTTGGCATAATCGAATAATATGTTCCTTCAAAATGATTTTGATTTTTTTCAGTTAGAGTCAAGCAAAAAGCGATTCTTACGCGGTTGAAGCGTATTTGGAAATTCGTTGAAACACATTTGCATCCCCCCTCCCTTGTATTATTAAAAGGTAAAAAGATATATTCAGTTATTCGCGCAGTTTGGTGTATGTGATTTGCCTTTGTTGTTCATTTTAATCATTCTGCTAAATTTATTGCTATAATAAAAAATGGAATTGCTAATGAGATAATATTTAATTGACACTGTGTGTAGATCAATCACCGGGGTCCCATCTGTCATCGTCTGGTCGTTGTTCTCTGTGTGGACTGAGAGAGGAGAGATCCCCTCCCCCCTCCCTCCAAACGTTTCCCTCCAAACGTGACTTAATCAATGGAGGGGTGTGGGGGGGGCGTTCTGGGCACCCCCATATGCTAATGGATGACGTAATTTTTTCCGGACATACATTTGTTTATTCGGAGCACGGGTCTAAATCGTCCATCGTGAAAATCTTTGGTGGTGGAGCCAGCCTTCAAGCAAGAAATCAATCAATGTCGACCCAAAGGATTTCTGAAAATGTTTAAAAATAGAAAGTGAAAGAATGTTCACGTAACGTGAAATACAACATTGAGGAACAGAATGCCGGAAACACATTGAAGGAAGGAGTACTCACAAAAATTCATAATAATCGTGAAAATTATTTTAAATCATAATACACTTCTACAGTATCGTGCCCACTGGCATTCTTCCGTCGAGAGACGCGCAGATACAACATCACTAAAGCCTCCAATCGTCTGCCTCTCTCATTTTCGCACACTCTCTCGCCACCTCTCCATTCTGAGACTGGAATCGGTCTATGGCTGGGTGTGCCCTTCCGTCTTCTCCGTCATAAAGAGTGTTCGGAAGAGAATTAATACCAATCTGGGCATTTCTTGCTCCCGCACTCTCTTATTTTCTTAACGTTAATTAGTGTAGCGTGAACTGACGTAGTAGTTAATTATTAACTGTTTACTTGTCTTTAGGTTCATTTTCTGCTCTTTCAGAATGGCATCGATTAGCTGCAGAAGACTCATCACGGAGAAGACAGACGTCGACATAGCGACTAAAGTAAGACTTTTTTAAACGATTGGAAAAGCTCTATGAGTAGACTTTAAAATATAACGGTTCACCTAGTTGCATAATAGGGAAATCGACCGATTTTGTGAAATAAGAGTGCGAAAAATGAGGAGTGTTTTAAGAAAGGCAACTAGTTGCATCGTTGCTTTTCAAAGTCTATCCAGGAGTGAGAGTGAATTTAGCTATTATCAATTTTTTGAATGCGTTATTGATGGGGCGGACAAAACAACAACGCGTCATAACTCAGTACAAACTTGAAAAATCTTCGAAACATTTTTTTCCCATTTTTTTCTCGTAGATTTTGTGTGTTTTCCACCAATTTAATCATAGAATTACACGAGAATTTCAAAATACGAAAAAAATTAGGTTATTATTACAAAATATAGCAATGCAATTCTAATTACCCTTTAATTTCCCCATAAGTGATCCTTTTTTTCATGCAATTTTTCGCAAAATCGAGCGATTATTTCAATTATTTTACAATTACAATTATTTATTCCGCCAGGGTTATTATTGATTTCTTTTCAGAAGTTTTTCGACACCCAGCCCGTCTTCATGTCGTTCGCTTGGAAGGGTAAAGCCTACAAGCTCACGGGCAGCGACAGAATTGAGGTATTTGTGCTGGTGCTAAGTATGACCACAGAAGTAGAAGCGGATATATCAATCGATTTTACTCGAACTTTTTGTTAAACTATGACGTCATCAGCGGAGGTTTTGAGGTGTCGCTCGACGGAACTAAGTGCTGGTTCGAGACGCGATCGATGGATGGAGACTTCCCCCAGTTCGGCAAGTGAGTAGACTTCATTTTTATGCAAAATATTGGCAAATGTCACAATGACTTTTTTATGGTAAAAAAATAATTTAATTAAAAGAGTTTTTAAAAAAAATCATGCCCTGATACACACGAGAAGAAAACGAGATATAATTATATATCATTGTGACGATTAATAAAAAATCAAGCGATCAGAATCTCGGCGTCAAAAGCTAAATAAATAAAATTTAAAAAATCAATTTTGCAATAATTATTATTCGAAATCTCTCAGAATGTCCAACTTCGTGGTCCTCGGTGATAAAACTTATTATGATTAAGATAGGCAACTATAGTTATTTAATTATGATGACTAATTAATTATAATTAATAAGCATAATTAATTAACAGAATGTCCAACTTCGTGGTCCTCGGTGACAAGGCATACACATGGAGTGAATGCGAGCTGTGGTCGCTCCATCTCTTGGGATTTGTATGGGATATTGTGGATGTGGACGGCGAAATGGTGAGTTTTAATCAGAGTTTTAAATTCGGGTAAATAATTGCATTAGCACTCTTCATTTCGCACACTATCTCACCAATTGACCAGTGTAGAGAGTGTGTGAAATGAATAGTGCTAATCCCGAAATTACCCGAATTTAAAACTGCAGTTTTAATGATATTCAATTTATAATGTACAGTCCTGGTTGTTTCCCCCGTGAACATGGACCGTCCCGGCCGGCCCGGGCCGGCCCCTAGCGGTCCCTGCCAATTTGTGGCTCGAGCAGAGAGAAATTCGAGACAAACTCTGTGCAGTCAGATAGTATAGGGGGTTGGTCATCGGAAAGTGTTAACAGACATTTAAATTACTTATTTTATTAATTTAAAATTCGTTAGAAAATATCAGTCTATGAAAAATCAGTTTGCGGTTATTGCGAAAATCAAAGGGATACTGTAATATTTTGCGTCAAACTCTCACAAAAGTCATTTCCTTGAAATGATTTTTTCAAAGAAATTAAACGTAATTAAGAAAATAATTTAATTTTTCATCGATGTTAGTCGATGACCAACCACCTGAACTATCTGACTACACAGAGTTTGTCTCGAATTTCTCTCTGCTCGAGCCACAAATTGGCAGGGACCGCTAGCGCGCGGTCCATGTTCACGGGGGAAACAACCAGGACTGTAGAACGAAAAATATAGGATTCACTTAACATTAAAGTTACGCTAAACATTAGTATACAACAATAAGTTTACCACCTAGGGAGAAATGAGAAATGTTTAGGAACGAGGAGCTATTTACAGGGTAACAGTAATTGTCGTTCGTTTACAATTAGTGATCTTTCACACCTCGATCGATCATAAAGTAAGGGGCTGATAGTGCGATAATCTGTGAAAACCAGAGAGTAATAGTCTTGTCTTGTGTCTTGGAATGCTGAGCGCGATCAGCTCAATGTTCGCTAATCTACTGATTTCATTATGCAAATCTAGCCGTTAATTTAACTTCAGCCGTGCTTGCGTCCCAATGGTGCGCTGCTATCTCGTCCCGACACGCAGCGTGGCGTCCTCGAGCTATCCTTGCTCTACCGCCCTCTCATGATGTACGCTGTGCGGTACACCCTGGGTGGCGACCCACCGCAGACTACCGTAATCGACGACCACCCAGTGACGTCAGAGGAGCTCGACGACATGTTGATAGAGACGTGCGTATTTCTCGTATCTTATTTTATTTCCTAGATTACAGAAGTATGACGGAGAGCGCATCAAATAGAGCAACTTATAATGAGATATTTTAACTTGCATGACCATCGAAAAGGAGATGCGAAATGCGAAAAAAAAACAAACAAAAATATTATATTTTTATTATCTATACAGGTGGAACAGGATTATCGACGAGGAAGAGGCCGCGAAGAATCAGGAGAAACAAGCTCGCATCGATCAGTTGAGAGAAGAGGATGGGAAAAAGTAAGCATTAAATATGAACAAGATTAGAGCTATGTATTTAGGAAAAGAAAATCGTTTTTGGGAGCGTCAGTACCCCCAGACTGATTGCTGTGTGCAATTGAGGTGAATTCAAATTGCAAAATGAGCTTTATAAATATGCTAAATCTAATCAATAAGTTAAATGAATATGAAAAAGCGCATAAATTAATCAATATTGCAGTGACGCCCGTTCCCTTGTCTACTCGCGTCGCTGCGGAATTTGTTTGAATGACAATCCCGTTCAGCGCGCAGTCTTCACGTCTTGCGGCCATTTTTCGTGCCTTGCATGCGCCCTTCAAATTTCCAATGAAGAAGGACGATTTGTGTGTCCCTTCTGCCGAAAAGAAACAGGATTCGTGAAAGCTTTCGAAGAGGTTCAACAAGAGGACACGAAGGATGCCTGAGATATTTTTTAACAAAATTCTTGATTTTTTGTCGATATTTTAGGGTTTTAGGTCGTTTGTTCAAATTGTGATCTCATCGATAAATATTTAATTTCTAAATTAGCTCAGTGCTTCTATCTAGGCAGTTCTTGGTGGGTGGCTTTCCTATCAATGGCATCCAATCGATAAAAAACGCGAAAAAATGGACGCGTGTGAAACGACGCCATCCGAAGAACGCATAGTTGTTTCGAAATTGTTCTAGGCGTAAAGGGCACGCAATACTTGTAGTTTCGTAAAATAGTGCCTGTCGAACAACAACCCGTCTGATCTACTTGTTTTCTCCCCCCCCAACGCCCTTTAGAAATATTAAATTCGCCTTCCTGGAAAATTGAAAATTAAATCTATCTCGCGTCACAATACTTCACTGGCGGAGCAATAATTTTGAAATGTACAAAACCAGTTTCAAAATTGTCCTTGTGAAGTGTGCAAATTCTCACTTGGCTTTGCACTCTATATATTTTTCTTTGTTCTTGTTCTTTCTAATTTCCACGCGTAATGTTACTAGTATTCAAAAAATTCCCTGCTTTCTCTCGTCAGCCTCTTTTCTATAAAATTATAAATTGAAAATAATAATATATTCAATCTTTTTTATATAAAGTTTCAGTATGTACTCGTCTGCAGCTTCAGAAATTGCTAATAGCAAAGGCGACCTGCTCGGCCGTGCGGTACCTACAGGTAAGATTAGGAACTTCTTCTACATACACCGGTGTGCAATCCCAACTTGGCATCAAGTTGTTAGCGAAAATCAAGTTGGCATCAAGCTCACCGTTCCCCAAGTTGGCATCAAGTTGTTCCCCAACTTGGGATCAAGTGGTAGAGCCGTCGTTTAGACGCGGCGTGGTTGGAAAGCGCGCCCCTTGACACTGCACGCAGGGCACACACAACTTGCTCCGCGGCGGAGCAATGATTCAACCCGTTTTGTTCATGTTATTCGTGTGTTTTATATTTCATTATTATTGTTAAAACGAAGAGTCGTTCGGTGTAATGTGTTTACTTCACGTGGATTGTCCTGCGCGCTCAAACCCATACGTTTTCAGGCCGCATCGACGACAAATAGAAGATCAAAATGCAAATGGAGGATATGGGATCGATTTACCGTGAGTTTGTTCTTCGCATGATTAGATTATCACAAGTCATATGCCTATCCACCATTGTCTATGTATTGTCATTGTATTCATATCGAGGTGACGCCCGTCGAGCGCATCGGACACGCGGAGATTCGTCGTCTGACGATTTCGATGATGGGGAGGAGAAAGACGAAGAAGATGATGTGGAGAATGAGGTTAGTGGAGAAGTAAGAATAATTATGCTCCCTCGATTGATTTGAAACCCGATCCTGCTCAAATCGGTATTTTACGGTCAAGGAGAGACTATGCTGAATACCATTAGAGCCCATTCGTTTTTATCTTAGGAATTTATTATGTGCGCAGAGTGAGAGTGTTTGAGCTAGTGTTTGAGCTTGAGTTTGAGCTGTTTGAGCAGTATTTGAGCTCGTTCAATTCTCCATTCCTTATGTTAATTTCCCCCTTTCGAATCCTCAATTGAATTTGGACGCAGTTCGCGAAATTCATCCACACAAACTGTGGAAAACATTATTTGCGAATCGACTTGCGGTTCAAATCCGCGCTTTTCAGGAGTACTTTGCGTATGATATTTTCGCCCTTAACCTTTTTCGGTGAACGAAACACAAAGCTCGCTTTTTAAGAGACCGTCCACGAGAGAATGTAACAAGGGGGTAGGGGTCCGGATGAGAATTCGACAACCTACCCTCAAACTTTTTTCATGGAATGATCATCACGAATGCTGATCGCGACCGTATATATTTAAGCTTGAAAAAAATTTTCGAGGTCAAAATTTTCAGACATTTCGTCGAAAAATAAAGTTTCGAAATACTTAGCGAAAATAATTCTTTGATACTTTTTTTTATGCGCTGGTTCTAAATGTTGTAGTTAGAACTGTTGAAACTCACTTTAAAAATAAATTGGCGAAAATTGATATTTAGCCTGTTATTTCCGGACAATGCGGGAGTGATCGCTGATTTCCAGCATACAGTATGCCATTTATCGATTTTTTACACCGTGATCATGGTCAAAAATGGGGTTGGGGAGAAGCAGATCTCGAGTAGTCATTGCCTGAGGGCGATACATTATCTTATAAACATTATTCCCGGCTACAGAATGCCATAGAAGTTTGAAGGCGAGACAATTCAACATCTCTCAAACCCGCATTCTCCGAATGAGAGAGACCAAATCCAAAAATTCGATATCTTATTGTTTCACTCGCCCGCTATCCGATAGCTAACAGACAAAGAGTGATTTCCGTAGTCCTGACAGAATGACTAAAAATTATGATCATTTCCACTAATCTCATGAGGATTCTGAGGCATTCTGAGGAGTATTGCATAAGGGTGATGAAATATTGCATAGTGATGATGTAATGTGTGCTTGAGATTATAGAACAATCCATCCTGATTCCATTGTTGGGTCTGCCAGCCTCCTACGTTAACTCAGAGCCGAGATACACTCAAAAGTCAGAACCTCGTCAACGGGCTGAAAACGATCGTGGTCAAACCAGTGTCCTTCCGGAAACCGATCGCCGCGGGCAGGAATCCAATCGAAACTCTTATTGCCCCGAGCAATCGGATCTCCCATAGATTCTCTACCGAATCCACGCCCAAACCAAATCTCTAGAGCATGTCCTATAAGGGGGGGGGGGCCTCGGTCGGACAACAATAATGCAAAAAGGTGATTTTTTTTGTGCCCTGAGGTCAAATAGTGGCCTACCGTGATCTTATTCTCAGAATCATCGGCAGTCATGATGGCAATCATTTTGGTGCTAAGATCGGGTCTGTGGCTTGTCTAGAATGCGAGATATGATTTTCCGAACACGATTTTTCAGCTTGGCTGCAGCCAATTAGCGGCGCCGCAGCCACTTGAAAAAAAAATTTTATGGGTAGACCGTGGGCATGTCTCAACACCCTGAAAGTTAGAGCAGGAAAAAATCCATGTAAGAGTAGTGCCCATTCAAGCATTGATTGTGTGCATTGATTGTGTCATCACTACGCAATAATTGAAAGATTTCGCAATACCCTCATAATTGGATTGTAATCTCCAATAGATTTCACATACGACACTTCCATTATCAGATCGAGACGTCTTCGGGTTCAACAGTTGTAACAAAGATAAAAAGTGTCCGGAAACTTTTGACTGCTACTGTAAAGTCAATATATTCATTCAAAAAGTACTGTTATATTTTTCTTTTGAATAGTAATGAATTTTTATTACCTATCTCGTAACATCTATAAGACTTCTGAAGTTATTAGACCACATTTGAGATAGAAATCCAAAAGTTTGCCATCTTATAGCAAAAAAACGCCGTATTTTTTAAAAATCGGAGAGAAAGGGTCCAAAGCTTCTTTTTGATGTAGATTCCGAAAATCGGGGTATGGAGTTGTCAAAGGGGGGTGCTGAAAGAGATATTTTCGATTTTTCTCGAAAAAATGTGTTTTTTCGATCGTAACTTTTTTAAACGCGCGTTTCAAGAGTTCTATCTATCAAATTCGGAATCAGCGCGAAAAGCTACGTATAATTAAATAATTTCTGCTAAGTATTTCGAAACTTTTTTTTTTGACGAAAAAATGTCTGAAAATTTTGACCTCGAAATTTTTTTTCAAGCTTTAATATATGCGACGTCGATCAGCATTCGTGATGCTCATTCCACGAAAAAAGTTTGAGGGTAGGTTGTCGAATTCTCATCCGAGACCCCTTTCCACTCTCTCGTGGACGGTCTCTTAAATTGGACAGTCAGTAATATAAAAAATTATTATAGAAAAATTAAAACGATTATTAATATAGAAAATGATTAAATTGAAAGGTTAAGAAATAGCTATATCGCATAGTCATTTATATTACTAAGATTCGCACGTTACGATGCTCCTTCGACTTCTGAGAGGAGGGAGCGCAAGCCGCTTGAGAGACTCGAGTGAGTTTACCTCGAAATATTCACTTATTTGATTTTCCGGATCATTCTATCGCCTGTTCATATCTCCAGAAAGGGTTTGAGGCAAAATAAGTGTGAAAGTAAAGGGGACTCACTTTGCGCACTCTCTTTCACCTCAAACTATCTATTCACACATCAATCTCAAAAGGTAAAGGTGTTCCATGTCAAGCGATTTTACAGTAGCAAGCTACCACGCTAGATGGGGCAAGCCGGTAAGCCAGCTGCAACGTTGGATTACGTAACCCAAGCTTTCCCAAGGCATCTAGGGCACGTTACCTTTCGCAATCAAAGTTGCTACCAATTTACCGCCCCGGGGTGGATGGAAGGCTTGGTTGGCCTCAATCTCATACTTCCAGGAAAAGTTTGGAGGCGAAAAACTGTGTCTGAAAGTGAGAATGACGCACTTTACACAAACTCTTTCGAACCGGCTTTTTTTTGAAAGTCTCACTTGTGTGAGCGTTAGATATCTAAAAAGGCGCAAAAAAAAAATTTAAAAAGTAATTTCCAGTCTTGTAATAGTGAATAAATACTCCTATGTTTCACTCTCATAATTATTCCCTTCAGGGAAAGTCGCCAAACTCGATGAAATCGCAGATGCGATATCGACTTTGTCGCAAGAAGATCCATCGCCAACTCGGGAATATGAAGAAGATGTAGTAGGAAATTTTCGCACACTACATTTTATTTGTTTTTTTCAGTTCAGTACTCGCTAGAAGACCCTAAATTTGTTTTGTTATGTCTATTTTCCTCTAGAAAATCAAAATTTTCTTTTGTTATGTCTTATTCCCACTGGAAGATTCGACGTTATGTATATTTCTTAGGAATACTTGCTAGAGTGTGAGAATAGAGTGTAATTATTCGCAAGTTTGCTACTAAGTTCATTGGTATCATCGATTCCTAGAAAGTTTAATGTACATTACCAATCTCACCCATTATGTTGTGAAATCATACCAATAAATCCGATACTACTCGCGATTCAAACCAGCAAGCCCCACGCACTCAAAACACAATCCCCAAGTTGGTATCAAGTTGTTCCCCAAGTTGGAATCAAGCTGTTCCCCAAGTTGGCATCAAGTTGTTCCCCAACTTGCCCCCAAGCTTGATACCAACTTGGGGAACAACTTGATGCCAAGTTGGGATTGCACACCGGTGTATGACGCTGTTTGCGTAAGAATCGAGCAGATCCGGCACGGGCCGGCACAGTAAAAATAGGTCGATTTTCTGTAACTCTGTCATTCGAGGTTATCGAGGGTGCTGATCAAGATGGGTATAATCATTTTGCACAAAAGGAATTCTTAAATTCTTACGCGAACGGCCTCATATTTTACAATAATGTGCATTGCTTTTAATTTCTTGGGAAAACAATTTAAACAATATCAGATGTTGGAAGAGGCCGAGAGGATAAAACAAGATCGAATTGAACAAGAACGCATCAAAGAAGAACGTTTTCGCGAATTGAAAGAAGAGGAGAAAAGAAAGAGGTACGCTGCTAAGAAAAAGATGTTTTGAAGGAAACTTTCAATTTCAGATTTTTTTCCATTTTTTGTTGCCGATAGTATCGAATAATATTTTTCACTAGTACGCGTTACGTGTTAGTCTACATATTCAGGATTGAAGTTATAATAATAATAATAATATTTATCATTATCGCTTTAGGGGCGCTGATTCAGGAAAGTCTTATTTTCCATTCTTCGTTGCTAATGCTCCACCAATCAGTTCCGATTCTCCTTTTCAATTCGTTTCTCCATCTTTCCTTCGGTCGTCCTCTTGAACGTTCGTTTGCGTAATCATATGGTGTCCACACAGTTGATTGACGCGCCCACCGATCTTCTTCTAGGCTCCTGATTTTGTGGGCACATTTGAACTTTCTTCTTTCTGCTTCCATCACCCAATCCTTCACTCCCGTAGCGAGCCGCAATCGTTCATTCGTCCATTTATCCGACCAAATCAATCTCATCATTCTTCTCTCCATCTTTCTCTGTGCAATAGCTAACGCTTCCTTGTCTGATTCTCGCATGGACCAAACTTCGCATCCGTATAGTACTGCAGGCATGATACACGCATCAAATGCTCTTCTCTTTGAGGCAGCACTCACGAGGGGATGTCTTAGCAAGTCACTGATCTTTGACCATGCATTCCATCCTCCTTGTATCCTTCTCTTCAGTTCTTTGCCATTGTCCATAGGAAGTGAAATCCACCGTCCCAAGTATTTCCCTCCTCCTTCGTATTCAAATTTCTGTCCCTCTACAACTATCGATCGCCGGTTGTTCTCGTCTTCAGTCATCAATTTCGTCTTTCCTGGATGTACTTGTAGGCCAACTTCTTCACTAGCTTTGATTAGTTTCCGCAACATTCTTCCCAAGTTATAGTAAACTACTATTCCTGCTAGGGTTGCCCGTTCGGCGTCGGTTTCGGTAATACGGCGTCTCTTTTTCTCTAATTCTCTCTCCCTTATCAGCCGTAATACCGAACTCTCGCTGAGAGAGTCGTAATAAGAAAACCGAACTTGCATCCCTAATTCCTACGAATATTATAGTGACTCGCGTCTCGTCTATTCTCGCCGCTGTGAAGTATGCTTGGCCGACAATCCACTTCACCGCGCATTCTTCACTACGTGCGGCCACTTTTCCTGCCTCACATGTGCAACTCAACTTGCCAACGCCGAAGACCGTTTTGACTGTCCATTTTGTAATAAGGAAACAGGGTTTGTAAAGGCGTTAGAGACGATTCTGAAGGAAAAACCGGCGACTATTTGAAATTTTTAAAATTCTGTCGTGTGAAACTGTGCATCGTACTGTTTAACATTTTGTTAAAGCTACCTTTATGAGAGGAATCGAGAGAAACTCGAGGATGGCAGGTCACTAGGAAAATTTATGATTTTTGAATTTTCTGAAAAACTAATGCAAAGTACTACAACATCTCCTCTATCGAATAGCGTTTCCACAATAATTTTAAAATTTTTAGTTTTGGCGTGAAACACAAACAAACCTGGTGACTTTGCAATTTTTTTCCAAAAAGTCAAAGTTTGAAAAATCATAACTCTCTTCAAAATAAAGAGACTGATTTGCGTTTTCGTTCATTAGATAGAGAAATACCTCGGCTACAATTGACATGTGATTTCGTCATTCGCGGCTCATGCGGCGATGCGGGGCGGTCGTTTTTGTAAATGTTATTGTAATTTTCTTAAAAGTTAAAACTAAGAACCCCCTCCTAGCACATCATTGTGATATGTACGGACACTTATTCCAACCGGAATATGGGCTTCGGGATAGGCTGTATTGTGAAGAGGGCGAAAATAATGTGGTGTAGCGCTAAAACAACAAATCGAAAACTAGAGCCGGCCAGTCTCATTTCTGTGTTAAACCGATGAAAATAATTTATTATGATTATATAAATTTACTTAGCGACATTCCATTAGCTATTTTGTTGATTAAAAATTTTTGAAAATTTTAAGACATTAATTTTTGTGTATTTTTAATTTCACTTGTTCCACGTTCAAATAAATTCAGATCATCTTCGAATTGTTGGAATATATTTATGAACACAATTTTTTACGTATATTAGGCTCTAGTCAACAGTTTTCGAATTTTACATTCGGAAGGAGTTAGATTTTTCCACATGAATGCAAACCCCATATTCTTTTTCAATACTTCTTCAGCTGTTTCCTCAGCATGTATACAACATTTGCCTTTTTGAAAGTGAGTGTCTATCTATTCGCAGAAACGAGTTATAAGCTCAAGAAAGCCATGTGTCTGGCGAACGGCGACACGCTCTGCTATCTCTAGCACTCTCTCGGTTCCGCCCGCTCTCTGGCCTGGTTCGAATCCCGAGCCGGGCACGAGTCTTTTGCCAGTACTCAACAAAGACATTTTAATCATATCCCTTGAATATTCAACTGTTTCCGATTTCACAAAGCGCTGGCAAAAGACTCGTGCCCGGCTCGGGATCCGAACCAGGCCATAGAGCGGGCGGAACTGAGAGAGTGCTAGAGATAGCAGAGCTTGTCGCCGTTCGCCAGACACATGTCTTTCTTGAGCTTATAACTCGTTTCTGCGAATAGATAGACACTCACTTTCAAAAAGGCAAATGTTATATACATGCTGAGGAAACAGCTGAAGAAGTATTGAAAAAGAAAATGGATTTTGAATTCATGTGGAAAAATTTAACTCCTTCCGAATGAAAAAACTCAAAAACTGTTGACTAGAGCCTTATATACGTAAAAAAATGTGTTCATAAATATATTCCAACAATTTGAAGATGATCTGAATCTATTTGAACGTGGAACAAGTGAAATTAAAAATACACAAAAATTAATGTCTTAAAATTTTCAAAAATTTTTAATCAACAAAATAGCAAATGGAATGTCGCTAATTAAATTTATAAAATCATAATAAATTATTTTCATCAATTTAACACAGAAAGGAGACTAGCCGGCTTTAGTTTTCGATTTGTTGTTTTAGCGCTACACCACATTATTTTCGCCCTCTTTACAATACAGCCTATCCCGAAGCCCATATTCCGGTTGGAATAAGTGTCCATACATACCACAATGATGTGCTAGGAGGGGGTTCTTAGTTTTAACTTTTAAGAAAATTACAATAACATTTACAAAAACGACCGCCCCGCATCGCCGCATGAGCCGCGAATGACGGAATCACATGTCAAATGTAGCCGAGGTATTTCTCTATCTAATGAACGAAACCGCAAATCTGTCTCTTCATTTTGAAGAGAGTTATGATTTTTCAAACTTTGACTTTTTGGAAAAAAATTGCAAAGTCACCAGGTTTGTTTGTGTTTCACGCCAAAACTAAAAATTGTAAAAATTTTCTGGAAACGCTATTCGATAGAGGAGATGTTGTAGTACTTTGCATTAGTTTTTCAGAAAATTCAAAAATCATAAATTTTCCTAGTGACCTGCCATCCCAAAAATGCTCGATTCTCTTCCGATTCCTCTCTTATGAGAATTTGTGCTTATCTTGATAATTCGGATTTCAGGTTTCATAAAGTTTCAGAGAAAGATGTTCTTTTAGAACTTGTTTCGGCATTATTATGTAAATATTGAACTGTTTAGCCAACATTTTAATCGTTCATGACGGCAGAGGAATTATAATAAAATGCATCATCATAACATATCGTAGTTGATCTATGTTTCAGACAAACTACTATAGTTTAGAAATTGTGCCACACTCGGTTTCGTCTTGATGATATTGAAATATGCCTATCATACATTTCAACACAGTCGCAAAAAGGAAGAAAATTTATTCGACGGTAGAGAATTGGTCGAGAACAATAGTGCATCGCAATTTAAAGTTTTCAAAAGTATGAAATGAATATATCCATAGATCTGACCAAGAGTAAATTGAAAGCGTTTTTCATTTTCTCAGAGCCATGCGCTTCTATGATTCTTCGGTGCTCTTTCCTTCTTGCTCTGCTGAAAGTTTTGCTGTGAAGGAACGAGATGTGCCTAGAATGAGAAATAGTTTTTTTTATTGTATATCTCAGGTGGGATGAGAATGTAGCTCATCATTCTTCTCAAATAGGCGGATTATTTCGGGCGTTCTCTTGCCGGCGACTGCCTACAAGATCATGCTAAACTGAGAGACACACGTAGCGTTAGAAATATGGGCCATAATGAATGCGCGCACAAACCCAGCTTCATGGGACCTCCGTATGGAAGTTTTCCAGTCACCGGAGGGACTTCCCCTTCCTCCTCCGATCTTGGCGAATTGAAGGGGCGGGATATCCCTGTCATTCTTACTTGTGCCATTATCATCAATAAAGAGAACACCAACGGCATATCAGATCAATGCGATTAAAACGATTTTGATTGAGTAATTATAAATTCTTTCCACGAACCCGTCTTCATGGGACCTCCGTATGGCAGTTCTCCATTTACTTGAGGGACTTCCCCTTCCTCCTCCGATCTTGGTGTATTGAAGGGGCGAAATATGCCTGTCATTCTTACTTGTGCCATTATCATCAATAAAGAGAACACCAACGGCATATCAGATCAAGGCGATTAAGACGATTTTGATTGAGTAATTATAAATTCTTTCCACGAACCCGTCTTCATGGGACCTCCGTATGGCAGTTCTCCATTTACTTGAGGGACTTCCCCTTCCTCCTCCGATCTTGGCGAATTGAAGGGGCGGGATATGCCTGTCATTCTTACTTGTGCCATTATCATCAATAAAGAGAACACCAACGGCATATCAGATCAAGGCGATTAAAACGATTTTGATTGAGTAATTATAAATTCTTTCCACGAACCCGTCTTGATGAGACCTCCGTATGGCAGTTCTCCATTTACTTGAGGGACTTCCCCTTCCTCCTCCGATCTTGGCGAATTGAAGGGGCGGGATATGCCTGTCATTCTTACTTGTGCCATTATCATCAATAAAGAGAACACCAACGGCATATCAGATCAAGGCGATTAAAACGATTTTGATTGAGTAATTATAAATTCTTTCCACGAACCCGTCTTCATGGGACCTCCGTATGGCAGTTCTCCATTTACTTGAGGGACTTCCCCTTCCTCCTCCGATCTTGGCGAATTGAAGGGGCGGGATATGCCTGTCATTCTTACTTGTGCCATTATCATCAATAAAGAGAACACCAACGGCATAGCAGATCAAGGCGATTAAAACGATTTTGATTGAGTAATTATAAATTCTTTCCACGAACCCGTCTTCATGGGACCTCCGTATGGCAGTTGTCCAGTCACCGGAGGGACTTCCCCTTCCTCCTCCGATCTTGGCGAATTGAAGGGGCGGGATATGCCTGTCATTCTTACTTGTGCCATTATCATCAATAAAGAGAACACCAACGGCATAGCAGATCAAGGCGATTAAAACGATTTTGATTGAGTAATTATAAATTTTTTCCACGAACCCGTCTTGATGAGACCTCCGTATGGCAGTTCTCCATTTACTTGAGGGACTTCCCCTTCCTCCTCCGATCTTGGCGAATTGAAGGGACGGGATATGCCTGTCATTCTTACTTGTGCCATTATCATCAATAAAGAGAACACCAACGGCATAGCAGATCAAGGCGATTAAAACGATTTTGATTGAGTAATTATAAATTCTTTCCACGAACCCGTCTTCATGGGACCTCCGTATGGCAGTTGTCCAGTCACCGGAGGGACTTCCCCTTCCTCCTCCGATCTTGGTGAATTGAAGGGGCGGGATATGCCTGTCATTCTTACTTGTGCCATTATCATCAATAAAGAGATCACCAACGGCATAGCAGATCAAGGCGATTAAAACGATTTTGATTGAGTAATTATAACTTATTTCCACGAACCCGTCTTCATGGGACCTCCGTATGGCAGTTCTCCATTCACTCCATGGACTTCCCGTTGTTCCTCTGATGCTGCCGCGTCGTGTTGCATTTCCATTGCTACTTCCGTCGCGACAAAACCGAAGAGTAGGGAGGTGATGAGTAGTAAATGATACATGACTGAATTGTTTAACAAACTTACAGTTCAGGGAGAAGATTGAAGACAATTAGAGTTTGAAATTCGGGTATATATTTGGATTATATCTCCTTCATTTCGCACACTCTCAAAGCTGGGTGAAAGGTGAGAGAGTGTGCAAAACGAAGAGATCCAGTCCAATTATGTACCCGAATGTTAAACTCTAAAGACAATGTTAAGGAAACGGGAGCACACATTGTGGCAGATGGAGTCAAAAGCGTCAAAACTGGGAGAGAAAAAATCGCGAGGGGAGTGATGAGTTCAGCAGCTCGAATAAGTTCCTATAAGAGGTCGCTAATGATGAGTGGTCCTTTTCTACTACGGTGCGATCCAGCAACAAAGCTCATTTTCGCGCCGCGGAGCGAGGGCGAATATTTATAATAATATCTATTGTACCTTTAACATATGATAGCATTTGTAGTCAATTTACAGGGCGTAATGACCAGTAATGAAGTGAGGTGAGCAGAAAGAGAGTCACAGAGATTGAGGGAAGGCCATCGTTTCACATTCCGGCCAACCTTACAGAAAGGGGTTTAGAGTGAGAGAGCGAGTGAATTCGAGGCGGACTCTCACATTTTCACACTCTCAAAAAAAATGTGGGTTTTTTTATTTTGAATTAAGGAAATAATATAGCATATGGCAACTAAAACCAGGTCGAATGCAAAATGTTTATTTTACAATTTCAATGTTTCCGATTTCCTCTCGGCGAGATACCAAACTTCTTAAACAAAAATACATGAGAATGTGGGAGATGAAGAGTGTAAGGTAAGGTAAAGTTGCTACCTGAATCAATTGGACTTTACGTCGACAAGCGACTACTCTGCCGGGCCGACCGGTAAGGCCGGTTGCTGCACAGATCTACGTATCCCCTGCTGATCAGGCTTCTGGGGCGTAAGAACCATTTGTTTTCACACTTTACTAGAACTGACTATTGTTACCCCCATCGTGATAGCATCTCGAACGGGTCACATTGTGAACCCCTACGTCTCGATATAATCCATCATCGATTTGCATCCAATAAGATCCCAGAGCGTCCAAATTCTGAAAAATTCCATTCCTTCTGTCCCATGAAATTCCTCTCCGAGATGGAAAGAAATGCCTGCACATCAGTCCAGAAACGAGGAAACACACATTATACCGGGATTCCAGCCTCGAAATATAAACCAGAGGCCTCAGTGCCTAAGAGACCTAGCGAGTGATTCAACGTTTAATTAGTCTTCAAACATTTTTTTTCACGTGATAGAAAAAAAAACTCACGGAGAGTAGGCCATTCAGGTCCTCGAAATCGGTGATTCCTCCACTACTAGGAAATCAAAATGTCTATCTGTTTGTCTGTGCGTTGGATTTTTTTTCCGTGCGCGTGACGGACATTTTTTGTATCGCATTTTCCGCTATAAATCGCTTCAAACTCAAGCAATCTTCTCAGATCCTTTTGCATACGATAACCCATCAGAAAACATTTCAAAATTTATTTACAAAAAATCGATACTTTCATGGCCAAATCGGTAGCGAGCTCGAATTCAAATCCGAGGGTCTCAGGAATTCAAATCCGAGGGTCCCGCCGGTGCATAGTCTTTTGCCACCTTTTTGCAAGTGTAACAAGTGGCCTAAACCCATTTCTGAGTAACGAGAAGCATATTTGAGCATCTTTTGCCGAAGTTTAAAAGTGAATTATCGATTGATTTCACTTGATTTCACTCGACTTCGTGAAATTTTCGCATATTTCGTTGCAAATCATTCCACATGCCGGCAAACCTCATAGGAAGGGGTGTGGAATGAGAGGACGAGTGAAATCGAGAGGGACTCTCTCACTTTGGCACACTCTCTCGCCCCTGACCCCTTTCTGGAGGCTCGGAATCGTTTATCGGGAAGCTTTATAAATCGCTTGAAAATCACTCTATCTTCTCGGATCCTTTTGCATACGACAACAGACCAAAATCCCTTTCAAATTTTACAAAATTTAATTGCCCAAATCTATAGCCATATGGGTTACGCGCTTGACTTTCAATCCGAGACCCCCAGGTTCGAACCCCGCCGCGGGCAACACGTTTGCCTCATTATTCGCAAGTGTCAGATGCCCTTCTAGCACGTTCTTGAGCAGTGTGAAACACGTTTTCACCTGTTTTGCCGAGTTTTAACATGAAAAATCGAAAATTTCGAAAAGTTCCCAATTGATTCGCAGAGCGTGGGGGACCATAGGAAAAGTGTTTTGCGATGTTGGAAACGTGTCAGAACGTTTTCTATTTAAATGCACTGCATCTTGCGTTTCCGTTGAAATCTGGACCGTATTTGGAGCCGGCTACCGAGTCCTCTTCCCTGGACCGAAGCTCAAGAAAGCTACCGAGCTCCCCCTGAACCGTACCAGAAGAAGGCTACCGAGGTCCCCGCGGACCGAATCTTAAGTAGCTTACTTAGCTCCCCCTGGACCGTACCTGGAGCAGGCTACCGAGATCCCCCTGGACCGAGCCTGGAGCCAGTGACCGACCTCCCCCTGGACCGAACCTTGACCCAAAACTATGCATAGAGCGTAGTGTACGCATAGAGCGTAGTGTTTTTAACCTCAACACATCCCGGCTAGTTGAGTAATGCAAATTATCGATCAGAATCTTGGACATCCGCTTTCGGAACATTTCTATGAGTAGGTTCTCCCAATCTTCGTCGAAAAGACCGAAGAAGTAGCTCGTACACGGATCGATATTTATGCTGAAACCCTGCCGGATAGAAATCGCATCGACTGCATCAGCCAATTTGAGCAGATACGCATCTGCAACAGGATTTTAACTGCAAAACAAGTTGTTGACCTACGGAACAGTTTCCTTTCCTGTGCATACTTTATGCACAAAAAGGGCATAGTTGGTACATATTTTAAAGGGCTTCTGAGTTAAAAAGTATGTTGTAAACTCGCTAAAAATGAGAAGATGGGATAAATATTCTCCACATATTATTCGATCATTACTTAATTAAGTATATGCAGCCTTGATTGTATATCTGCACGAAAAACTCACGAGGATCATCCATGGTCGCTCTAACGAGATTGATTTCCACCTTTTCAACACGGTGATTACGTAGAGTGTCCAGTAGTTTTTCACTGGAATAGTGCACACTCAGAAAAAAAGACACGAGGATCAGGACACTAAGTGATGCTGTCAGTGAAAGGCCTCCTGTATCTAGAGACTTTCATTTACAAGGAATTTGTGCATTGAAATTTGACATCTGTGTTTAAGGCGCCACTAGCCATACGAATGGTCACGAGGTCGACCGCCGCCGAGATTCACCAAACCTTCCATCCCCTCGGTGGCGGTAAAATGGTAGCAACTTTATTGCTAAAGGTAACGTGCCCTAGATGCCTTGAGAAAGCTTGGGTTACGTAATCCCACGTCGCAACTGCCTTGAAGGGTTTCCCCATCTAGCGTGGTCGCTGGCTACTGTAAAATCGCTTGGCATGGAACATCTTTACGTTGTTATCTCGTATAATATCCTTTGTTATCCCCGGGAAGGATATGATCAACAGCCAAAGCTATCCTTAAATCATCTAGTCCCCATCGACAAGAATATGTATAGGAAAAGTATTCACTTACCTGGCCACATCTCCGAATGTACTGTAGTAAACATCGAGATGTGAAATTTCCACGCCTTTTAATACGTTTTGCGAGAGACTCCGAGTCATTTTGCTCATTGATCGTAGGTGAACACGATTTACTCTCAGAGACATCGACCTTCTCAGATTGCGAAAGAAGTCGAAATTGTAATTTGAGACATTGAACTGGAAGCAGGCCAACTGCAAAGTAGAGGAAATTATAAAAGCGATGAGGTATGTCATTTTCGACCCACTCTCGAAGATTTTTTTGATCAGTGTTAAACTGTTTCCAATCTTTGTTTGTGAATATTACTATGACGGTTGTTATTTCTGTCTCTAAATATACATATTTAGCAAGTGAAAAGGCGTCGCCCATTTATTTAACTAAGCCATTTAATCAATCATTTATTTATTTAATCATTTATTTAATCAATAAAATTACTCTTTTAAAATAATACTTAATTAAATCTAAAAGTCCCGATGTTCCTTTCTTAATACCTCCCCTGTCACTTTCCCAACCCCCATTTAGATTACCTTAAACTCTTTATCGCATTTATACTTTTATTTTAGACTCGCGGGCGTATCAAATAAATAAATACGAGGTAACGGGTAAAGCTACTTCCCGTCATTGAGCTGGGCTCGCGGTAGTGTGAGTGGGCAGATTCAGTACCGTCCTTGCGCCAGACTGACCAAGTCATGTGTGAATGGTTCAAATACTGATTTTAGTCGATAAATCGTTTCATTTCACGTCCACAGTGATATAGTACACATATGAAAAGGGATATAAAAAAATAATTTTTACATCAGGAAGGGAGAACTTTCTCGTCACTGATACCTTTCTGGCGATTAAAGAAGGTGTCCCACGAATATTTAGTCAACAGAGTTCTCATTGTGGGGCAATGGAGATCGCATACCCGATGAGAGCATCGAAAATCGCATGTTTCAGTTTTTAGTTAGAAGAAAGTTATGTTTAATAAACTGTCCAAAACGACCAGAATTCTCACAGTATCTCACATTGAACATGCAATATTTTCGCGGTAGGAGTTGGCATTTTGGGAAAAGGAGTCAGAGAAAGGAAGAGAGATAAGGGGAAACGAGGAGGGTGCGCGAGGGAAACGCGCGCTGCATTTGTGTTTCACCAACTACTGATAACAGAAATGAAGTCTCGAAAATCGGGGAAGTAAAAGGCTTCAATCATTCGTGTTACGCCTTCTTTAAAGTGGTGTGCGCAGTATTTATTTTTGAACGGTTTCAGTCGAATTCAGTGAAGGAATTATTAAGAACCGAAGATAAAAAGTTTTTTTTTTCAAAGAGAGAAGGGAATTCACCGTTATCCGAGCCGATAGATGTCGCCCTCAGTGCATCGATCAACTGGTCTGTGCTTGTAGACATTGACTGCAATGCGGACCTGAAATGATACAAATTGACACACACACTAGTCCAAAACAATAAAAGTCCCTCTGTTAAACAGACAAATGATAGGTGAGAGTGCATTACAAAGCAAACGACGAGGCAAAGTAAAAGAGTGTACACACCCGCAGTCCATTTCATCAACGAATCGTTTGAAAAAAAATAGAATTCGCGGTGCGGTAGGACAGGCCACAACATATGCAGCGTTGCAATACAATCAAACTTGATCTTCCCCGTCACTTCAATCGCGTTCACTAATCATATCCACAGCATCTCGAACGGGTCACATTGCGAACCCCTTTGCCGCGATATAATCCTTCCTCGATTTCAAACCAGATGCTAAAGCGCCCAACTGCTGAAAAGATCCCATTTCTTCCCCTGGTGAGATCACATCTCACACTCATCAATCACATGTTGTCCCCTGCAGATATTTCAAATTTCTTTGTATTTTAACACGCAACGTTTTTCACAGTACTACATTTCTAAACCATTTGTACTAATTAAACTGTCGGTAAAAATCATTTGCCGTAGTGGATGGTTCATTCTTTGGTCATGCATGTCGCTTTTTGTGCGAAACATAAGACAATCAAATCTGGTTGCCATTGGCGATAACATATGCATTTACAAATATTATCAATATTGTCAACTTTATAAAAATGAAATATATTAGAATAAACAATGCAGTTCATTATCAAGACGATTAAAGAAGTATTTCTGTTGCTTCGTCACGTTTAATTACAACTGTAAAGATTAAATAAAATGATTACCAAAAGAAAGTGTAATGTTTATTTATTTATTTATTTGATACACCCGCGAAGGGTGTGACGGCAATTAAATAAACTATGAAGAAAAAGAAATGTATACATATGAAATGGAAAAGAGTAGTCCTTTTAAAATCAACTCTTTTTTTTGTAATTGTCGCCGAAAATTGAAAATATTCATCGATATCAATGGAATGCTGCTGAGAACATAGCACAGCTCCAAGCCACTACCACGGTCAGAGAGAGCGCAAAAACAATGGAGAGTGTGGTGGGGGGAGGACGCGCCTGCTTTATCTAACGCGTCATATCAGCGTAGTGTACATACATCCGATGCTCAGCTCCCACACACCCGTATCGTCGTAGGCCACGGGCGGCAGCGCCTCGCCGACAATGTGTTTGCGCGTGACTCTATCATCAGAATGGAGACTCCCTCGGTGGAAAAGGGGCCGATCGAATCGCTCATTAAATCTACATAGAAAGTAGTAAAAGCGCACGCACGCAGACCCAGTGAGTCTAACACGGATGCCGCTGGACACGCACCTCCTCTCGATGATTTGTGCCTGAAATTGTTTTATTTATTTAGTTATCTGCGTCTGTCCGTCATCCGTCACGAGTTCGACCCCCGCCCAGGTTCACCAAGCCTTCCATCTCCTCGTTGTCGGTAATTTATCGAATACCACAAGGGTGCGACAAGAGGTTCACAAATGTGCAGGGGGTGCGGGAAGGGAGTGGTGTTCGCCACACGGGAATGAGAAAGTGAGGGGAGGAACCTTGAATGATTGAACCCAGCTTGCGACGTAATCAAGGAACTTATTATACATAAAAATAGGCCCGTGAGAATGTGATGTATTACAAGTTTAAAATGGTACTTCCTCGAAATGTTCTGCTTATGAGTGTGCCCGCTCCCTGACTCTCACTGATGTTATCAAGGGATATATCGAAGGAATTATCGAGAACTCGTAATATCACTTACTTCGCTAGCGTCAATTAGACCCTGCGGCGTGTAGTGGCCAATGCCGCTCAATATCACTCGCTTTGCATGCTTAGAAAGGTGCAGAAGCGTGACGTCATTTAGGGGAGAATTCGCAACTCCTTCCTGAGAAGTATTCGAATGTCAAACGTGTTAAGAAATCATATGATACATTGATATCGCAGGGTAAATTGATCTCCACTTCTCTCATTTTTGGGAGTTCCAAGAGAAACTGCTGGATATCATCAGCTCGGTACCTATCATTCCACTCCAATTTAATCAAAGTATCTTCAAGGTTTCGGAGCGCAATCACCGCAGGAAGCATGCTGAAATGCAAATTTTTCGAAATCTCAAAAATAAATAAATCAGTTTACAGTTTGACCACACTTATCTACCGTACAATTGGGGTTATTAGGGAAATGAATCTACAAATCCAACAAAACTAGGAGAACGAGCGACGACACTGAATTTGTAAGCATGGTCAATTTACGTTTGCCCTGCTTTTAAGTGCTAGAAGGCGGGTCAATTTAAATTACTCTGCTTAGTAGGGTTTCTCAAAGTATCCTCGTATTCAACACGCACTCGATCGAAGAGTCGTTCTCTCCTGTGAACTTCACTGCCAATGTCTTGTTTATGTCCTCAAATACCACAAACATCATATCTATAATGACAGACTATTTGAATTAATCCTGCTGAATTTTCAACAACAAAAAAACTAACCGTGATGAGGAGATTATTCGTCCTCGCATTTCTGAAATACTCGGTTAGCTCCTCGGAAGCAGCCTTGTCGAAGGGACCGTTTCTTTGTAAAACATGCGCGTAAATCTCGTTTTCCAGCCAATTATCAGCTACTTCTGCTGTCGCAAAAATGGTTTGCGAATTGGGCGTCTGAATTTTTTTTCGTTCTCTATTATGGATTAGATGTGTAAACTACACAGTGAAAGGGAATATAAGTTGTTTTATTGGGGGAATTGAACGAATCAAATGAAAACAATATGGCATACCCATTCGACGCGAATCGTCCAGAATATTCTTCTGCCAGAACCTCTTTCGAGAACTTTCAGTCGTCTGTTCGTCCTACTTAGACGAGTTCGTCCTTTTATAGGAAGATACTCGCAGATACTGCATATGATTTCCGAGGGAAGGGTACCGTAATCGTGCTGAAATTGAAGAAAATGAAGAATAGAGAACTGGGTTTATTTTGGAATCGCTTAGTTAATAATCTAATGATCCTACCCTTCATTCTCATGGCTCTGATTCAGCACTTTACTGAACCAAATTATTATTAATATTATTATAAAGCATACCATCAGGGCCTTCATCGGCGGAGGAAGGTTCATTACGTTTGGGAAAAGCAAGAAGGAAGGAGGAGAAGGAGTAGTCATTAATCCAAAGGAGAAGTTAGCATGAATGAGCTATACCCGGCTTTATGTTAACGAAAAAGACGCCAGCCTTGTACTAATCTGAGTCCCTTCTTGGATAAGAGCGTCGCTTGTGGCTCTGTTTGTGCGGGAATATTTAAATCCAACGCGATCACGTTTGAATAGACACTATGAAGCATAGTTTCGAACGCGAGTTGATTGAGCGACAATTGGAGACCTCCAATAATTGGCGAAATCGATATTTACCAGGTGATTCACGAAACGCATCGATGCTTGAGTGTATTTCTGATCACCGGCCATTATATATATATATATATATATATATCGTACTTGCTGAAAATATCGGAACGTTTACCGGAAAACGTGAAAAATATTCACTTTTTGCATCTTTGCGAGTGCGCATTATCGTGATTTGCATTTATGCTAATTCGATTAATCCGCATCGATTTGCCGGGATCCACCCGGACATGCCCGGTGAAATGTGTAAAATAAAGCTACAAATTCAATTGCAAGAAAAGGGTAGAACCGGCAATTACTGGCATTTCCCGGCTGTATACGGTAATGATGACAATTCGCTAACTTGGTCGGGTTTCGCATAGAATTTTCTCCTTTGTTTTAGACATTTCACCGGGCATGTCCGGGTAGTTTCCGGTAAATCGAGGTGGACAAAAAATATGAGCCTATTCACGAGTCGTGAATAATTTTCTTCGCAAAGTTACAAAAAGTGAATATTTTTCACGTTTTCCGGTAAACGTTCCGATATTTTCAGCAAGTACGATATATATATATATATATATATATATATATATATTTATGCGTGTTCAAAGAAAACGCGGTTACAAATAGAAAGAGGAAAACGATAAAATGAGAGAAGAATGTACGATAACGTAGTGAGATCATGAGAGGTCGGGGGTCATGTATGAAGTTAGAGTATCCCACCCGGTTAAGTGGTTCTCATTTCTCGCCATTCGTATATCGAGTATTTCTGTTTGGCGGTCTAAATTGACAATGAACACGCGGATAGATTCACAGACCTGCAGACTTTTTTATAATGCAGCCTCTAAAAAATATTCATGTGCGCTGAAAATTCCGCGCGAAACTATTTTGAGGGAGAGAGAGAGAGAATGAACACGCGGAAAGATTCACAGACCTGCAGACGTTTTTATATTGCAGCCTCTAAAAACCGCAACGGTTCGAGAGACAACGAGTATGCAAGAGAGACCCGGGAATAACTTTCAACTTTTCATACGTCTTTTTTATTGCAGTTGATTGAAATATAATTAAAATGTTATACATAGCTCATTCTTGTACGAAATTTATTCGTTCAATACAATTGAAACACACTAGAATAAAAATGCACAATGGAAAAAAAACTGATTAATAAGGCTTATAGGGCTTAGTACCAATAGGAAGTTCTCCTAATTAAAAAGGCCAAAGAAAATCCCCCAGATTAAAAAGGCGATTGTCGCTAGCTGAAAGAGAATTACAAATGTGACCAAAACACAGCCAAAATGATCTTTTTTCTTCATGTCCTTGTTGATGTCCTCGTTGTTATCATTGTCTTCCTCCTCATTTTCCTCCTGATTCTCCTCGAAAAGCCGCACAAACTTGGTTCTCTTCCTGCAGAATGGGCAGTCGAGACGGTCGGTGATGTTTGCCAATTTCCTGGCGCAGCCCATGCAGCAAACGTGCCCGCACGTGGTGAAAGCCGCGCGCTGCGAGGGATTCGAGAGGAAGCAGATGCCGCAGCGACGGGAGAATCTGAAAAAAAATATTTAAAAAAATTATTATCATTATTTTTAATATAGGTATGCTGGTGACGAGTACATACGTGGTAAAACATAAATTAATGAAAATTACACGGAATAGCGTGGAAACACGATAAATGCGACTGCAATTGTTTATGAAACGAGTATTTTTCTCATTATATTTTTATTTTAAAAACATACAATACCTGTCATTCGTGTGCAGATCAACTAGCTTCTCAGGCTCGATAGTAACGACAGTATGGTCGCGAGTCGTCGGAGAAGGGCTGCTCGGAGGCGTGAGATAGGCAGGACTGGGCGCTTTGAACGGCATCTTCACTCTAGAAAACGGCAGATTTGGAATGATTCAGGAGCACATCACGATAGGTATAAATACGAAAAACGTTGAAATTACAGGAAAGTTCTCATAGAATGTATGAAAAATTCCTTGACGAGGACTGTTTGTGAGGCTGGGGTAGGGTGATCTAATACGGCGGATACTTGGAATGGCGCGGCGTTCTTCTTACGGTGCCTCACGCTTTTTCCCCAAAATCAAACTCTCCTTGAAAAAGCACGCGACGCTTTGGTCAAGGGACATGAATAGGTGTACGATACCACTGGGTTTTACAATTATTACAATTACAATTATTTATTCCGCCAGGGTCAGTTTCGTGTGAGTTCTTTGTAAATTGTCGATAGTGGAGTCGGCAGATGTCCGTCGTCTTCAGACGATTCGGTTGTTTTGGGGTCTTTATTCCTGAAATTGATGCTGTGTTGTGGCGGGAATTTTTACCTTGTAAGCGTCCTTCTCTGAAATAAAGCTAGTTTTCATTTCAATATTAATTTATTGCAAGTTTCAGCAATGGACGATATCTACGACGATCATCTAATAGCGATGGATGAGTGGCGGCGAAAGGTGGGATATATATATATATATATATATATTTATGCGTGTTCAGAGAAAACGCGGTTACAAATAGAGAGGAAAAGAGGAAAACGATAAAATGAGAGAAGAATGTACGATAACGTAGTGAGATCATGAGAGGTCGGGGGTCTTGTATGAAGTTCGCTCATGCAGAGAAACTGATTTGATTACCGGGTTTGGATTTCTAACGCATTTAAAAGTTATTTCTGTCAGCTTTGCTTTCTATTTTACAAATGGGAATTTTCTAATTCACTTTATGTCCAATTTCAATACGAACCGATAAGAACTCAAGAAACCAACCCTAATTGTATCATCTCGAACTTGGCAAGATTCATGTTTAGGCCTTCAACTCTGATGATCGGCTGGGTAACGTCGTGGCGAGATCAATAGAGTTGATGATGGGTGCGGTTAGAGATGGAAAGTGCGCACAGGTTCGTGTATCTCTATACATTTATTATTAACAATAATAGGCATAATATGTTGAAGGTCAAATGTATATGGATGAATCAAAGAAAATAATGCTTTTAGAGGACTTTGCATAAATGTATACGGAATCTTGCGCATAAACATTAATTGAAGCACTGATGGTACACCAATTTTAGATTTTTTGGTTTAAATAATGTGCTTTTCAGAATCTGGAATATTCGATCAAATCTCTGGAGATGGAATGTAAACTGTCCTTGCGCAATGACAATCGAAAGTTTGATTTTTTTTATTTTTAAATTTAAATTTACCCTTTTTAAATGAATTTTAGATTTTTATCTTTTTGTTATTTGAATTTACAAAAAAAAATGTTAAATTCTTTCAGAGACGACCCATTGCGTAGCCTGCATCCAATGCGGCCGACTTTGTTCGAACGAGATGGCTCTCAAGACACACTTAACAATTCACGCAAGTAAGAATTTATCATTCATTTCAAAACATTTCACACTCTCGACGCCCTGTGAAATTTTTGTATCAATTTTCAGCCTTTTCTTATTTTCAATTTTTTTCTCCATCATTTCCAGATATTCGATGCCCTTTGTGCGGTCGCCACATGAAGGATGAGGAGGCGCTCGCCCGGCACGTCGCCCGCCAGCACCCCACCGGAACCCTTGTGGTGAAACCGAGAGCGGTAAGCTTACACGAGCCGGGTTTGACAGCGATCAGAACCGGCAGGGATAGGCATTGTTTCACATTGCAAAGTAGCCGGTGTCTTGGGCAGAGGCCATATTGTTGGAAAATCGGTTGATACCGGCATAATGATCTCACTACGTTATCGTACATTCTTCTCTCATTTTATCGTTTTCCTCTTTCTATTTGTAACCGCGTTTTCTTTGAACACGCATAAATATATATATCTAATTTTTAATTTCCTTTTTTTGTTAGATTAAACGTCCGGATGGTTACATATCGCCAGAGAAGAATGTGCAGTGTGACATTTGTGGCTACGTATTCACCACTTTGTATATGATGAAAGCCCATCGACTACGACATGAAGGTAAGTGACTGTGCTTTATTATTTAGATAGTACGTGCATATTGCTGATTAGCGCATACAAATACTGAAAAGTAGCCTCACCGTAAAGGAACGAAATATTTATATATCGAATTGCATTCGCTCAGGGTTGCTTCATATTCGATCCGGTAAATAATTTACTTTACATACCAGGAGCAATGCGCATTCAACTCATAATTCGATTAGCTCATCTAAAAAGAACAACTGGTTACGGTAACATTATGTATTTAGGCGTTCGTTCTCACACCTGCCACTTCTGTCCGCTCGCCTTTCTCAGCGGGGTGCGTCTCAACACGCATCTGCGCAAGGCGCACGCGGTCGCGACGAGCGCGTGCGGCGCGTGTGGCGCGACGTTCGCGCGTCAGGAGCTGCTGCGCGAGCACCGCGCGGACTGCGTCAAGTACGAGGAGGAGAGGCGCGCGAGAATACTCGAGAGTAGAGCAAAGCAAAAGAAGAAGAAAGAGGACAGGTGGAGAACGAATGAGGAGAATGAGTGAATTACTCAATTTTCGATACTAAATTCGATATTTTTAAAAATTTATCTAATTGCAAAATCACTTTTATTGAATTAATAAAGACTTAAGCAATAATGGGGAACAATGTTGAAATGATGATTGAATTCAACATTGTTTCTTGGCATTTCACGAAGCCAACCCTAGTTATTACAAATTCAAAAACGCTTATCCTAAATAATAGAACGTTAGGCTAATAGACGACAGATCTGGCTGCGAGAGAGCATGACAAAGCGAGAGACACGCTGACTTATAGAAAGAGAGTACACGCATCAGTAGTCCAATTCATGAATGTATCGTTTTAAAATTATAATACGTTCTCTCGTGGATGGTCTCTTAAAAGAATTAATCTACATTGTCATGTCACTGGTATTTTTTTCTCTTGTCCAGAAATTCCATGTGAAAATATTTCTCCATAATTTCGCTTCAAGTGTGACTCCGGAATTATCGTGTCGCGGCTTTACAACGTAGTCGCTAGTTCAATACAAGCGAGAAATAACGCGAGTGTCTCTTTTCATTGCAGTCAAGCACAATTCCCGTTGTCATGGAATATTTCTCTCTTCAACATGCAATCTCTAAAACGAGCAATACACATTTATATGTGAGTCCGAGAGTTCAATCCATCACGTTTTCTCTCGTTTCCTCTTCCCGAAACTCCTCGAATGCTTTCCAGTATCCTTTTTATTAGAAAAAGAGAGAGATCAAAAGTGCAATTCGGCGCATACAGTGAATAACAAGAATACAGAGAGTACTAGGATCGGTTCATAGTTTACTGGTCCAGAGAGGGGAAAAACAAGACAACTCCGGAAACGAGTAAGGAAGGGTGTAATAGACGAACGAGGGCCAGATGCAATTCTAAATCACCAAGAATGGTGGAAGAGTATTGTTTGGGTGCTGGAATGTGTAACGGGTAGGGAGGTTCCGATAGATCGGAGATAATATGCCTTCTGGTGTCAGGCGAGCAGGAGACTTTGAACAGGACAAACCAACAGAATATTGATCGAAGATTAGAGGACGTCAAGAGTAAGGGAAGTAGGAGACTTCGCCTTTTCAGTCCTCGCACCAAGCATTCTCCTTTCTGATTTGTTCCTCCTCCTCGGGAGTGAAGTCGTTCTTGATATTGAACGTCGTACGGATCTCATCAGCCGACTTACCCTGTAATTGTGAACCACTAACACTTTTTATACTTTCAAATGTTGTATCGTATGGGTTTCAATGTCCTTCCTAGTCTTTGCGAGAATTCAACTAGTGTTTTAGATGTGTTTCAGAGGCATTTTAAAAGAGTGATTCGCAAATTAGCTCATTCCTCGTCACGAATCTTTGGAAGATACACAAAAACTAACCTTGATCAAGTTCGCAATGGTCTTGCAGCCGTTCTCCAGCATGCCCTTGATGTTGAGGTAGTTGGCGGCGAGAATGAGGTCGAAGACGATCGGCTGATCCACCTGAGGTGAACAATCGATTCTTTAAAATTCATAAAAATTTGTCCAAACACGTCCCGAAGACAAGAGAACATCAGGAAGCGTGCACACACCAGTAGTCCATTTCGTGAATCTATCATCATAAAATTGAAATAGCATCTATTATATCAATCGATTATGACGATGTGGTGTCATGCTCGTGGAAGAGACTTTGAATGAGAAATGCATTCACACATATTAAAGCATTTTAATTTCAATGATGACAATGTGAAACAACATGCAAATGGACGAGAGTGGCGCATACCTTGAAGAACTGCAGATCCCATGTAGGGATGTCGTCGGTCTTCTTCTCTCTGAAGCCATCATCGACGGGCGGCTCGGGGTCATCCTTGTGCTGAGTGAGCCACTCGATGGTCTGACAGCGTAGGTGTTAAAACTATTGAACAATATAAATATCGAAAATACATTTTGTCATCTGATAAACTCGAGAGCTTGCCGTTCAGTTCACTCATCGACTTTCCGAGTACCTCTTATGGCCCTCGAACCGTTGCTTCGATTCATGTTGGTTTACTTTCGCACCAATTCAACAATGCCTGACTGAATAACCTTCTTCAGAGTCTCCGATCCCACATTGGGCAGTGGAATCACGCGATCCTCCGCTCGCATAGTCTCGTCATCCAGGCTGAGGTCCTGGAAGGCAAGCGGGACTAACAGATAACAAGTGTCACAAAAACTTTTCTTGGCACACATTTCCTAGATTTGTATCTGTGACTCGGAAACGTACCGAGATCAGCGTGTTGAGTGTGCCAGAAAGCATGAGTATGTCGCGGTCGACCTCGTAGGGTACTTCGTCCTTCGACTTGAGGATGATCTTGAGGGAATTGCTCATCTGGAACGAGCGGAATGAACGAAAGAAGCTTGGAAGGATTTCAAAAGGTAGTACTAATAAGAAGTAAATTGTGTCAGAAAGTGCAGAGAGAAGGTGAGAGGAAGGAAATATGAAGAGCTAAAAATACTGGAATATCTGCGAAAGGTAATTCAAGAGATGATACGTGGGAGAGTGACGGGTGAGCAGCTAAGGTATGATACATCCCGAGCTTCTCAGGTGAAGTGTAGTTAAGATTTGAGCCTTTTATAGGACCTGGCCCGATGGGAGGTCCTGGCTCCGCCCTGAAAAGATTAACGAGATGTGTTGCTATGGTTCGAGCGCTTTCTTGTAATTGGGATAGGAGAGGGAGAAGATCGATCCTCTAATATCTCTCGTCTAGAAGGCTGGGTTGCTACGGAGATAATGGGAGTCCACGGGAAGAGCGACAAGAGAAGGATGGATAATGGACAATTGATTCGCTGTGAGGTGTTAGAGATGGGAGGGATACATTCGGCAGTACTTCTTATGAGCATTGAGGAGCCACATGTCTCATCTTTGCGTGGCCGAGCAAAAGGGCGAGCGGGATACAATATTTCCTGTTTGGATAGTGTCGGGAATCAGCCCATCATTAGTCAGGATGAGACCTCAACATCGTGGAACTTAATAGTGAGGTTTTATTGATTGGCGAGGGAATACATGTCGTCATGTTGTGGATACGATTAGTGCAAGTTTTGCACCAAGCCATGGAAAAGAAGCACTGATCTAACACCCTTACACAACCCTACACCATTTCCTTATTGGTCGTCAGTTGTATTCGCTATCGTATTCGGATTATTCGACCCATCGTGAGTGACGATAGATTATCCTCAAACTTTATTCAGTGCTTCTTTTCCATGGCTTGGTGCAAAACTTGCACTAATCGTATCCACAACATGACGACATGTATTCCCTCGCCAATCAATAAAACCTCAAACTAGGGGAACACAAATTTTTGATTTAATGGTCTAACACCCTTACACAACCTTACACCATTCAACAACACACTTCAATACCCTTTCATATTGAATCTTGAATAAACATGTAAGAGTAACGGGAAATTGGGCGCACGAGTAATTGCAATGACTTTCCCTGTACACAGAACCAATAAGTCGAGAGTACTTCGAGGCCGTTATCTCTTCAATATACGTACGGGTTGTCACGGAGATTTTTCACGGGCGGCTCGCCAGGAGAGTGCGAAATGTGGGACCGCGATCTCTTCATTTCGCACACTCTCTTTGCCGGTCGGTTTATGAGAGAGTTTGCGAAATGAAGAGATCGCGGTCTCACATTTCGAACTCTACTCGCCAGAAGGAATCCCATTGGTTAGATATACATACGTATGCCGTCGTGGTCTCGAGCTATGGAAGATAACGCATTCTCAACATAACGGAAGCCCTCCAGCGGGGATGTGAAAAGGAGGCGCGAAATAAGTTAACCGTGTTACATAAAGCGAAAAAAAAAGTAAGAGGATAGAATAAATAGGGGCAGCAACATTGTACTCGGATATATAATGTGGCCTAACGAATGTCTTTTTGTCGCATATTCGAGATGAAATAATTTTCCATATCGGAACGGAAAATGGATTGCACCACGTTTGCTATCACTTCACTGTACATGGAAACAGCCTCACAAAGGCTACTTCAACAATTTAATTCATCAGGTAAACTGCAGGTATTATATTTCCTTTCCAAAGGAGCGGCTTTCTAAGAGCCATTGTCAACATTTGGCTTCCTGAGTCGCTCTTGCTGAACGATATGACGTGCCTTCTTTTAATTCATGTTATTGCACAGCGTTTTCTCGTGGGTAGCTTACAAATTATATGTTGTCATGGTTGGTTGCTGCACGAGACTTTTTTCGCCATACTTTTGTCTGTCGCTGTAACAGCTGCCATCTCCCTAATTGAATTTGGTTACAAATGTATCTATTTCGAGTGTATTACAAGTGAAATATGTTTTAAACTATAATAGGTATGACTGTTTCGCTCCCTTAGCGTCAGACAGTCATACCCCTCCTGGGGGGAGCTCGTCAGTGACGGCCCCAGGAGTGGTTTGTTCAATTAAACATTTTTTGAAGAACAAAAGTCAGATGATAAACTAGAATCTTATTGCCGAAAAATGTTCTTGTAGTCAAATCAAAGGGAAGGGGGGAAACGGCGAATGTTCTCGGGCGAATGAGGATTGACCTCTCTTCAGACAATCTTCAGACTGTTGTACTGTGTGAGCTTCGAGTTTCATGCCTGTGGTGCATGGGCGTCTTGCATAATGCCCGACGTTGAGCACCGTGTACCCAGTAGAAACAACCATGAATGAGGAGATACCTCTGGTTTTTTGCCCCAATGGGATCCCAATTCGCTACCCAATGGGGCAAACATCAACGTTGGGATCCGAATGGTGAAAATTTGCTCCACCGTACGGTTCCCGAGAAACCGTATAGCACTTATGATTTGTTGCCGCTAGGTCTCGTGTCAGTTTGCTCAATTTCAGATCTCCGGGCTACGGTAGGAAACTACAGGCAAAATAGTTTCTTTCCGAGAGCGGCAATGCCATTCTCAAAATCAAAATTTGTGAGCAGTCTCATTCTCGCGAGCCTTTTGTAATGGAAACGGCCGAAACATATCTTAGCACACCCTGCTAGTTTTTGTTACATAGATCAACTTCATCTGTGTACGTATGCGTTGCAATACAATGTGTATAAAATAATGATGATAATGAATCATTATGCCGTGTTTTTTGGCGTAGTAGAACGTCACACCCTTCCTGCCTTGCCACCGTCATCCGAGACGTATGTGTGCTTTCGTCAGAATTAAGCCTGAACACTGAAATTCCTGCGTAAGAATACTTCAGGTTGCTCTGCAGATATGATTTAGGCTTTGAGAAAGAAAGAAGGGTTCGGCAAGATAAAATCTTCCTTCTCATCACTACTAGCTCCTGGAGCGTTCCAAATCACATCATTCCACCGCCCGGTCAACCTTACAGAAAGGCCTTTGGAGTGAGAGAGCGTGTGAAATCGAGAGAGACCCTCTCACTTTTTTCACACTATCTCGCTCTGACCCTGGTCTGTATGTTTGGAATCATGTGAAATGCCTCTTTCGCAATCCTTTGCTGCGATATTTTGCTCATAATTAATGTATCTCTTTCATCGCGCAATTTTTAATATTTTAAACGAATTTTATGTGCGATACGATGTGAACGAAAATTTTATCGTTTATTTTTTTCCGTTTAGGCAATGCAATCAGATTTGCACTTCAACATCGTAATAAATATTCCGCTGCTCATATTTGGAGCTATCGCAAACGCGATTTTGCTTCAATCAATTGCAAAAGGAACACCAAACAATATGAAGGTAATTTTTTGAAACCCCTTCGAAAAATATGGCAAATATGCAAACAAATTATTTGTTTCACTTGGCGATGCTTTCAGAAATATTCTGTACTCATTTTCTGGGGATCGATCAACGATTTGATGTCGATTTGCGCGGATGCAATGAGCAGGGAAAGGTGATTCGCCAATTAATATTCAAACTAAAAAAACGAATTACTTTGACCGGAGCAAATGCTGACGCCACTTACTTGATTATATCGATGAAAAATTTATTCACTCGAAAATACAGAGTGCGAACTCTCTTAGATGCCGACATCTACTACGTAATGACTTTCTCGACCAGTTGACAGAGTATCTCTAGATATCGAAATCTAAGAGATCTCGCTCGGCTTTATCATTTATAAATTTTAAAAAATTAAGATTAACGTTTCGGATGCCCACAGTTATCTTCATCCCCAACGGACCATGCACACATATATCTATCGATTTTTGCAACATTTGTAATTCCCTTATTGCAATGGCTAATATTCAGTCGCTGTTCATACAATGTATATCCTTCTGGTACAGGTGAGCAGAGGTCTCTTTGACACTTATTAAAAGAATAACAGTACTCGGTGTGAAGTACACCAGGAAGAAGTATTTTCACACAAGGGCTCTATTACATTACCCAGTGGAAATATAATTATATCTACTCTTGTCATAGAAGCAATAATGGCTCAATGTGGCGATTCTTCACCCTTTTCTTTTTGAAAAAAGCAGCACAGGTGCATGACCGCTATTCAGATATCGTGTGCTCCATAAATCGACGCCAAAATCGATCGCTCTCAATGCTATCGTCATCATTTCAGCCGTTCCCAATATCGTCCATATGGTATTCATCTTTATTAAAAATAATCAAGTCTGCTATACAGCCATGGAAACACGCCACCTCTGCAGAGGAACATAGGTCTTTGTTTTCAGATTCTCTACACTAAAAGTAAAGATTACGACCCGGCTCTTTTGAGTGCCGTGCGAGCAATCTATCCGAAGACAAATTGGACCGGGGTGTATTTACTGGGCAAGTTTAAACGAAGTCCTATAATTTCCAATATCAACATTTCAATTAAAGAGCGAAACGAAAAACGCTTTTTTTTTTGTTATTTCCTGGTATATTTAGGGTTCTCAAACATCCTAAAGCACAGCAACTCGATTATATTCGGCTACTTTTTCGTAGTTGTGCCTGTTATGTTCCTCTTTTTAATAATCATGCGGAATCGGGTAAGTGGAGATCCTCGGAAATTAAAAGATCCCGGTATGCAGATTGCAATCTCACTCAAATTCCAACAGTTTATGAGCGTGAAGACCCTGCAAATGCACAGTATTTTTCTCAAGGTATGACAACTACAACTAGATGTCAGGCGATAGCATAGAAAGTGACATGGCTCACTGATTGGTGTAACTAATTCCTAGTAACTTTCACTTACATGTAACGAAGCATCCTCACTTTCCGTACTGAACCTAACTACAATCTTTTCTGGTTGTCATATAAAACCTGTATTCAATACTTTTAAAAAAACAAAAAAAAACAATTTCTCAGATTCTCACTATCCACTCACTTCTTCCATTGTCTATGATATTCGGAATATGTTTCGCTTGTATCATTGTTTTCGGGATCTACAATCCGGAATATGAAGCGATGATTCTTGTTGTCAGACTTGCATTTTTTTAAAACTCGAACGTTTGAGAACATTTGCGAAAATTTCTTCCTCTTTTTGATCTCTCCACATTGATAACTACAAAACTAACAAATATTTCAACTTGCTTATTGTATTTTTCGTACAAATGAAATGAGTACTTTACAGATGGGCATGATGCCACCAGCACTCAATCCCGCAGTTACAATCTGGTACATCAAGCCGTACAGAGAGTGCGTTTTTTTATTTATTTTTTTCATTTAATTGCTATTTAAAATACCGAAAATACTATTTAAAAAAAATAGTTTTTTCGGAGAAAGAGTGAAATTTAACAGAAAAGTATTTAATATTGTCTGTTTTAAGGTACGTAACCCGGAATATTTTCTGCTCGCGAGCCGATCGTTTTATTGAAGGCGAAGCATCTTCTACCGTCATCCCAAGTGCTGCCGGGAAAATGACGATAGCCCAGATTAGCATGATTCATGCAAAATTATGAATAAATATTTGAGGAATAAATAATAACCACAATAAATAATGATTGGAGAACAATGAAAAAGAAGAACGGCATAAATCCAGAAATGCAATATTTATTCTATTTAAATTACACTTGTTTGAGTCAGAAAATGAGTAATTAATAAATGGTATTAATCAATAATTTTGACACTTGCATCAGGTTAATATTTTTGGAGTTCTTTTTGTCCGTATGAGCCATGACTACATTTCGATGAGAACAATTGCACGGATCCGTGTGCCCGGCTTTATAACTTTTCTTTCCAACGAAAGGCGCCGATGTGATCCCAATGGGAAAAACGTTGGGATCCCATTGGGGAAAATTTTGCCCATTGGGATCCCAGCGGCGCATTTGATGTTGGCCCCATTGGGTAGCGAATTGGGATCCCATTGGGGCAATAAAACCAGAGGAGGAGTATAGAGAACGAATTTTCTAGGGAAACATATCTCCAAGTTTTTGTTTAATCCGGAAATATTTTTCATACTCCTCATCATACCTTATTTACGAAACAGATATGGTTGTAAAAAGTAACAAGAAATGCAAGCTTCGTATCTTTACCTTTCCCGAAAATGTGCCGTTTTCCAAAACGGCCCGTTTTGAGAGACAAACCCACAAAAAGAAGGGGGCCAATGAATGATCCGTTTCACGAAATCCGAACAGGCACTCCTAATGTATTAACCCCACTGTTATTGCAGTTCCTTTGCGCATTTTTCTCGTTAACTTGATTATACACGGTATTATCTAGCAACTGTTTAATTGATGGCGTCGATGATGACGGTGCCTGCTTTCCAACTGACTTCTTGCTGTAAGAGGAAGGAGACCATAATTTGTTTGTCAAATCTTAGTTTTTTTCTCAACAGATCATTGTCTTTTGCGTAAATATGCGTGGCAATATGGCAAACAATGGGTATTAATTAATGAATGCTAATGAATGACTGTGCTGTTTTGTTTGGCGTTGCAGATCGCTCACTGTTAATGCATTGCCAACTGTTCTCCGAGATTTCCTTTCTCAGAGAACGGTTCTCCATCCTCCTCATTTAACTCGCTCTCTCTTCTGCTAACCGAAACGGGAAAGCGTATGTATCGTGGTCCGACATCACAATGCACATTTGTGATAACTGTTTGCAACTGTGATCACAATCGCTCACATTGGATTTACTCGAACTTCAGCCATTTCGGCCATTTTTTCTTCTTTTCATTGTTTTGATGGTGTGTTTGCGCGCCTGTAGGAAAAAAGAGGTACCCAAAATATTGATATTTGACGAAATTGGCCACTGGGAAGACCTGACAGACCAGGGAAGGCCGTTTGTCCGGGGAATAGGGGTGATTACAGTGATTGGGAGGAACGGAGGTGCAAAACAGGGAAGGGAAGGGGGCCGGAAAAAACTTGGGAAAAGTAACTTTGGAAAACCGTTTTTCTGCACATTTGACCTGATTACAGAGACTATGTTCTGGTTTCATGAGGCATCTACATAGGACGCGAACTTTCTAACATGTGCCACTCTAATAAACTAGACTCAATCATATTTAAGAGAATCCGCCGCATACTTCTTTCATTATTATTACCAATATAATACCAATATCAATAGTGTTTATTACATTTATAAAATGATACGAACACACAAAAAGTCAAAATGGTACTTCCTGTGTTTACCAAAGCGAGAGAACGGGCAAAAGTGAGAGGGTCGCGTACGTGCCTGTGTGGTAAACAACGGAAGTCCGTCATTTGACTTTTTGGTGTGATCGTATCATTTTATAAATGTAATACCTTCTCCCCTCCCATCTCTCATTGACAACCGAATCCTGAATAGTATTGAGATTTTCAAAACTATTGAAATGTGAGTTGTCTCTTGAAATATTTCCTGCAGCTATTTACGATATTTATTCCAGATAAAAAGAAAGATGCCACAATTACTCCTTTGATTCCTTGCCACAATCTATGATTCGTTATTTTCTATTGAGAATCTTTCTATCTCTCTCAGCACTAGATAGACCCGGCTATCAATAAGAGAGAGGAAATAGATGACGCAATAGTATTGGTTTTGAATTGACAACCCCTTTCACACACTCTCACACCGGTCTGACCGATGAGATAGTGTGCACAATGATGAGGGCATCCTCCACTTATAGGAAATCAAAATGTCTGTCTGTTTGTCTGTGTGTTGGTTTTTTTTTTCCGTGCGCGTGACGGACATTTTTTCGCACATTTTCCGCTATAAATCGCTTCAAACTCAAGCAATCTTCTCAGATCCTTTTGCATACGATAACCCATCACGAAACACATCGAACTCTATATTTGAAAAATCGATAATTTCATGGCCAAGTCGGTAGCGAGCTCGAATTCAAATCCGAGGGTCTCAGGTTCGATCCCCGCCGGTGCATAGTCTTTTGCCGCATTTTTTGCAAGTGTAACAAGTGGCCTAAACCCATTTCTGAGTAACGAGAAGCATATTTGAGCATCTTTTGCCGAGTATAAAAGTGAATTATCGATTGATTTCACGCGATTTCATGAAATTTTCGTAAATTTCGTTGCAAATCATTCCACAGGCCGGCAAACTCTACAGGAAGGGGTTTGGAATGAGAGAAAGAATGAAATCAAGAGAGTCTCTCTCATTTCTGCTCCCTCTCTCTCTCTCTCGCCCCTGACCCCTTTCTGGAGGGTCCGAATCATGCATCCGGAAGCTAATAAATCGCTTCAAAAATAATAAATCGCAAATATAATTCAATATAAATAAATCCTAATAAATCGCTTCAAAATCGCTATATCTTCCCAGACCTTTTTGCGAATGATAACAGACCAAAATATCTTTCAAATTTTACAAAATTTAATTGACCAAATCCATAGCCAAGTGGGTTACGCGTTTGACTTTCAATCCGACACCCCCAGGTTCGAACTCCGCCGCGGGCAAAACGTTGGCCGCATTATTCGCAAGTGTCAGAAGCCCTTCTAGCACGTTCTTGAGTAACGTGAAACACGTTTTCACCTGTTTTGCCGAATTTTGACATGAAAATCGAAAATTTCGAAATGCTTCTAATTGATTCGCAGAGCGTGTGGGATCACAGGTAAAGTGTTTTGCGATGTCGGAAACGTGTTCGAACACGCCAGGGAAATCAACACTATCCTGCGTTTCCGTTGAGAAAGGCTCGTGAGGCTGAGAGCGATCGAAAAAAGTTGCTTTTTTCGACTTTTTTCGATCGCTCTCAGCCTCACGAGCCTTTTGCAACGGAATAAGCCAGTACTCTTTCTAGAGATTAACATTCCCCAAGATACTAAACTCCCCCTGGACCGTACTTGGAGCCGGCTACCGAGTCCTCCTCCCTGGACTGAGCCTCAAGCAAGCTACCGAGTTTCCCCTGAACCGTACCTGAAGAAGGCTACTGAGGCCCCCCTGGACCGAACCTGGAGCCAGCTACCGATCTCCCCCTGGACCGAACCTGTAGTCAGCTACTTGATCTCCCCCTGGACCGAACCTGGAGCAAGCTACCGATCTCCCCCTGGACCGAACCTGGAGCCAGCTACCGATCTCCCCTGGACCCAACCTGCACCCAGAACTGTGCATAGAGCGTAGTGTACGCATAGAGCGTAGTGTACGCATAGAGCGTAGTGTATTTAACCTCAACACATCCCGGCTAGTTTTCTTGCTAAACCATCCCTAATTCTAAGAGAGGTGAGTTTACTAGAGAGTAGGGATGCAAGTTCGGTTTTCGTATTACGACTCTCTCAGCGAGAGATCGGTAATACGGCTGATAAGGGAGAGAGAATTAGAGAAAAAGAGACGCCGTATTACCGAAACCGACGCCGAACGGGCAACCCTACTAGAGAAGTATGTACATGAGAGCGATCCCTTCATGTGTTCATGTCTCATGATACTTGTACCTCGTTCTAGCACTTATCCACGCCACTTTTACTAAAATGTGCATGGGCGACGCGACTTCTTTATAGAACTCATTGACACCATGAATTCATCCTTCCATCTAAATGTCTTCATCAATCTTCCGATGCTCATGTTTGGAGCTGCTGCAAACGCGATTTTGCTTCTATCAATTGAAAAAGGAACACCAAAAAATATAAAGGTGAGTTATTTTAAACTCCATTGAAGATGGCCGCGGAATGGCCGAGTGGTGCAAGCAACTGCTAGTCATTCGAAGGGTCACAAGTTCGATCACCGCTGAGGCCCACCAAACCTTCCATCCACCCCGGGGCGGTAAATTGGTAGCAACTTTGATTGCGAAAGGTAAACGTGCCCTAGATGTCTTGGGAAAGCTTGGGTTACGTAATCCCACTTTGCCGCTGGCCAACCGGCTTAGCCGCTTGCTACTGGAAAATCGCTTGACATGGAACACATTTACTTTTTACCATTGAAGATTGTTTCAAATACGCAATACAGAAAAATAACACAATCAAATATTTTATTAATTTGATATACTTTCAGAAATATTCTATTCTCATTACCTGGGGATCGATCAACGATTTGGTGGCCTTTTTCGCGGATGCACTGAGCAGAGAAAGGTAACTCGCATGCAAGACGAAACAACTACTTCACCGGAAAAAAATATTATGACGTGACTTCCTCACGTATAGTTCCTAAAAGTGTTGCAATCTTAATGAACGCAGGAATTATTAGCTCTTGCACAATCTGTCTAATATGTGGAGATCTAGAGAAACAATGATTTTCAGATTAACTTTTCGGATGCCAACAGTGATATTTATCCCCAAAGGACCATGTACGCATATTTCAATTGGGTTTTGCAACATTTCCAATTCCATAATCGCAATGGCTAATATCCAATCTCTTTTCATACAATGCACCTCCTTCTGGTACAGGTAAACAATTAATATAGTATGGATAGTGAAAACGAAGAGATGAGACACCCAGTATCACCAGTTCACAAATACTCGTCCAAAATAATAAAACGTTCCGCGGCTAAACACAAATTCCGCTGGCGAGAGAGTATGGCAAAACAAGAGACACGCCGAGGTGTTGAAAGAAAGTACACCACCAGTAGTCCATGTCATAATGTTTGACATGACATGAACGTATCATTTTAAAGTTGTAATATGTCATACACTCAATATTGAGTTTATTCGCACGAATATGCAAAATAGAGAGATTTATAAGGTTATTAGTTCTCAGTTTGAGATACACACTAATTAGTGAAATTACTGTAGAAATGCAAATCTTCATGATTTATGCCTGAATTGTTTTACTACCAACTGATCGCTCAATACAAAGGTGGCGAAACTGCATCCTTACCCTCAAAACGGAAGAAAATGCACCGTGTCCGGGATTTTCCGGGATTTTCCGGGAAAACTCCGGAAAGTCTGGCAAATCGTTGTTTCTCAATGAAATCGTCCAAATTTTGGAGAACGAAGGTTTCTCCGAAATTCAAGAAATCCGTTTTAAGAACTAAGAAATTTATTGATTGGAAGGTACTGTATCAGAAGTTGCGATTTTCGTTGTGTGTCGTGTACCACATGCGATACAGTAGTGTATTGGTGTATATTCTTTTTCTTTCAAAATGTTTTCTTTGTTTTCTTCTGTTTCGATAATATTCTTCATTATTTTGCTTTCTTAGCCTAATGAGAGTGTTCATGAAACGAAATAACGAGAAAATTGCATCAAAATAGAGGAGTACAAAGACAACGTTTTGAAAGAAAGAGGAATGTACACCAATACACTACCGTATCGTATGTGGTACACGACACGCAACGAAAATCGCAACTTTTGATACAGTATCTTCCAATCAATAAATTTCTTAGTTCTTAAAACGGATTTCTTGAATTTCGGAGAAACGTTCGTTCTCCAAAATTTGGACGATTTCATTGAGAAACAACGATTTGCCAGACTTTCCGGAGTTTTCCCGGAAAATCCCGGAAAATCCCGGACACGGTGCATTTTCTTCCGTTTTGAGGGTATTTATAAAACCATACTAATTTTCGATCAAAAATTTATAATTTGAGCAGCTTATCCATTACTCAGACATCGCGTGCTTCATAAACCGACTCCTAAAATGATGACGCTCAATACATTCGTCATAATTTCCGCTATTCCAAATATCATACACATGGTAAATATTTACCAACTATTTAGTTACCACATAACTAAGTCCATCATTCCGTTAACGGTTTCAGCTTCAGTCAGCCACATGGTAAGTATATTTAACGAATATAAGTAAGCTAACGATTTTTCCTTGAAAATATTATTAATAATAACCGTTATTATAATACCATGCTTTTGGTTTTGAGGTTCTGTACATCTACAGTAAAGATTACGACCCGGCCCTACTTTGTGCGGTCCGGGCAATTTATCCGCAGGTCAATTGGACCGGGGTGTATCTGTTCGGTATGTTTAAATTCAGATGAGGATGGGCCGGTATTCTTCATTGGTTGCATTCCACCATTGGGGAATACCGGCCCATCCTCATCTGAGCACTATTGCCTGACGTGATAAATAATTGAATTGAATTGTTTAAACATTTTATTATACCTTCAATATGAACTAACAATTCAATGCGAACTATAGCATACAGAGGCAGATTTTTATTTATTTGATTTTCATGTCTTTTTAGGGTTCTCAAACATCATGGATCGCAGTAAATCGATTGTATTCTGCTACCTTTTTGTGACTATACTTGCTGCATTCGCCGTTCTGATAATTATGAGGAATCGAGTTAGTGAAAAAGTGTGGGCAGTCAACGCACCCCATCATGCAGGTTGCAAAATCGCTAAAATATCAACGTTTCATGAGCGTGCAGACCCTACACATGCACGGCATACTTCTTAAGGTAAGAACAAAAACGCTAAGATTAGGACGTAATAACTGTAACTGAAAGACCTGTTTGGTAACTTTCACTCACAGATATGTGATAATACCTTTTTACCCGCATTAGTAAGGCCCAAACTGCATTATTCATCATGCTAAGTGCTGTCTCTATCAATTGTGCTGATATTCTTTTAAAATGCTTTCAAACATATGTTCTACCTCACCTTGAATTTGCTAGTCCGTTCTGGAATTCCTCCACTACTAGGAAATCGAAATGTCTGTCTGTTTGTCTGTTGGTTTTTTTTCCTTCCGCGTGACGGACGTTTTTATGTTTTTCCGCTATAACTCTTTTCAAAGTTTAGCAATCTTCTCACATTCTTTTGCATGTGATAGGCAACGACGAAACACATCGAAATTAATATTTGAAAAATCGATAATTTCATGGCCAAGTCGGTAGCGAGCTCGACTAGAAATCGGAGGGTCTCAGGTTCGATCCCCGCCGGTGCATAGTCTTTTGCCGCATTTTTTCCAAGTGTCAAATGTGGCCCAAACCCATTTTTGCGTAACGAGATTCACATTTGAGCATCTTTTGCCGATTTTTGAAGTGAAATATCGATTGATTTCACTTGATTTCACGCGATTTCATGAAATTTTCGCACATTTCGTTCCAAATCATTCCTCATGCCGCAATCTCGCAGGAATGGGTTAGAACGAAATTGTAATGGAAATTGAGAGTGACTCTCTCACTTTGGCACACTCTCTCGCCTCTGACCCCTTTCTGGAGGCCGGAATCATGCATCCGGAAGCTTCCTAATAAATCGCTTCAAAAGCGCTCTATCTTCTCGGATCCTTTTGCATACGACAACAGACCAAAATCCCTTTAAAATTTTGCAATATTTAATTGACCAAATCCATAGCCAAGTGGGTTACGCGCTTGACTTATAATCCGAGACCCCCAGGTTCGAACCCCGCCGCGGGCAAAACGTTTTCCGCATTTTTCGCAATTGTCAGAAGCCCTTTTAGCACGTTCTTGAGTGACGTGAAACACGTTTTCACATGTTTCGCCGTGTTTTGAAATGGAATATAAAATTATAGAAAATTTCGTAAAGTTCCCAATTGGTTCGCAGGGCGTGGGGGATCACAGGAAAAGTGTTTTGCGATGTCGGAAACGTGCCTGGACGTGTTCTAACACGTTTTAACATGAAAAATTGAAAAATTTCGTAAAGTTTCCAAATGATCCGGCGAGCGTAGGGAATCATTGGAAAAGTGTTTTGCGATGCCACAAACGTGTTCGAACACGCCATGGAAATCAACACACGGTATCCTGCGTTTCCGTTGAGAAAGGCTCGTGAGGCTGAGAGCGATCGAAAAAAGTTGCCACGGAGCCACGAAGTGGCGTAGTGGAAACTTTTTTTTCGATCGCACTCAGCCTCACGAGCCTTTTGCAACGGAATAAGCCAGTATTCTTTCTAGAGATGAACATTCCCCCCCACAAAAGCTCCCCCTGGACCGTACCTGAAGAAGGCTACCAAGGTCCCCCTGGACCGTACCTGAAAAAGGCTACCAAGGTCCCCCTGGAACGTACCTGCAGCAGGTTACCGAGGTCCCCCTGGACCGAACCTGGAGCCAGTTACCGTCCTCCCCCTGGACCGAACCTGCACCCAGAACTAAGCATAGAGCGTAGTGTACGCATAGAGCATGAAAAATCATGAAAAATCGAAAATTTCGAAAAGTTGCCAATTGATTCGCAGAACGTGAGGGAACACAGGAAAAGGTGTTTTGCGATGTCGGAAACGTGTTCGAACACGCCCGGGAAATCAACACACGGTATTCTGCGTTTCCGTTGAGAAAGGCTCGTGAGTCTGAGAGCGATAAAAAAAAGTTGCCACGGAGAGTACCCCCTGGACCAAAAGTACCCCCTGGACCGAAACTGGAGCCAGCTACCGATGTCCCCCTGGACCGAACCTGGAGCCGGCTACCGAGTCCTCCTCCCTGGACCGAACTTGTAGCGAGCAACCGATCTCCCCCTGGACCGAAACTGGAGCCAGTTACCGATCTCCCCCTGGACCGAACCTGGAGCCAGCTACCGATCTCCCCCTGGACCGAACCTTCACCCATAACTGTGCATAGAGCGTAGTGTACGCATAGAGCGTAGTGTACGCATAGAGCGTAGTGTATTTAACCTCAATACATCCCGGCTAGTCCCTATGTAAAGAAGCACTGTGAGAGGCTTGAGAAGGTCCAACAACAATTCACTCGAATCCTATTCTATCGATGTTTTCCTTCTCCGTCTTATCCAATTGGTCTTCCTTCCTATCCTCAACGTCTGTCGCACCTTGGTCTTCAAGCGCTTTTTGAGAGGAGAGTCATCTTTGACTTAGTTTTCGCCCGTAGAATAATGAATGGCGAGACCATCTTAGATCGTAACAAATTTTTCATTTTCAAACCCCTTCGTGATAGAACGAACACATTTGGTGTGCACATAGAATGTACTAGGTCAACGCCTCGATTTCATTGCTTTCCCCGTAGAGTTGCTATGCTACTGAATACTCTTCCCCCTTACATACACAGGTCACCTAGTATGAATGTTTACAAGAGTCGTTTACGTGAATTAGATTATAGTAATTACGATATTAGCAAATATACCTTTCGTTAGTTTGCATTGCATTACTTCCCCCTCCCAACATCATCCCCCTCCTATTAGAGATCACTGAGTCTGCTCCCGGAGATGAGTCAACCTGGTCGTCCGAGTCCCCTTCCTCGGATCCCTCCTCTCTCAGTCCACACAGAGAACAACGACCAGACGATGACAGATGGGACCACGACGATTGATCTACACACTGATTTGCCCCTATTGCAACCTCCCCCCCCTTCCCAAACGATACTTCCCATAGAAAGTCTTTATTTACTGTACATCGTTCGTGTAATCACACATTATTCAGTTGCGCCTTCGGGCGTCGATAAAATATATACCTATTTTCAGTCCTGGTCGGTCCAAAAAACGGTATTTCATAAGCATACTGATCTTTTTTTCTAATTTAGATCCTCACTATCCACGCTCTTCTCCCATTATCGATGATATTCGCCATGATTGTCATATTATCAATCGTTTTTGGGTTCTACAATCCGGAACTGGAAGCCATGATATTTATTGTCAGAATTTTTTTCTGAAAAATTATTTGTCAGAGTTACTTTCATAATATAAAAAAATATGATCGTAACCAATTTTGGCATTCTTTTATTTTTTATTCTTTTATTTTTATTTCATTTTTTATATGTCATGGCTGCAATAGTAAATGTACACTTCAGATGGGCATGGTTCCTCCCGTCTTTAATCCCGCTGTTACAATGTGGTATATCAAGCCGTACAGAGAGTGCGTTATTATGTTTTATTGCATTTGAAAAAAGTATTCCCGGAGAAAGAAAACTCCCTTTTAAATATAAATATATTGCATATTGAATAATGATAATTTTAAGGTACGTAGCTCGCACCCTTTGTTTCTCGCGAGCCGATCGATTTATCGAACGTTAAGGGTCTACTACGTGTCCGAGTGTTAGTCGGAAAATGAAAACAGCCCAAATTAGCATAATTCCTGCACAATAGAAATATCTTTGTGAAAAAACAAGTGTTTGAATAATAATAAAAATACGATTAATCAGTATGATTTGAGAACAAAGACAGACATGCGTTATTAATTCCATTTCTATGAAATTCGTTCGAGTCAAAAACAAATTCAAAAAAAAAATTCTATTAGAGTGACATTGACAACCAAGGGTTTTATTGGCAATTTGTTCATGTCTACTTTACATTAAAAACTGGAAGCCATGATATTTATTGTCTTTTTTCTGAAAAATTATTTGTCAGAGTTACTTTCATAATATTTTGTATTTGTATTTGTATTTGTACTTTACATTAGCGATAGGGCTATCAATATTCCCACGTCTTTTCCCCCCCCTCGAATTCTCCACATCCGCAAGACTTGAATCCTGATTCTGCAATGTTTCTAGTTACACATCATTCTACAGGCCGGTCAACCTTACAGAAAGGGCTTTGGAGTGAGAGAGCATTTTGAATCGAGAGGGACCCTCTCATTTTTGCACACTATCTCGTCATAGCCCCTATCTGCTGGTTTGGAATCATGTGAGTTATTAGTCGTGAACGACGCCGTGTATGAAGTCAGACGATACGACATTTTTTGACCATGTACTACCTCGTTCAATTGCCCGATTACTTTTCCCTCCTTCGATCTTCGAAAACAAGATCATTGAGTGATATTCCTATTTTTTTTAAAGAAACAAAAACACAATAGTGGGGAACAATTTTAAAGAAACAATAATTATTGGGTGAAGTCGCGTACGGACACTGCAGTGCGATTTGCTACGATGTAATTTTTTTTGCTTCTGAAGTGCCTTGGATATTTTTGACTCATATAATCTAAAAATTGCAATTGAGACGCGAGATGAGTGATGGAACGCAACGGATAAGTTTCAAGAATGAAACTCTCAAGAATTTCTTGTTCCGATTGTTCCTGGTAATGTTCCTCCTAGTAGGAACATGACCAGTAACACAAAATTTTGAAGTTGATGATATTATTTATTTCTTAAATACATTTTAGTTGAACTGCTATTTTAAGACTTTGTACACTGCTAAATGTTTGCAATTTGTAAGTGAAGCTATATTGTTAACATGTTCCTCTTGTTCCTGGTCATGTTCCGATTGTTCCCGCTCACACTCGGCCGAGTGTGAGCAGGAACATCAGGAACAATCGGAACCAAAAATTCTTGAGCTAATCACTGCCAAACCAGTGCACTCGTTGTCATTTTTACATCGGCAGCGTAACAACAGACTCAACATTTATGAAAGAGGTCGACTGAAGTTAAAGAAGGCGTAACACGAATCCTTGAAGCCTTTTATTTCCCCCGATGTCCGAGGTTTCATTTATGATATCAGTAGTTGGCGAAACACAAATTCAGCACGCTTTTCTCTCGCGCACCCTCCTCGTTTCCCATTATCTCTCTGCCTTTCTCTGACTTCTTCTCCACAAAATGCCAACTCCCACCGCGAAAATATTGCAGGTTCAATGTGAGATACTGTAAGAATTCATGTCGTTTTGGACAGTTTATTAGACATAACTTTCTTCAAACTAAAAATTGGAAAGTACGATTTTCGAGGTACTCATCGGGTATTCGATCTCCATTGCCACACAGTGAGAACTCAGTTGACCAAATATTCGTGGGACACCTTCTTTAATTCAGTAGAAAGGATTCGTCTATCACCTTTCGACTCAATCAATGTCTGGCACCGTAAACGGTTATTACAGTCCCCGTGCATGGATTATTTTTGTTCGCTTGCATTTGCACGGTATTATGACGAAGAACATGGTATAATTAATGAAGTTAATGAATGACAGTGCCTTGTTGTTCCGCGTTGCAGGGCGTTATACCCCGTATATATTATGGTATGCCGCATTTTTACTAGGGTTGGTCACATCGGTTCCTGCTCTCTTCATTTCACACACTATCTAAGCCAGCCGGCAGACGAGAGAGTGTATGAAATGAAGAGAGCAGGAACCGATTTGAGCAACCCTAATTTTCACATCCAGCGTTCGCTCGCGTTTCTAGAACAACAGATGCTTAGTTTAATCAAGCAGACTCTTAAAAAACTAAAAATTCAAGAATTGTAGAATTACTTTGGTTCGGAATGAGTATGTATTTGCACTTGAACTTCTTCATTTATCTTCCGATGTTGCTGTTTGGAGCTATCGCGAACGCAATTTTGCTTCTATCAATCGCAAAAGGAACACCAAAGAATATGAGGGTGAGTAATTACAAATTCCAGAGATTTTTCGATATACGAAATCGTTGCGGGATACTGAAGCTATTAAAAAAGTAAACCCATTCGTCGTACACATGTTTGGAAGCAGTTTGTTATCGTGCACCAAGTCCACTTTCCATGAAAGTGTTCCACAGTGGAACACAGTTTCCGCTATTTTCCACTTCTTCCAGTTTGTGGTGAAAGTATCTATGCCCCAGCAGTTTTTCTTATTAATCGGTTCTTCATGGACTGTTCTATCGATTTAAGTAAAAGATATATCCAAATTAAGCCATTTTGAAGAATATGAGTTAGTCGCAATTAGCTTCCACTTTCTGAGCGTGCTGTTCCACTCTGGTGTCTTGTGAGAAATGCCGGCGAGTCAGCGCGCACCCTGTGGAGGACTACTCACAAGAGTGGAAAACGGAAGAAAAGTGAAACTGTCTTATATTCTTCAAAAATTTTGATATTTATTTTTTTAATCGATAAAACAGACGATAAAGAACCCATAAATGCAAAAAAAACAGCTGTGATTATAGTTATTGTCAACATAAACTGGAGGACGTGAAAAATATGTTATACTGTTGAACACTTTCATGGTAAGTGGACTTCGTGCACTATAGTATCGATGAATACTGCGCCAAACATACAAATTTGACTATTTATTTTTTTATTAAAAATATACATTTCAGAAATATTCTATCCTCATTTTCTGGGGTTCATTCAACGATTTGATGACGGTTTGTACGGTCGTCATGAGCATGGAAAGGTGATGCGCACACTAACAAAAGCACTCCTCTCAGGATTGCTAATTCGCATTAAAAATTTTATACTACTCTAGTCACTGAATGTAAATTAGTACATGCGAAAAGACAATAAATGTGTTTAGTGCCGTACTAGGGTTAGGTTAAGACAGCCAGGTGTGAATAATTTAACATAATTATTTGAGGTTAACGTTCCGAATTCCCTCTGTGATATTCATACCGTACGGACTATGCACTCATATTTCAATAGAGTTTTGCAATTTTTGCAATTCCGTGTTTCCAATGGCCGCGATTCAATCTCTCTGCATACAGTGCATCTCATTCTGGTACAGGTAAAGGAGAATGAAGAGTTCGAGTTCGTTTTTTTCGCTTCTAGCTATCAAAGAGTGCGCGGAACCTGCACCGATATGTAACAGAAATCCTTCGATCTGCCATAACCGCTATACAGGTATCGTGTACTTCATAAACCGACGCCAAATATGACCATCCTCAACGCAATCGTCCTAGTTTCCGCCATTCCCAATATCGCGCATATGGTAGACACTTTTTTAGTTACTGTCTAAGTAAGTTCATCATTTTGTTTTAGCTTCTCTATACCAAAACTAAAGATTACGACCCGGCACTTTTGAGTGCGGTACGAGCAATCTATCCACAGACTAATTGGACAGGGATGTATTTATTCGGCAAGTCGAAATATTTGTTCAGTAATTTCTCACTAATTGGAGCATTATCGTGGATCTGAATAGTTTCAAAGGAACCAACCCATATAGATATGAGCTCTTTACCTACTTAGGATTCTCAAACATCCTGGAGCCCAGAAATTCGATTATATTTGGTTATTTCTTCGTTGCCGTACCTTCTCTATTCATCTTCCTATTAATTATGCGAAATCGGGTCAGTGAAAAAAGAAGTTAGGGAAATGGAGTTCGCCTCTCGCCAGGTTGTCAACTCACTCAAAAGCCAGCGGTTCATGAGCGGGAAGACTCTTCAAATGCATAGCATATTTCTCAAGGTTTGACAATTTTTTGAAAATATGGTAATATAGCATAGATATACGTTTTTCGCGATTTTTTCAATAGTTTTATGTCGGCCGATGTATCAGCGAGCAAACGAGAGAGCGCTTGTAATGAGGAGGTTGGAGAACAGTTTTAATCGAAAGGAACCCGTAGGGAACCGCTCTCTTATGGAAAATTTGCACTGTGTGCAAAGTCGCGCTTTCCTTCGATTGCATTCTGTATTGCGTATCAAATTCTATTCAGATCCTTCCTCACAATCCACGCCCTTCTTCCTCTGTTCCTCTGTCAATGATTGTCGGCATGATTTTCCTGTCTCTCGTCGTTTTCGGCTTTTACAATCCCGAATTGGAGGCCATGCTTTTTGTTGTCAGTTTATTACTCTCGGAAATCCAAAAATATAGATTAAAATTATATTGTTTTCATCAAAAGATACGGTTATACCGAAAAGTCTACACGAAGGCGTTACTTTGCAAAACTAGGTACAGCGGGGACATAAAGGCTCTGCCTTTTGCGTCAACCGCCTTTCGCAAACACTCCCAAATCTTGGCATTTCCTCATGATTTGTATTTGTGTAATGGCTTCAGGTCAGTATGGTGCCTCCCGTTTTCAATCCCGCCGTCACTGTTTGGTATATCAAGCCGTACAGAGAGTGCGTTTACACATTGTTGATATTATTTGGGAAGGGTTATAATTTATCGTATATGTATACCAAAAATACCTTAAATCGCAACATAATATACTTTACTAAATAAGCGATGCAAAAGGGTTGTGAGCCCCAAGGTGACGTCAGCAAAACAACTGGAAAGCTCATACACTATCTCTATCCCCAACACGCGGAAAATTGATGGCATGAACCAGTAGGTTTTAGTTAACTGTCTCTTTGAGGTACGTAATACGGATTTTATGCTGCTCCAGCGCCAGTCGACTTATCTATGGCGAGGCGTCTACCACAGTATTGAGTGTTGCCGGCAGAGTAGCGTCTGCTAGAGTGTGAAATTCGGGTAAATAATTGGATTCGGTCTCTTCATTTCACACATTCTCTCCCCTATCGACAAGTGTAGAGAGTGTGTGAATGGAAAAGTGCTAATCCAATTGTTTCCGACTTCTAATCTCTAGTGCCTGTCAAGAACAGTATAGTGCCATATGACCTGAAGAAATGTACAAAAAAAATTTTTGCGAAAACTTCGTTTACTTGTCTTTTTTTGTATCGTATGACGTGCACCGTATGATATTGCAGTTATTGAACTTCTATGACACATATACTTTCTTTGAATCGCATTCTCTAGAAGGTATGGTTTTCAGTTTGCATGAAAGGAATCTCCCCCCCCCCACTTTTATTTCTTTTTGTTTCACCCGTCGAAAATTGAAGTTTTCAACTTTGCTTGGATGCGTTTTATTTTCACATCACATGTAAATGAGTGAGAAGTCAGTTATTGTGAAAATTTCTTCAATTATTATTTCAGCGTTCCCAGCCATTTGTGTGATTTTTCAACGCGAGAAATGTTTGCGGAAATGATTTCAGTCTTGTTTTCTCTTGCAGAAAACTAATTGCAAGTGATCTACGCTGGCGAGAGCACACTAGGGATGACAAAACGGCATTCATGCCGGCAAGGGCGCCATATAAAGTTATGCAAATATAACCGTTACTAATTTGTTGATGGCATTTATTAGTTACTTAAAATCCTTTGAAGTGAAAACAATCATGCGACACGAGAATTGCGCAGGCAAATGGTAGTTAAACAATTATTTTCCACATTGATGCCGGCATTCCGTTTTCGTTTTGTCATCCCTAGAGCACACCAACAATTTCCCCTGTGAATCATATTCGTTTTCATTCAAAATAAAGAAGCTTCCGTAAGAGAGGAAAACAAGTCTAGGAATTTACCGTAATGCAAATGCGCGAACTCACTGTTTCGTGATGAGTATACTGTATTGGTTTGTGGACACCTAGTATTCCTATTCGTGGAACACTTCTAATTAATGATGTTAATGAATAACATTACTCTGTCTGTTGTTCCTGCTGAGGAGACTGGGGAAGGCTATTAAAGAAGGAGTGAAGGGAAAGGTTCCCAGCTGGAAGTCCCTGTAAATGCAATGAGCAGTACTGTAAGAGCTCGGCAAACACAGAAAGTGTAAATTCAGCGACTCGAACGTGTCCAGGGAGGACTGGCAAGGATTATCCTCCCACCAAGGAGACAATTGATAAGAACAGGGGCATGTAAAATAGGGAGGGCGCTGATTACACGAGACGGGGTTGAGACAGGGGGAGGGAAGAGTTGAAGAGTGCATGCAAATCGTAAACGCAGGGGTAACGAGCGAGAGTCGAGGGATTATGCAGCTCAGTTAGAGATTTTGCAGCCCGTTGGCTGATACACATACGGAATCCCTGATCATCACGCAAACTTTGCGCGCGCATATCTCCGTCAGTTTTCGAGCTAGAGATTTGAAACTTCGGGGATCTCTTATCGTTGAGGGAAGCAATTGACGTGTGTTGCCACTTTACCCACGAAAATATTCCCTTCGCTCCTTCTTTAAGATATCATCATGGAGGAGTTATCGAACACGCCAAATAAAACCAACATTTTTTTCATTCTTTTCCTAACCCCATGTCAAAGCGGCTGAGAAACAGGAGACTCAGGGATCATTCGAGGTCCCATTTTATTCCGCTGTTCCGCCATCTGGTTTTCTAATGCTCTCCCGGTTACTATAGCTCCTACCTCTTCCATTCCCTTGGTGGGTGCACCAGTTCAGGTTCTTTTCAGCCAATCATCATTTCAGGGTGCACCAGTTCAGGTTCCGTAGGGTGCACCCATGCACGTCCAATTCCAGGGTGCACCCATGCACGTCCAAGCGAGGAGGTTCACTAGGATCTCCCGATGGGACCAACGAGTCCATGAGAAGCATGTTAATCCAAAAAGATCTCGCTCGAGTATTTTTTTCTATTATCGATAAAATGAGGTTCTTTATTGCTTCGTTTGCTAATTTTTTTCGGTCTTTACAAATTTCAGGGTATAGAAAAGAATTCTCCGAAATATACTTTTTTTTGTGTTAGCTGAATCTGGCTGTCCCATCACAATTCTTGCAGGAGGGTACGTAGAAAGGCGCCGTCCAGATGTTGTATTTATTTATGGCCCACAGCGATTGAATAGGGATGTTGTCTTCGTAATCGCTGTACGCCGAAACTGACGCGAAGCAAACTGAAAATCAGGGGGGTGACAATTCCGCAACCGACATTTCCGCAACGGCTTATAACTTTTCTCAAACTCGAGGAATCTGTATGAATTTTTTCCCCTGCTAGTTATTTGCTCACCTCCATCGATTCGGCTTGTTGCTGTATTTTTCTGACCATTTTGAATTTTCTGCTAATTAGCCAAATTTTAATTAGCTAATTAGTTAATTTGTGGGTTTGAAAGCCCTCGTTATTCTGACCATGATAACACTTTGGTGGATATATGCAGATAGGTTTAGAGCAATTAAAAACCTCGTTGCGGAATTGTCACCCCCCCCCGAAAATCAGGGGAATATCGAACTCGGATATGGTTACGCTAGACGAGATTTCTGCATCAATACGATGAAATAACGTTTTGAAGAAAATGTCGATATTTCGGGAGAATAATCGATACTTACAAAAGCAGCGAAATCGATCATATCGCGTTGTGAGAAATATGAAGAATGAAGGATGGTTACGCAGAAAATACATTCCCGAGTATCAAAATCAATTTGATAAATATCTAGACTAACATCATGCAAATTGACTTGTTTCTGGGAAGATATTTTTCTCTATGTAGGTATTAATTAACGATGCTAATGCATCAACTTGTTGTTTGATTTTATAGACGTCACATTGTTATGTCCACCGAATTCATCTCGTTTGCTCTGGTCTCATTATCACATTTGTACAGTCATTGATGTTTCCCCAGTCGTTTCCCTTAGCTGACTGACGTTGACTGACGTCTTAATGACCAATGATCTGATCTATTTGACCCCAAAGAGTTTGTTTAAAATTTCGTTTTTTCTCGGATCACAAATTGCTTGGGTCCGCTTTTCTTGTTACAAGGAGAGTTACCCCATGTTTCAATTCGCGCGAATTCCTAGAGTCTTACCACGAAATATCAAACTTACCGTCCCCCTTTCCGGACTAGTGCGATTGATTCCCAGGATGCGAGGTCACCTCCTCTCTCTCACACTCTCCTTGGTCTACTCAGTCCCCTTGCTCTCGCCCCTCCTCGATTCCCCAATCTCTCTTTTCTTGTCACTTCCATTTCTGAGCCCTCTCAAGGAGAGACCGAGGAGGAGTGGTTAATCACTGGGTCTATCCTAGTTGTATTTCTCCCTTTCAGTTTTCAGTACGTGTTAGAGAGTTCGCGCTCTGTGTATTGTAGTTATTGAACTTTTTTTGAGTCCCATTTTCTGGGAGATTTTTTAAAATAAATGGTTTTCAGTTTCTGTAGTGTATGATAGTCTTCCCCCACTTATATTTCTTTCATAATATATCAGAGTATTGCGATTCTTACAAAGATACAAGGAACCGTACAAGGAAAAACTAACCTATTATGAGAAGTTGATCCTAGGATCAACGTTCACCAAAAATGGAAATTAGAAGTAGCATAAAACCCGTTTGAGATTTGTTTCACCCGTCGAAAATTGCAATTTTCAACTTTGGTTGGATGCGTTCGAAGATCATACATATTTTTCTTGTTGTGATGCAGAGAAACTGGGAAATCTGAAAAAAAATATTGTTCAGACATTATTTTCACATCACATAAATGGGTGAGAAGTCACACGTTATTGTTGAAATTTATTCAATTATTATTTGAGCTTTCCCTTCCATTTATGTGATCTTTCAACGCGAGAAATGTTTGCGGAAATGATTTCAATCTTGTTTTCCCTTGCAGAAAACTAACTGCTAGTGATCTACGCCGGCGACAGCACACCAATAATTTCCCCTGTGAATCATAGCAGTTTTCATTTAAAATATAGATGCTTCCTTTGGCGAGATAAACAAGTCTAGGAATTTACCGTAACGCAAGTGTGCGAATTCACTGTTTCGTGATGGGTATACTGTATTGGTTTGTGGACACCTAGAATTCCTATTCGTGAGCCACCGCTAATTAATGACGTTAATGAATAACAATACCTTGATGTCTAGCGTCGTAGATCCTCATATTCTTACTGTCACCGTGTCCATACGTATCTTTCTCGTGGTCTCGTTGTCGCAGTTAGATACTTACTTGCTTAGAAACTCAGAAGATCCATCTTCATCGGCCGTTGCCGTGCGCATCACAATTCCTCCATTCTTCTCTATTGCGAGCGTGCGTAGTCCAGTGTCCGTAGGGCTGTCGCTGCGAGGACGATCGCGTGATACGTCCTTCGATACTGTAGGGCGTCTTTTGCATATTCCACGATCGAATCCCTCCATCTCACTGGCGGCTTTCCGGGAGGTCGATATTTCGGGAGAATAATCGATACTTACAAAAGCAGCGAAATCGATCATATCGCGTTGTGAGAAATATGAAGAATGAAGGATGGTTACGCAGAAAATACATTCCCGAGTATCAAAATCAATTTGATAAATATCTAGACTAACATCATGCAAATTGACTTGTTTCTGGGAAGATATTTTTCTCTATGTAGGTATTAATTAACGATGCTAATGCATCAACTTGTTGTTTGATTTTATAGACGTCACATTGTTATGTCCACCGAATTCATCTCGTTTGCTCTGGTCTCATTATCACATTTGTACAGTCATTGATGTTTCCCCAGTCGTTTCCCTAAGCTGACTGACGTTGACTGACGTCTTAATGACCAATGATCTGATCTATTTGACCCCAAAGAGTTTGTTTAAAATTTCGTTTTTTCTCGGATCACAAATTGCTTGGGTCCGCTTTTCTTGTTACAAGGAGAGTTACCCCATGTTTCAATTCGCGCGAATTCCTAGAGTCTTACCACGAAATATCAAACTTACCGTCCCCCTTTCCGGACTAGTGCGATTGATTCCCAGGATGCGAGGTCACCTCCTCTCTCTCACACTCTCCTTGGTCTACTCAGTCCCCTTGCTCTCGCCCCTCCTCGATTCCCCAATCTCTCTTTTCTTGTCACTTCCATTTCTGAGCCCTCTCAAGGAGAGACCGAGGAGGAGTGGTCAATCACTGGGTCTATCCTAGTTGTATTTCTCCCTTTCAGTTTTCAGTATGGAAACAATCCGCACTGTAGCTACTTCTTGCGGGAGTTTGAAAAGTGACATGATTATAATAGTTGCATTTCTTCATTTCCTCTTTAATCGTAATTATCGGTTCTCGCGGGAGAGTTCGATTTCTTGATTATTCAACTAAATAATGAAGCGTTACATTTCAAAGTCTACTTGTTGAAAATATCTACGCTATTTCATGTAATCTTATTCTATATAAACGTAAAAGAATTGTTAAGCACGAATCGAAATATTATCTTTTCTAGCTGTTTTTGTTTAGACAATGAAATCATATTTGCACTTAAACTTCTTCATGCATCTTCCGATGTTATTGTTTGGAGCATTCGCAAACACGATTTTGTTTCTATCAATTGCAAGAGGAACTCCACAAAGTATGAGGGTCAGTCATAAATTTGGGTTACGTTCTTTTAGTTAAATTTTCAGAAATTTGCCGTTCTCATCTTTTGGGGATCATTCAACGATTTTGTATCGATCTAATGAGCGTGTACAGGTGACGTTCTTAAAGGTGGTGTCCCACGAACTTTTGGTCAACTGAGTTCTCACTGTCGGATTATGGTAATCGGTTTCCTGATAAGAGCCTCGCAAACCGCATGTTCAGCAGATAAATTTGAACAAAGTTATTCGCGTTTGGCTCTGTGCCAAACTGACCCTGACGCGCAGGGATTCAAAAATGATAGGGAGGATAAGGGGGAACGAGGAGAAAACGACCACGCCATTGAAGCATATCGTACTTGTTGAAAATTTCGGAACGTTTACCGGAAAACGTGAAGAATATTCACTTTTGAAACTTTGCGAAGAAAATTATTCACGACTCGTGAATAGGCTCATATTTTTTGTCCACCTCGATTTACCGGAAAGTACCCGGACATGCCCGGTAAAATGTCTAAAACAAAGGAGAAAATTCGATGCGAAACCCGACAAAGTTAGCGAATTGTCATCATTACCGTATACAGCCGGGAATTGTCAGTAATTGCCGGTTCTATCCTTTTCTTGCTATTGAATTTGTAGCTTTATTTTACACATTTCACCGGGCATGTCCGGGTAGATTCCGGCAAATCGATGCGGATTAATCGAATTAGCATAAATGCAAATCATGATTATGCGTACTCGCAAAGATGCAAAAAGTGAATATTTTTCACGTTTTCCGGTAAACGTTCCGATATTTTCAGCAAGTACGATATGAGATGAGGAATGAGGGAGCAGGAGATTCGTGATACTCCTTCATTAACATGAGGAGAGAAATATGAATTAGCACTTTTTGTTTCCTTAATTATGAACGATTCAAAGCATATTCTTGCTAGAAATCAATTAGTAAGTTTTTGCAGATATTGAGATCCCAAAATTTTCACCATTTTACATTTTTAAAATAAAAAGCTCATTGTAAGATTCACGTTCCGTATGCCCTCGGTTATATTCATTCCCTACGGACCGTGCACGTATATTTCGCGTGGATTTTGCAACTTTTGCAATTCGATGCTTCTCATGGCCGTTGTTCAGTCCATGTTCATACAGTCCATCTCATTCTGGTACAGGTGGGTGGTTGGGCATAATAATTATATGCGTATCATGCAATATACTTATACAAATATAATATATACATATGCAATATGCATACGCAATATATACAACATACTAAGGTATTTCAATATACTAAGGTATATGTATAGGATTCAATCTACGAAGGGAAGAGGATAAGCAATACATAGACTGGCAAAATGAAATACGATGTCACTTACAATTTGAGTGTTTATTTAAATACGATGTGACAAAAAGTTTTGTTGAAATAAAATAAGTAATGTAACATCTAACAAATGGTTATGAGATGGATAGAAAAAAAACATGTGGAGGGTTTTTTTTTGGGGGGGGGGTGTTCGGAATTTTGTTCCACTCGTATTATACCGAATGGCGGAATTCAAGTACAAAATATCCGCGCGCTTGTGACGCCGTTTATGTAAGTGTGGATTGTTGGTTAATGTTGTGCCTGTCTCTGTCGCAAATTGTCCGATCCTTACAAGTGCAGTGTTAAATATAAGAGAGGAATCGGGAGATAATCGAGCATTTTTGGGATGGCAGGTCACTAGGAAAATTTATGATTTTCGAATTTTCTGAAAAACTAATGCAAAGTACTACAACATCTCCTCTATCGAATAGCGTTTCCGGAATATTTTTAAAATTTTTAGTTTAGGCGTGAAACACAAACAAACCTAGTGACTTTGCAATTTTTTTCCAAAAAGTCAAAGTTTGAAAAATCATAACTCTCTTCAAAATAAAGAGACGGATTTGCGGTTTTGTTCATTAGATAGAGAAATACCTCGGCTACAAATAAAATGTGATTTCGTCATTCGCGGCTCGTGCGGCGATGCGGGGCTGTCGCTTTTGTAAATGTTGTTGTAATTTTCTTCAAAATTAAAACTAAGAACCCCCTCCTAGCACATCATTGTGATATGTATGGACACTTATTCCAACCTGGATATGGGCTTCGGGATAGGCTGTATTGTAAAGAGGGCGAAAATAATGTGGTGTAGCGCTAAAACAACAAATCGAAAGCTAGAGCCGGCCTGTCTCATTTCTTTGTTAAATCGATGAAAAAAATTTATTAAAAATATATAAATTTAATTAGCGACAATCCATTAGCTATTTTTTGATTAAAAATTTTTGAAAATTTTTTAGACATTAATTTTTGTGAATTTTTAATTTCCCTTGTTCCACATTCGAATAAATTCAGATCATCTTCAAATTGTTGGAATATATTTATGAACACAATTTTTTACATATATTATGCTCTAGTCAACAGTTTTCGAATTTTACATTCGGAAGTAGTTAAATTTTTCTACATCAATTCAAACCCCATAATCTTTGTCAATACTTTATCAGCTGTTTCCTTAGCATGTATACAACATTTGCCTTTTTGAAAGTGAGTGTCTATCTATTCGCAGAAACGAGTTAAAAGCTCAAGAAAGCCATGTGTCTGGCGAACGGCGACACGCTCTGCTTTATCTTGCACTCTTTCATTTCCGCCCGCTCTCTAGCCTGGTTCGAACCCCGAGCCGGGCACGAGTCTTTTGCCAGCGCTTTGTGAAATCGGAAGCAATTGAATATTCAAGGGATATGCTTAAAATGTCTTTGTAGAGTACTGGCAAAGACTCGTAGAGTACTGGCAAAGAAAAAGTAGCCGAGGTATTTCTCTATCTAATGAACAAAACCGCAAATCCGTCTCTTTATTTTGAAGAGAGTTATGATTTTTCAAACTTTGACTTTTTGGAAAAAAATTGCAAAGTCACTAGGTTTGTTTGTGTTTCACGCCTAAACTAAAAATTTTAAAAATATTCTGGAAACGCTATTCGATAGAGGAGATGTTGTAGTACTTTGCATTAGTTTTTCAGAAAATTCGAAAATCATAAATTTTCCTAGTGACCTGCCATCCTCGAGTTTCTCCCGATTCCTCTCATAAGATATATATAGAGAGAGATATATATAGAGATTTGTATATAGAGATAAGATATATATAGAGTATTGATATATATAGAGATATATCCACTATGCAGGCATCGAGTTCTCCACAAACCGTCGCCTACAATACTCGCACTCAACGCGATCGTGCTCGTCTCTGCCGTACCCAACGTCGTTCACATGGTAAGTAGAGTGCGAAAAGTGAGACCACGGTCTCTTCATTTCAAACACTCTCTCATCAACTGACAGGTCGAGAGAGTGTGCGAAATGAAGAGAGCGTGGTCTCACATTTCGCACTCTAATGGTAAGCACTTATATATTTACTGACTATTCAAAGGGATAGTACAGGCACCGTTGAATTCCCGCAAATTTCAAAATGTCGCGAATTCCGGCCCGTGGGAAGAAACCACGCAAAAGACATGTATAGGGTGGGCATTGAACCCACGTGGGTACGGGCATCCGGCTAGAGCTCAACCTCTACACCACTTACTCTGATGGAACGGTTATCATAAACTTTTTCCATCAGAGCACGAAAGCACGAAAAGTGTGGAGCACGAAAAGTGGACCACATGAGCGAGAAATTGTGTCTTTACTGTCCCTTTGCACAATAGTTTTTTTTATTTTAAAGAAAATTCTTTTCTGATTAGATTGCAAAAAATCGCATATTTTTACGATTTTTTTGAAAGGAGTTATGAATTTTCAAAGGTCTCATTTTTGGCTGAAATTACCCGGCACTAGATACTGTGTTTAGCCGCTAAACACTTCATTTGCAGTACCACGTCCCTTTAACTGCTACATAAGTTAGGAATGTTGCCATCTTGTTGTGTTTGCAGGTTATGTACACCAACAGTAAAGATTACGGGCCGGAACTTTTGAGTGCGGTAAGGGAAATCTATCCGCTGACGAATTGGACCGGCGTGTATTTATCGGGTATGTGCACGTATGTCCCCATATTTCAAAACAAATTTCGACGAACAAGTCTGAACACATTATACTTAGGATTCTCAAATATCCTGGAGCCCAGAAATTTTATCTTGTTCGGCTACATTTTCGTGGTTGTGCCGGTCGTATTCGCATATCTGATAGTTACGAGGAATAAGGTTTGTGAAAAAAGTGTCCGGAGTGAATGAAAACACTTTAAAGGTGGCTAACGCACTCAAGTGCCAGCAACATATGAGCGTGAAGACTCTGGAAATGCACGCAATATTTCTCAAGGTCTATTCTTCCAGAAAACTTATTGGAATCGACTGCTTTTTGAGAGCCTCGAAAATCACACGTTACGAGTTTTGAATTGAAGGAAGTTATGAATCCGTAACTTTAAATAACATAGGAGAATCAGATTAGCGAAAACATTGGTTGTTCATACTTCAGGTACTCTCCATCCATGCCCTCCTTCCATTATCCCTGATAGTCGGCATCATTATATTGGCACTAATAGTTTACGGTTTCTACAATCCGGAACTGGAAGCCATGATTTATATTGTCAGATTTCATTATTTCCCGATACAAAGTTAAAAAGTCATAACTTGCAAAAAAACTTTGAAAAATTAAAAAAAAAACTTTGAAAAAATAAAAATTTTCGTGTTCCAATCGTAAAACGAAGCTCTTTCTAAATCAAAATAGCTCTATCTACAGCGACCATTGAATACTATAATATCATTATATTATCATACTAATTGCACTTCAGGTGGGCATGATTCCTCCCGTTTTTAATCCCGGAATCACAGTTTGGTACATCAAGCCGTACAGAGAGTGCGTTTATTTTACATACAAAATATTGTATGATCATATTGAATCATTTAATTCCGAACATTGGAAGGCAGTCAATATATTAATATATATATTTGATATTTTCATGTTAAGGTACGTAACGCGACTTGTCTGTTGCTCAAGACCTGTTCGATTTGTTGATCGAGAATCGTCTACCGGAATCTCGAGGGTTTCCGTCAAAGTCGCCTGACTATAGGACAGAACGACGCCGGCACGCTAATTGGAAGAATCTTGACACAAAATATTGAAACTTTTCCGAAAACCAATTGTCGCCTTTTTTAAAATAAATTTGCTTATTCGTCATTACGTTGAATACGCATTGGTTGCGAGCATATTTCGGTGTTACTTGAATGTTCGATATCTCGTATTCTACTAGGTTTGGATTATTGATAATCTACCTTACAGGAAGGGGTTTGGACTGCGCGAGATCGTGTAAATCCTAGAGGGAACGTTTTAGTTTTTATACAAACCCATTTCTCGTTTATGTCAGTCGTCACGAGTAGGGATGGGGAAGGAAGAGGGAAGAGTGAGAGAGGCGCATGCTAATTGACTTTCACTCTTCCGCAAGAGTGCCAACTCTTCCGGAAGAGTCGTGACTCTTCCGGAAGAGTAAGAGTTTGAAAACCTCTAGAATTTTTATTTTTTTACAATTTTTACAAATAATGCTAGATCTTATATTTAACATTATTTCACATTACACGGCGCATCAGAATAATACTGTGCTACGAAGTTACTAGCCCATCTCTTTTCGCGATTTCGCAAGAAATGCGAAATATTGGTAAACACATACCCTAAAAGGGGGTTATTGGCCCAAATCGGGTTGGGGTCGACTCGGTCGAATCCAAAAAGACATACTCTAACTGCCCACAACAAAGACTACTACCATAATTAATCATTCCGTTGCCCGAAATTAGATATTTAGCTAATTGACGTGGGATAGGTTACATGTGGCAGAGCTTGAGAACACTTTTCCAGAATGGGATACTGTATCTCATATACTGTACTGCCAGCTACAATAGATCTACCGTATCCCGAAATTCTGAATTGAAGACATCGTCTTGGGATTTTTTAAAGAAGGTAGTTCTCGAGTAGGCATTGTCAGAGTGGTATAAGAATGCGCTACTCATTCGAGGTGTCACAAGTTCGATAACCACCGAGGCCACCGAGATAACCACCCTGGTGCAGTAAATTGGTATCATCTATGATTGCGAAAGGCAACATGCCTTAGATGCCTTGGGAAAGATTGGGTTACGTAATCCCGCGTTGCAACTGGCTTACCGGCTTACCCCATCTAGCGTGGTAGTTTGCTGCTGTAAAATCCTGTGACATATTACATAGAAGTCTTTTATTGTAGCCGGGAGTACTTTAAATGAGATACGATATCCCCACTCCGGTGATGACTACTCACAATCAAGGTCTGCGTCATGCAACTTATCCCGGGCAAATTTCCTAAAATTGCATGCTTTTGGTTTACGATAGGATTGATTAACTAGTTATTCTATCGTTGCGGGACCCTTGTGACTACGCCAGGCCACTAGGCCACTTTGGGTTCGATGATCCAACACCGACCCTATATTGGGATATTATCTCCCTTCATGGGTCCAATGTTCCATGCCAAGTCCACCGGTGGCGCGGAAATGTATGTCACCCGCTGTTTTTTTATCAAATTATATACTTAGTTAATCTCAGTTTGATTCTAGCGATACGCGAGGAGGAGGGGAAGAATGGAGGTGCCACGGCATGCAAAAAAACCTCATCGCTGTCAAATTTGTGCTCATGCAAATTGCACCGTAAAATGAATCCTTTACAGCTAAAACAGTCCGTAGAAACATCTACTCTTCCGGAAGAGTTCGACCCGTTTTGCCTACTCTTCCTTTCCATCCCCCATTATCATAATCACAAAGGCGAGAGAGAGCAAGGCCTTCCTCTCACTCTTCCTTCCCCATCCCTAGTCACGAGCGGTCGCCTCTCCATTTCCTCGGATAGAGAGGTGGAATTTCCCCTAGTTCAGCCCAAGGCTCCCTAGTACCCCTCCTCTCTACTATCGACTAAAGAAGACTTGGATCCCCATACAAGCCGGAGTGGTAACCGTGTGATGGGTATGACCTACAAGTTGAATTGATTCTCAGTATCCGTATACTCGTTGATTCTCTCTAAGATCGATGACTCGAGTTTGGAGGACTCTGGCTCAAGCTCCAATCCAAGATCCCTGTTTCGCACGAGATCCTAACGGACGGACCTTTCGCTATTTCCTATTCGACTATGAGGATCGTCTCTCATTCCCACTCATCCACCGACGAGAGACCGATCCCCACTTCGAAAACCATTCAAGATGACTCGCTCTTCAGAAGACAATCAACCGAAGATACTAAGCCTTTTCAACGTCGTCAGAGCTCCAATTCGATTCCCCATGAACCCGAATAGCCTCTTGATAAACGACTTCTAAACAAAAAAAAACAAAAAAACAAACCCTCTCGCCCCCATCGAGCTAGACGATTAGCTCCCTTACCTCATTACACAGTAAACAACCATCAACCTATGTACTCCCACAAAGTTCCTATTATATGTCGCTGAGATAAATGAATTGAATTGAATTTAAAAAAATTATCCCCTTTCTGTCGGTTTGGAAATCTATTGCTCAGCTCAGTGCGCTCACCGAATACCGCAGACCTTAGATCGCGTATTTTGATGGTTTTCGAGCAGCTAACCGAGCATCTAAACTGAAACTAGTTCCGTTTTTTTTGGTTTGGAACTAGTTACCTCACTCCAATGAGAGAACTAGATAGTTCCCTCACTGGTTCCCTCACTACTAGTTCAAAGTAGTGGATTTTCCAGTGAGGGAACTAGACAGTTCCAAACCAAAAAAACAGGAACTAGTTCCAGTTTTGATGCTTGGCTGGCAAACCTTATATCCATTCTCATTTTTAGGCAACGCATAAATGTTGCGGCGACTAAATAATGGATTTTCCGGCTTGCGAAAATTATATCCGCATATCGAAAATATATTCGGCATTGTCGAAAAATAGGAACGAACACAACTTCCTGGAGGGCAGTGCACACCAATCAATTTATGACGTGCACCGTATGATACTCAGAGCGCGAACTCTCTAACATGTGCCTCTCTTGTGAATTGGACTCTCTTATATTCAGGAGAATCCGCTCTCTACTCTCCTCATTACGCTCACTATCTCGCCAACTCTCTAAGAGAGTTGAGTTCACTAGAGAGGCACGTGTTAGAGAGTTCGCGCTCTGTGTATTGTAGTTATTGAACTTTTTTGAGTCCCATTTTCTGGGAGATTTTTTAAAATAAATGGTTTTCAGTTTCTGTAGTGTATGATAGTCTTCCCCCACTTATATTTCTTTCATAATATATCAGAGTATTGCGATTCTTACAAAGATACAAGGAACCGTACAAGGAAAAACTAACCTATTATGAGAAGTTGATCCTAGGATCAACGTTCACCAAAAATGGAAATTAGAAGTAGCATAAAACCCGTTTGAGATTTGTTTCACCCGTCGAAAATTGCAATTTTCAACTTTGGTTGGATGCGTTCGAAGATCATACATATTTTTCTTGTTGTGATGCAGAGAAACTGGGAAATCTGAAAAAAAATATTGTTCAGACATTATTTTCACATCACATAAATGGGTGAGAAGTCACACGTTATTGTTGAAATTTATTCAATTATTATTTGAGCTTTCCCTTCCATTTATGTGATCTTTCAACGCGAGAAATGTTTGCGGAAATGATTTCAATCTTGTTTTCCCTTGCAGAAAACTAACTGCTAGTGATCTACGCCGGCGACAGCACACCAATAATTTCCCCTGTGAATCATAGCAGTTTTCATTTAAAATATAGATGCTTCCTTTGGCGAGATAAACAAGTCTAGGAATTTACCGTAACGCAAGTGTGCGAATTCACTGTTTCGTGATGGGTATACTGTATTGGTTTGTGGACACCTAGAATTCCTATTCGTGAGCCACCGCTAATTAATGACGTTAATGAATAACAATACCTTGATGTCTAGCGTCGTAGATCCTCATATTCTTACTGTCACCGTGTCCATACGTATCTTTCTCGTGGTCTCGTTGTCGCAGTTAGATACTTACTTGCTTAGAAACTCAGAAGATCCATCTTCATCGGCCGTTGCCGTGCGCATCACAATTCCTCCATTCTTCTCTATTGCGAGCGTGCGTAGTCCAGTGTCCGTAGGGCTGTCGCTGCGAGGACGATCGCGTGATACGTCCTTCGATACTGTAGGGCGTCTTTTGCATATTCCACGATCGAATCCCTCCATCTCACTGGCGGCTTTCCGGGAGGTCTGCGGAGATCGGGCGGGGGGGACCATTCCGTGACTGTGGTTGACCATATGCCGTCGTACCGTCTTACCGTCGAAGCACGTGTCCGGCCCGTCGATGCTTCGCTTGTTTGATATAGCGTATCGGATCTGTGAGGAGTGACTGTCGGCGGACGTCCGCGTTGCGGCGCTTCTTCTGGTACATCGTGTACAGATTCGTGATTTCTCGAGTGTTCTGCACGTGCTCTAGAATCGCTGGTGGTCCGTCCCGTAGCATCTTGTGGTCGGACGTGTGGACAGATGGCCGGCCACGTAGCATCTTGTGGTCGGTCCCGTAGCCAAAGATCGAAGCTGTGGTGGGACCAGTGGACGGTTGGTCGGTCCAGTGGGCAATATGGTCGCTCCCGTAGCATCTTGTGGTCGCTCCCGTAGCATGTTGTGGTCGGTCCCGTAGCATCTTGTGGTCGGTCCCGTAGCATCTTGTGGACGGTCCCGTAGCACCTTGTGGACGGTCCCGTAGCATGTTGTGGACGGCCGTCGGCCGGCCGACGGCCGTCCACAACATACTACGGGACCGACCACAGGCGATTCTAGAGTAGGAGATGACTGAGTTCGGGAGAGAAACAGCAGTTAGATAATGTTGGATTCATTTCCGAAAAAAAGTCGTGGAGTTGATTTCCTCAGTTCACACACTCTCTGTGTGATCACTGTCATATTTCCTCGTTTGGACAAACACATTTAACTCGTTTTCGAAAGAAAAGTTGCAAAAAGAAAGAGACTTTTTTCTCACACGTTCCTCGACTCTCAGATAACCATTTACCTCGTCGCATGCATGGAATAAATAATTACTTCTGTGGAAAAAAAACAATATGTAGGTTCAGTTTGAAGCAATCACTTACTTCAATTGGTGTTCTAGCGTGTTTCCACAGAAGCAATTAATGACCCTACACTGTCAACGAAGCATTTTTCTGAGTGTAATTTCTCGAAATATTTTTAACCCGATGATTTGCCTCTTTTGTAGCCAGTACTATTCAAAATAAACTTCTCGTGAATAACCAAATTAGTCGATAATCAAAAAATTGTTATGTGCATACGATATTTCCAAGTAAACTTCAATCGTGAATTATTTTTATCCAGATGATGTTTCCCCACTTGGAATTTCCTGTCTTAATTAATCTTCCGATGCTTTCGTTTGGAGCTATCACGAACGCGATTTTACTTCTAGCAATTGCAAAAGGAACACCAACAAATATGAGAGTAAGCTATCATTAAGTAATCTTTGTCAGCTGCTGATAGTCCTAAATCAATCGCTAAATGGTTGATTAAAATATTATATTAAAATGATTGCAAGTTTCTATTTTCCCCGACTTTGATTATCACAATCAAGAGTAAATCAAAAAGAGATAAAAATTAACTGGGAGAAACTTTCAGAAATACTCTGTTCTCATTTTCTGGGGATCGTTCAACGATTTGGTGTCAGTTTGGACGTTTTTGATGACCATGGACAGGTGATGTGGGCGATCAATTACTGAGAAAGAATTGCTTACCGGAGTGTAAAATGTGAAGTCGCCTTCTCTTCATTTCACACACTCTCTTAAAGGTGGTGTCCCACGAACTTTTAGTCAACTGAGTTCTCACTGTCGGGTTATGGTAATCGGTTTCCAGATAAGAGCCCCGCAAACCGCATGTTCAGCCGATAAGTTTGAACAAAGTTATTCGCGTTTGGCTCTGTGCCAAACTGACCCTGAATGCAGGAATTCAAAAATGATAGCGAGGGATAAGGGTGGACGAGGAGAAAACGACCGTGTCATTGAAACATATGAGATGAGGAATGATGGAGCAGGAGATTCGTGATACTCCTTCTTTAACCGGTCAGTGGATAAGAGATTGTGCGAAATGAAGAGACCCTGGTCTCACATATCGCACTCTATTGCTAAAAATCTTCATTCACTCATGGAAGCATTTTAGTTCAGTGAAATCATTTTTGGAAATTAATAAAAACCATTTCAAGATTTACGTTGCTCATGCCGTCAGTTATATACATTCCTTACGGACCTTGCACACATATCTCAGCCGATCTTTGCAATTTTTGCAATTCCTTACTTTCAACGGCTGATGTGCAGTCGTTGTGCATACAATGCATATCCTTCTGGTACAGGAAATAATAATAAAAATAAAAATAATAATGTTTATCATGCAGTTCCCAGATAAAATTATAATGGAAATTAGAGGCTAGTTAAGAAAATGAAATATGTGTTAGGACAGGCCCCTACGGCATTCCGATGCTGAGTAGACTTTGAAAGGAAACTATACAACTACCCGCATAAGAGGGAAATTACACCCCCACACTCTTCATTCCGCGCGCTCTCTCTTCAAAAAAAAGGTCAATTTCCCTGTTATGCGGGTAGTTGTTTAGTTACCTTTCAAAGTCTAATGATGAGTACGCAGAGATGGGCCACCCAGCTCACAGGGAGATACGACTGTAGACTTCTCGGCTACCGAGCGACGACTTTATAAGTCTACTCGCTTCGATCAGAGGCAGGGGAGCGGCATTTTTTAGACTTTATAGTCGTCGCTCGGTAGCCAAGACTTCTGAAGTCGTCGACTTATTTCCCTCTGCGAGTGCATTCAATATCGTATTATAATTTATTGACGAGAAAGTAACTGTTTGTCGCATCTCATTGTACGACGCACTTAAAGCTAAATCCATTATGGATGAAGGTAAAAATCCATTCTGATCCCACATGTTACCGTAGTCCACTACTAACGGGCGGCACCGTGCTACCCACTGGCAGTAACATATTCTGCGACTCACCGCGTTTCAGCAACATGGCGAGAGCGGCCATAGCCCTTTGGCAGAATTCCAGAATTTGAATGAGTTGTGTGAAATGTGTGGATTCAAATCTGGCTACAAGCTACAAAAATCGCGCCTTGTCTACATAGGGCGACTAGAACGCGCGCTCTACGTGAGCCGGATTCACCGGTGTGCAACCACAAGTTGATATCAAGCCTAGAGCGAATATCAACTTGATATCAAGCTCCCGATTTCACAAGTTGATATCAAGCAGTTTCACAAGTTGATATCAAGTTGCCGCGACCGGGAAAAATACTCGTAAACAACTCCAGACAGTGCACTCAAAGCACGGGCGCGTTCACCGCGTCTCATTTTCAAATCAATTTATCGATTTTCTACTGTTATTTATCGAATTTCATCGTATTTTATATCTAAAACTACTACGGGAATCGTGGAGAACGGCGACATTCACATTGAGGTATTATTTACTGCGGAGTTCCTATGAAACTCTCGTCTTTTCAGAATGTGAACATGTCCGAAATGGATATTTGGTTGATTACTTATAATTTCTACACGTTCCCATCCATAAATGAAGGCCTCTAATCTTTATGCAGTTTTCGTCACAAAAAGGTTCGTAAGTGAAGAATAATCTTCTTTTCAGATCTATTTTATACATTTTCTAATACAATGTTTTTCGATTGGCGTGACCATTTGCGCTATTTCTAATCATCAAGTTGGAGATTTAGTCGATACTAAAGGTAAGTGAAGCGTTTCCTACAATATTCCTTTCAGGAAGCAGCCGAAATTTCATATTTGAATATCGGGCCGTTGTTTCAATAACTTCAGCATCCTTTCTATACGAAGAACCACCTTTTTTCATATAAAGACCCACGACCCCCCTATCAACAGTCGCTACGAGTTGACTGATGATCTCACTCCCATATCCCTCCTCTCTTTATCTCTCTAGCTTGACCCCACTCTCTCCTCACTCACCACTCTCTCCTCTCTCTCTCCCCTCACACACTTGTATTATCATCATCCTCAATCCACCTTCTTTTTCTCTCTTACCGATTCTGTATCCTCACGTTTTCTCACTTCTGTTTCTTCCCCGATGTATGTCCATTCTAGGTAATTTGTCACTGATGATGGGCCTAGTGCCCGAAACGCGTCTGACCCGATAAAAATCTGATCCAACCCTTCATGTACTCGTATGGCTATGATTCAGCATTCTAACTAGTTGATTCCCTCATGAAGATAACAAAGTATTCCCTCTTCGAAGAACCACCACTTAGAAGAAGTGAATCATATTTTGTATGCCCTATCACCATGAAAAAAAATTGTGCATGATAAACTGATTGATTTGCCTGAAAAACATGAAAGAACACGAGTATAAACAAGGGTACGGGAGCGCGAGGCCCACAGAGATTCCACAAGTTGATATCAAGCTGTTTCACAAGTTGATATCAAGCTCATTCACAAGCTGCCTTCAAGCTTGATGCCAACTTGTGAATGAGCTTGATATCAACTTGTGGTTGCACACCGGTGTTTGGCACGTCTCTTCTAGAGCGCGCGCTCCCTCGCCTGTCGCCGCTCTCGAAATGCTGTGCGACTCTCAATTGCGAACCTGCTTCCTTACATACATCTTTATCGCAAAATTAACTTTGCGAATGCACACAAAGTCGGTAGCTTGGAACAGAAAGAAAAATATGAACGACAATTACGGAGGCGTCGACATAGAAAAGTGGCGCCAGATAATTCGAGTACCCATCATAACCACTATTCAGACATCGCGTGATTCATAAGCCGACGCCTACAATTAGCGTTCTCAATGCTATCGTCCTCATTTCAGCCATTCCAAATATCGTTCACCTGGTAAGTAGTAGGGTTGCCCGTTCGGCGTCGGTTTCGGTCTTTTTTTCTCTAATTCTCTCTCCCTTATCAGCCGTATTACCGATCTCTCGCTGAGAGAGTCGTAATACGAAAACCGAACTTGCATCCCTAGTAAGTAGAGTTTGAAATTTGGGCAAATAATTAGATTATCACTCTCTGTTTCACACACTCTCTCACCGCTTGGTCACCGGTGTAGAGAGTGTGCGCAAGGAAGAGTGGTAAACTAATTATTTACCCAAATTTCATACTGCTACGCATACGTATTGGAAATAGTCGAGCATATAATATGAAAAAATAATTATGTGTTTATCATCCAAGATGTGTGATCACATACGATAGCTAGGCGATGCGTGACTACTACTACAACGCAACAAGACACATAGGGATCTGCTTTCAGATACTGTACACCAACAGTAAAGATCACGGTCCGGCTCTGTTGAGTGCGGTTACAACAATCTATCCACAGACGAATTGGTCCGGCGTGCATTTACTCGGCATGTTCACGCCAAGTATCTTTTCTGATTTCATTTTCTGCTTAGGCTTCTCGAGCATCCTGGAGCCGAAGAACTCAATTACATTCGGCTACTTTTTCGTTGTTATACCTGCTATGTTCGTATTTCTAATAGTAATGAGAAGCCGGGTTAGTGGAAAAGATTAGACAATCAAACATCCCGCTACGCAGATTGTAACCTCGCTAAAGAGCCAACGGTTTATGAGCGTGACGACTCTTCACATGCACAGCATTTTCCTCAAGGTTTGACAAAAGTAAACGGTTAGTAAGAGCCACCAAAAGCGACATGGCTTACTTAGCTGTACTTAGAATTTGAAAACTACGGTTCAAGCAGCCGGTTGTATCATTTCTTTTCAAGTCTAACTGTCAGAGACTCTTACTAACCGTTCATACAGGTAACTACAGTATTCATTTTTGATTTGGAAATGTATCTTTTGTTTAATACTGTCTTTTTTCAGATTCTCACTATACATGCCCTACTTCCATCGACAATGATATTCGGAATTGGTCTAGTGGCTCTTATTGTTTCCGGGTTCTACTATCCGGAACTGGAAGCAATGGTTTTTGTTGTAAGATATCATATATCACGTTGTTTGCGTTAGGATCAACTAGGGCTCAACAGATGTGGGTAAAAAAATGGAACAGGTAAAAAATCAAATTCGAAAACATGCTCCTAGGGGTAATTTTCGATGCTGAACACGCTGACGTCATCGATTTCGCAATAGGACGCAGTTGGGCGCCGGCATGGCGCGGCGCATTTTAGGCAGAAAACGCGTAAAAAAAATCGATAACAACTTCTCAGAAACTCCACAAAATGGCGGGAAAAATGAAACTTTATATCAGAATTTCGCGCCCTATAAAATGACGCTAATGCGACATCATGAAGATTTCTCGTTTCAGAGAAAAAATCGATTTTTTGACTCATGCCTATCGCGGCCGATACGGGCACGAGAATTTCTTTTCATCGAAAATTCACCGTCTGCCAATATTAGCGCTTTCTCAATTCTCAAAAGAGTGATTTTTTTTCAATGAAAAAAAATCGGCAAAAGACTTTGGCAATCGATATGAATCGAACCGATGACCTTCGGATTGAAGTTCTAGACCACTACCGCATCGACCATTTGAATGACGCGTGTGTACACGCGTTCCGCGCGCTTGAAATTGTTGTTTAATGCTTATACTACAAGTCAAAAATCGAAACGAGAAATCTTTTTCTCTGAAACGAGAAATCTTCATGATGTGACATTAGCGCCATTTGATAGAGCGCGAAATTCTGATCCAGATTTTCATTTTTCCGGCCATTTTTTTCTAAGAAGTTTCTGAGAAGTTATTAGTGGAAAATGCGTTTTCCGAAGAACTGGCGCCTATTCAAGGGGTCTATTCGACCGCACCAGCGTTTTCAGCATCGAATTCGATTTTGACCTGTTCCAGACCCTTGTCGATCCTAACGCAAACGGCGTCATATAAATCAGTTTATCATACTTTTCTATAGTGTGCTCTGCTTTGGTAAACGCATCACCTCGCCTTTGACATTTTCGTTACATTTAATAAAAACAATGACTACACTGCAGACAGGCATGATGCCTCCCGCGTTTAATTCCACATTTACAATCTGGTACATCAAGCCGTATAGAGAGTGAGTTTTTTTTAATGAGCAACTTATTTTTATTGTGTAATTGATATGTAATTACGTAATTGCGTAATTACGTAATTGTGTAATTACGTAATTGTGTAATTACGTAATTGTGTAATTACGTAATTGTCTAATTACGATTACGTAATTATAGGTACGTTGCTCGTCTTCTTTGCTGCTCGCGTGCCGATCGATTTATCAAAGGAAAGGTGTCTGCTACAGCCCAGAGTGTCGCCGTAAAAGCCGCAGCTACCCAGAGCAGCGAACTAATTAACTCACAATTATAGAAAGAGAAACGAATTTGGATAATAAATGTTGTATAACTGGTAAATATTGATTGGAGAACAGAGGGGGAACACATTTTTTTGATCTTGCAAAGTTCTTCATTCTTCTAACAAGAAGAGCCTTTGAAAAAAGTACTATTTTCACAAGCCCGAGGTCAATCGGAAAAGTAATTAGAACAATAATTAAGAACAATAATAAACAATGTGCATCTTTGAAAAATTAGGAATGATTTGTTAAAACTGTTGTTAAAAATGCGTTAAAAATGAGTTGTGCATTTATGTCGATGCTGCTAAAAGTGAGACCTTTGAAAATTCATAACTAATTTCAAAAAATCGTAAAAATATGCGGTTTTTTGCATTCAGAAAATTCTCTTTAATCTGAAATTCACTTCATTTGCAGTACTAGGTCCCTTTAAGGGCTTGCTCTCCTTATGCGTATATGCAATAATGAATAGAAGTGTGGTTTTAAAATACTATATCAGTAATAGGCTTAGGGACCGCAAGGTGGTCTGCGATTTCATGCAAAGAAGTGTGCCTATATTAACCGCTAAGATGTCAATAACATCATACTTTTTGCCTTTCACCGATATCTTGTCTCTGGGCCGAGATACAACTCGAACATCACGGGTAATAACGGGAGAGGGTCAGAAAGTGAGTAACTGAGTAACCCACTCTCGGTGGGCGGAGTTTGGAATCCCATTCTTTACGCTCACAACCCAAAATATTGACACATTTGAGCCGCTAAACACCGTAAGTATTCTCGGAAAATAATAATACTATTTTTAAACAATAACACAATTGTGCCCTGCAACTAAATTTGATTTCGTTTTCTCTAAATGAATAAGAATAGTTCTCCTCACGAACTGCGAGATGTGCAACTATGTCATTTCCTATGATACCTTTAAGATTATCAGTCTCTCAAGGCGGGAAATGTATTTGTCGATTTCAGCTTAGTGGAACTTTGATAAAATGTATTATACCTTTTGTTGTGGTTACTTTTTTGAGTATTTATTAAAAATCATAACGCCACACTAATTTCCGCTATGTAGACATCGTGTGCTGCATAAACCGCCGCCAAAAATGATGACACTCAACGCAATCGTCGTTTTTTCCGCCATTCCCAATGCAATCGGCAGTTGAACCGTTCTAAATTAATTATTTTAATTCTTTAATTTTAATTTTTTGTGCTCTGTTAGAGGAAAGTTAGATAGGAAACGGTTTATAACAAGATATGCCACAAAATTCGCTTCTTTCGAGGCGAAAATCAGAAAGTGCTAAAAAGTGCCAAAAAGTGCCACACTGTACCACACAGTGCCACACCTTTGTACAGAGTGTTATTGGCGTACGATACACGGCATACTTCTTGGGGGGTTAAGGCTTAGTAATTTATTAATTTAAGGAAAAAAAACAACCACAAAAATAAGCGACAATATCTAAAAAAATTGTATTCTCTATTTTATAGTCCCGTGTATTTCTCCTTGCATTTTTCTGTATTGTATCAAAACACCTGAAAGAATGAGTAACAGCAAAAAATTGAGAAAAAAAGGCTTACTAAATAACAAATTTTACTCAGATCCTCACAATCCACGCGCTGCTCCCATTATCACTGATTGTCGCCATGATTTTCCTGTCTTTTGTCGTTTTCGGATTCTACAATCCCGAACTGGAAGCCAGGATTTTCGTTGTCAGATTTTCTCCCTCTAATACCTTATAAGAGAGTAATGATCAGACTCTCCTCATTCTACATGCTCTCTCATCGATCAGACAGCGCGAGAGAGAATGCAGAATTGAGAGAGTCAGACCATTTCCCTTATAAAAATGCCAGTTTCATAACAGTATTGCGCATACCACAGTTGGAAAGTTCAAGTTTGAGTTCAAAGCCCGCCATTGGGTATCTCGGTTCACAGTGTAGCAAGAGACTTAAAATGTGTCCCTGGGTGTACAACAGTTTTACATCCCAGGAACAAAGCTTTTCCGCTCGCCACCGAGATACCCGCGAGATTCAAATGTGCACTTACTACATGTGCAATTTGCACCGCATTATAATCACGTAATTCCACAGGCCGGCCAACCCTACATAAAGCGTTTTGAGTGATCTAGCATGTAAACAGTATATATATTTATGCGTGTTTAAAGAAAACGCGGTTACAAATAGAAAGAGGAAAACGATAAAATGAGAGATGAATGTACGATAACGTAGTGAGATCATGAGAGGTCGGGGGTCATGTATGAAGTTCGCTCATGCAGAGAAACTGATTTGATTACCGGGTTTTGAGAAAAGCCTAGCCGCTCTGGGAAAGAAACTATGGTGTCTATAGTTGGCATGTGAGCCAGCATTAGCGAAATTTATTCCATTTCTTGTGTAATAATAACTGAAATGATGTGGTTTGAGTTTAGAGATTTTGTATTTGCCTCTCAGAAGATTCATAGCTGTCTTCAAATCTATCGCTTCTCTACGCTTTTCTAATTTCTCTAATCCTAATTTCTTATTCCTTTCCGCTACTTTCGGGATAGTTTCTCGCGTCATATTGTAGCAACGCATGAAAAGTCGGCGAGTGAAATAATTCTGTACTTTTTCGAAAATGGATAGGGACTCTCTCACATTTACACAATGTCTCGTTCTGACTCTCTGTAGGTTTGGAATCATGTGTAATGTGATCGCTACAGGTGAGCATGATGCCTCCCGTTTTCAATCCCTTCGTCACAGTTTGGTACATCAAGCCGTACAGAGAGTTCGTTTCACCTTTTTTAATTGCATTATTTAATTTGCGGAAGAAATAAGTTTAGCGAAAATGTACTATTCCCTGATAGAAGGAACAGTGAAAATCGGATATGAAAATGATGTTGATCGTCAAACGATAAGAGATAATACTATAGGAAAAAGGTCAGGATTTGGAAGGTGAAACTGCACACGTTAGACGAATGTTTTTACAGTATTCTTTATTCGCTATTAATGAAGTTTTTTTTTTAAATTTATATTTATTGAATATAGAGAATGTCAAATTTTAAGGTATGTAGCGCGGATTGCATGCTGTTCAAGGGCGAATCAATCTATCAACGGAGAAGTGTCTACCGCAAACCCAAGTGTTTCCGGCAAAGTGGCATCGACCCACACCAGCATTACGCATATACAGTGATTGGAAGGAAGATATTTAAAACGCGTTCTCTGTAACAGCGCAGGATGGGATGGCACAGGGACTCAAAATGGTCGCAGGAAGTTCATACTTGGTGGTTAGAGTCCCTAGGGGTGGGATACACTTCAGCCAAAAGATTGACCCCAATTATCGATTTTTGACCTACCAAAATCGAAAATTTCATCTTCATTTTTCACCCTCGTGTTACATATCATTCGATAGAGCATAAAAAGTTATGTGGAAATCTGTATTTTCGAGCATATCGGATAATGCATGTTGGACAAACAGTTGAAAAGTCGATATTTTTGAAATCGAACGGATTCAATTATTTCTTTCCCTATGTTCCCATGATTTCCGGGTCCTGAAAAGTTTACCCAATATGTAAAAAAGGATGACGAATCAAATAAAAAATATCTCGAAACCAAACTCGGTGCCCAGCATAGGTTTATTTAGCAAATACTACCACCCGATTCGACCAATTCACGTCGTAGGTTCGAGTCCGCATGCCCACATGAAATTTTTGCCAGATTTTTTCAGTCACCAAATGATGTTTTCTTTTTTCACAATCAACTTTAATGTACCTTCTGATGTATTGTGCATAGTTTCACTGTGTGATTGATTCATTCAATGTTGTTCTAGTACAGTAGCCGCCAATATTATATGACATTGGTATTTTTCAATTGTAACTTTATTCATTGTCGTCGGATCTCTCTAATTTTTTGAGAGGATTAATAATTCATGTTTAAAGGGACTCAGCATAGATTGGCAACTTGAGTTCTAGGAATATGAGTCGCTTACCACGGGAAAATAGCAAAAAAAATTGGAACGTTTTTCGACGTTTCCTAATGACGTCACAAATACGGGAAATGAACATCAAACGCCCAGAATGACATTTAGTTGTCGTCCAGCCTACAATAAGAATTCGTATGTATCGAATTTTCTGGAACTGCTACAGTTTTGAAAATAAATTAGGAGAAGTCACCCATTGAGATGCACCGCGGTGTGGTTAGAGAACAAAGCCGCAGCGTTCTGAAATTAAAAAAAAAATTCCCGTGATTAGTGGACCAAATACTACTAAATAAGTGGATTTCGCTATCTATGCACGGTTGTGCTGAAGCCGAGAAGCGTTCAAAATTCATCAAACTGCTTATGAGTTGACCCAGTGCCCCAGATTTACTAATGACAACGAAAGTTCTGGATTGCTTTCTGCAGCTTAGTTGCTGCATGTCAAAAAAATGTGCTGCAAAAGTGATGTGATGTTGCTGCAACTTCTAAAGTTAGTGGTATCCCGTCAACACTTACATAGTGGATGAGTAATTACTCCACGGTTATAACCTACACGAATCAGCCTGATTCCTCTTTGTCAGCGAAAGTTATACTGGAAGATCCCAGAAAAAAAACGTGCAGCGCGTTTTGTACCACAGTTAAGGACATAACCAAAAAGGTAATTTGATAGCCCAATAGTTCCTTTATCATGTACGCATAACCGTTTTGCTACTCCGAATTTAATGGAGCAGAAAACTTTAAAAGTGATTTAGCACCCACAACATGACTTTGTAGCACTAGGTCGTACGATCATTGCAGCATGTAATGAACTAAAGATTATCGCTGGGAATCATGAATTATTAATCCTCTCAAAAAATTAGAGAGATCCGACGACAATGAATAAAGTTACAATTGAAAAATACCAATGTCATATAATATTGGCGGCTACTGTACTAGAACAACATTGAATGAATCAATCACACAGTGAAACTATGCACAATACATCAGAAGGTACATTAAAGTTGATTGTGAAAAAAGAAAACATCATTTGGTGACTGAAAAAATCCGGCAAAAATTTCATGTGGGCATGCGGACTCGAACCTACGACGTGAATTGGTCGAATCGGGTGGTAGTATTTGCTAAATAAAACTATGCTGGGCACCGAGTTTGGTTTCGAGATATTTTTTATTTGATTCGTCATCCTTTTTTACATATTGGGTAAACTTTTCAGGACCCGGAAATCATGGGAACATAGGGAAAGAAATAATTGAATCCGTTCGATTTTCAAAAATATCGATTTTTCAACTGTTTCTCCAACATGCATTATCCGATATGCTCGAAAATACAGATTTCCACATAACTTTTTATGCTCTATCGAATGATATGTAACACGAGGGTGAAAAATGAAGATGCAATTTTCGATTTTGGTAGGTCAAAAATCGATAATTGGGGCCAATTTTTTGGCTGAAGTGTATCCCACCCCTAGGGACTCTAACCACCAAGTATGAACTTCCTGCGACCATTTTGAGTCCCTGTGCCATCCCACCGTCACGGGCACTGCGCTGTTATGGAGAACGCGTTTTAAAATAAATGCTATTAGAATAAGTAATACGAATACTTTATAGTGATTGGAAAATAGAGAAAGACAACGACATAATGGAGATCACAGAAGGGAGAAACTTTTAATTCTCGTTTTTCTCCGTCGTTTTGTCAGAAAAAATTTCATCAGATGCAGAGGTGGACTCTCCCCTAGTTCAGCTTCAAGTTCCCTAGCACCCCACGTCTCTAATATCGCCTGAGGATGACAGGAATACCCATCTAAGCCGAAGTGGTCGAGGTGTGATGGGTATGACCACAAGCTGATCCTCAGTATCCGTATACACGTTGATTCTCTCTATGATCGATGACTCGAGTTTAGAGGACTCTGGTTCAAGCAATCATCCAAGATTCTTTTTCGCACGAGACTATATCGGATGGACCCCTCGCCATTTCCTATTTGACTATTTGGATCGTCTCGCATTTCCACTATTTCACAAACAAGAGACAGCTAAAAATGTTTGAGTTTGCATGTACCGTATGTTACCGACTATTCTAATTCTGTTACGCATATGAGTTTTTGCACATACATAGTTGGTCTTGTGGAAAAACAACGTGAATTAATGAACGATGACATGGTTTTGTTGTTTGGTGATGTTACAGCAGAAGTTTTCCCGCATAATAGTCATATCATCGTATATAATGCTACTGTTTCCTTTATCATGACCAGAAAATTAGAGTAAACGAATAAAGTACTCGAATAAAGTACACTATTGTATTATTGTACCATTTCAAGACACTTCACTTGCCCTTGTAACTAGTAACTTCTTTTTTCGTAACAAATTTCCTTGGTTGAACTCAACGTCATTTGTGTTACCCCGCTTAAGGGACTCTAATTTTTAAAAAAATGTCGAAAAGGCCCGAAGTATCTCAATTGCCTCTTAGAAAAATCCCGACCAAAAAGGAGATCGAGATCTGAATTTTAAGAACTGAATTTCCGCACATATGGTTTTTCTCTAATATCTCGGCTCCCATTAAAGAAAGAAAATTGAAATCAGGAAATGCGATTCAAAGATGTCTTTGCATCTAAAGCCAAAATTTGGAAAGTCATAATTATTTATGCAAAAACGAAAAGTGCTGAAGTTCATACCTTTATATCGGTCACGATTTTGGCTGGGGATTTTATTAAGAGGCAAATCACGATCTTTCATGTCGTCGATTATTAATGTACATAGTACTCCCGCACTCATTGATGTTTAATTCCACCCGTGATTCATTCCCGCTGCAAACAAGTCCCCCGAGGTTTTGTAGTTAATAATTTTGTAGATCGTTAAATCGTTGCAGAACTGATACCGTATTCATCCTATTTCATCATATCGCAAACGCAAAACTCGTTCTCGCGGGAATTTAAAAATGAATTTCGCAATTAGTTGCTGTTTTTCATACGCTCGTAATTTCTCGAATTATTTCTCGTGAAATCGATAGATTTGCTTCTTTTGTAACTATTAGAACCAGTTACCATTTAACGTCTTCTTCTCGAAAATATTTACATCAATCGATACGTATATTTTTTTGTACGCTCAGTTGCAGGTAAAATTCAACCGTTAAATAAAAATTTTTGTCCAGGCAATGATTCAGTACTTATACTTAAACATATTCGTCAATATTCCAATGCTCTTGTTTGGAGCTGTTGGAAACGCTATTTTGCTTTTATCAATCGCTAAAGGAACGCCGAAAAATATGAAGGTATGTAACTATGAACTATGAAGGTAACTCAAGCGGAATAGTTGCAAATGATGTTTAGTCTGGTTGATAACGAATTTACAGCTGTTTCGAAAAATGTAATATTAGAAAGGTTACATCTCAATTTTTTTGACAAAAATTTGTTGAACATAAATATTGCGCTATAATTATGATTTTATTTTTTTAAACTGATAAGGTGTCTGCATTTTTCGCACGTTTTGAGCCTCCGACTAAGTAATTAATCGAGAGTGTCCAACAAAAGTGCGCCCAATAAAGTACTGAATTTGTTTTTGTACTTGTATTTCAGTAGTTGAAACTTTTAGAAATACTCCGTTCTCATTTTCTGGGGAACGTTCAACGATTTGATATCGATTTGCACCGATGTAATGGGCATGGAAAGGTGAAGTGCACTTTCACAAACATTATATTTGCCATATAGGTGATGAAAGTGTTATCCCACGAATATTTGATTAACAGAATTCTCAGTATGGGGCAACGGAAATGGAAAATAATGTAAAATAAATCTATTATTTTAAGGTTCACATTTCGGTCGCCCTCATTGATATTCATACCCTACGGACCATGCACGCATATTTCAATTGGTTTTTGCAATTTTTGCAATTCCATGATTCCAATGGCTGCCATTCAGTCCATGTTCATACAATGCATTTCATTCTGGTACAGGTGAATAATGGGTTTGGGAACGTGGACTCGGTACCCACCAGCTGTGTCATTATTTGTGACTCCTCAGCCGTAAGATACCGAATCTGCGTCACGACGCGACAGTTATTTTTCGAGCATCCATACACACAGTGAAAAATGTATAAATCCAGCCGCATCGTACAACAAAATGTATAACGAATGTATTACATATACTACCTTTTCTGTACCTTTTCATGTACAATAGGGTTGGATTTTTACATTTTTCTCTTTGTGTAATAGCATGGTAATTCAGGAATCGAGTTCTTCACAATCCGACGCCGCCAATGATCGTGCTGAATTCAATCGTACTAGGGTCCGCCATTCCTAATATCGTACACATGGTAAACGTACTTTTTTTCTCTGGAAAATACCATTTTTTTCTAAACTAATTAACCATATTACCATTATGTTTGCTTTACAGATTGTGTACACGAATACTAAAGATAATGATCCCGTACTTTTGAGTTCTGTAAGAGCGATCTATCCTCAAACTAATTGGACCGGAGTGTATTTGTACGGTAAGCTCTAATATGCCCTCACAATTCGAAACAGAATCAATACACTTATCATCATACAAATATGTGCTTGTTATTTCATGTATTTTCTGCTAAGGCTTTTCCAACATAACGGAGCTCAGTACTTTGACGATATTCGGCTACTTTTTCGTAATTGTGCCTGTTGTAGTCGGTTATTTGATAATCATGCGGAATCGGGTTAGCGGAAAATGGTTGGACCACGAAAAATTGCTCTCTACAGGTCGCACAGTCACTCAAATGCCAGCAGTTTATGAGCGTGAAGACACTTCAAACGCACAATATTTTTCTCAAGGTTTCACAAATACGGTCATACAATACCTTAACAATAGGGAGAGATTGAGAGATAGATGTAGTACACTGAGTACATTATCTGAGTGAAAGATTGTTATTATGATATGAGGCTGTTTGCGAGAGGATCAATAACTTTTGTTAAGGACCTCGTACATCGATTTTCTGGAATTCCCGTAGTTGAGGTTATCGAGTGCGCTGATCATCATGGTGACAATCATTTTGCATTTCACTCATCGGCCCGGGAGTACTGTAACTACCGTTTTTGAGGCTGCAATGCCGTATCTCAAGACCCCGTGAACCGTTTTCCATGAAAAAATTTTTGGGATGTTAGTTTGAGTTGCCAATAACTATTTGATACTCTATTTTGATATTGCTATTTTTAGTCATCTATCAAAAAAATGTTCTCGAACACCCCTCATAACTAATGTTAATGACATATACCAGAAGATGCGCAGTTTCCTCAGCTTCCATATTCTTATGCTACATGTATACTTCAGAGGTACCAGTGATGTAGATCATGCCCTTTCTATTCACAATTTCGTGGTGGAACTGACCATTTTCGCATCGTTTATTATCATTTTGCACTGGTCATTCTCATTTAGTGCTCTCCTGCGCGGTCAATGAAGCACAAAATAGTGAATAAAAAGCGCATGATCTACATCACTGGTACCTCTGAAGTATGCATGTAGCATAAGAATATGGAAGCCGAGGATACAGCGCATCTTCTGGTATATGTCATTAACATTAGTTATGAGGGGTGTTCGAGAACATTTTTTTGATAGATGACTAAAAATAGCAATCTCAAAATAGAGTATCAAATAGTTATTGGCAACTCAAACTAACATCCCAAAAAATTTTTCATGGAAAACGGTTCACGGGGTCTCGATACGGCATTGTAGCCTCAAAAACGGTAGTTACAGTACTCCCCGACCGATGAGTGGAATGAAAAATGATTGTCACCATAATGATCAGCGCACTCGATAACATCAGTGTTCACATTTTGCTAGTACTTTTCAATTTCAGTGTACGCCCATTTCATTGATCCTTTCGCGAACAGCCTCATATGTTCACATATGAGTAAGCACTGTCCGTCCTGATCCCGAAGACGTTATTTTTTGATTGTCCACATTGGGAAATCCAGTAGTCCAGCGGCCTTCCGAGCCTTTTTTCAAGGGTCTCAGAATGTCAGCTCTATGACCGAGGCGATTACCTTTAAAGTCGTCGCTCGGTAGACTAACTTTTTTTTTCTTAGATTTATTTCCCTATGAGTTACAGTTGAATCTTCAGGGAATTGGCCTGTTGAACGATCCGTTGAATACTGTACTGAGCATAATTCAGATTCTCACAATTCACGCTCTTCTTCCGTTATCGACGGTGGTCGCCACCAATCTAGTGTTATTCATCGTCTTTGGGTTCTACAATCCGGAACTGGAAGCCATGATTTTTATTGTCAGAAAAGTTTTATGTTGATATATGCAATCAAAAGAAAGATACCGTTTTTTCATATACAAACTTTGACGTTGTTTAGTAAAATGTTGTTTTAGAATTTTTAGCACTATTGTATTACAAAAAGCAAATCCTGGCACTTCAGATAGGCATGATGCCACCCGTTTTCAACCCCGTCATCACAGTTTGGTACATCAAGCCGTACAGAGAGTGCGTTTCATTTGATATTTAACTGCACTTTATATTAGGGTTCCGCAAGAGAGACGTTTCAAAAAAGAGACACTAATTGGATTAGTGTCTCCTATAATTGGTGTTTCCCAGGGAGACGTCTCTCGATGGTAATTTCGTGGGAGACATTTGGGGAGACGTCTCCTTTCTCATTGTTCTCACGATCAATTGAAGAACAATAACTTTATAGTGGAATTGGAGGGAAAAGCGGTTGAACTCTAGTGCCTTTGGGACCAATTACCACCGCTCTTCACTGGGGGAGAAGGGGAAAGTGGAGAGAGACGTCTCCCATTATTCTTCTTTCAATCAAAGGAGACACTCATTTTTGTATGTAAAATCAAGGGAGACGTCTCCGTCCCCGTATTAAAAAGGAGACATTATCAAATCCATTGTTCTATGTCTCCTCAATTGTCTCACTTGCGGAACCCTATTACAAATAAACCCAGTTATATATTGAACATTGCCATGTTAAGATACGTAACTCGGATGCTATGCTGCTCACGGTCGGATCGACTTAACGAAGGAGAATCATCTACTATAATCACAACAATTACCGGCAAGGTGGCGCCGGCGCACAGCTTCACAATGCTTACCTAGTGATTGGAAGAGACTGACGAATACAAAGGAAATCATTATATATTCATATAAATTATATATGCACATAAAAATCTGAATGATAAATGATTGCAGGAAAACTGAAGCAAATAAAATCTCTAGCATCAAATGCAATTCACCACACTACGACGACACTTTTTTGTGTCGATTCGTTCGTTTTGATCAATCTTCTTATAACGTATACGTAAAGTAGGTTATTGTAGGATAACGTACTTATCGATCGATTGCAATCCCGGACATGGAAAACCGATAGATAGGAATTTCGGGTACGGTATTCATTCCATCGATTGTAGGTGCTCGCTGTGGCTGAAAGGAGGTTTCTGTACGGCTGAGGCCTTTGCGCTAAATTATCATTCATTTATTCATTTATTCATTGTTTATTCCGTCAGAATCATGTACAAGAATTATAAGTGTGATTGGGGGCAAGAGACGGATGTCCGTCGACGTCGTCGAATCGGTGATTTTGCTATCGAAAGGTTTGCGCTCGAAATTCGCCGTCGATTGACATTTGTGACACGGTAATATTTTTCGAAAATTTGAATTTACAATCAGCATGAAACGCTGTCACTATCTGTTCTTCAAGCTTACGCCTTGGTACCCCGAACGTTCGGGGGGGGGGGTGACATTTGAGCAACCGACATTTGAGCAACGGGTAATAACTCAGCTAGGAGTGAGCCTAGAGCTATGTGAGTGGTACCATTGTGATCAGCATCAGGTAGTTGAGATTACATAATTAATTAATAAAGTAATTAATATCTCATTAATTATGCTAATTAATTAATTAATTATCGAATCTATTTTTTTCTGATGCTGATCACCATGGTACCACTCCCATAGCGCTAGGCTCACTCCTTGGTGAGTTATGGCCCGTTGCTCAAATGTCACCCCCCCCCGAACATTCTCTAGAATGTTTTTTTTGTCCAGGCGACTTGTTCGGGATCACCGTACTATATCACATTACAAATGAGCGAGTGCGTGATACTACGAAGTTGAAGGATGTTGTGAGAGAGGCGGAAAAGCGTAAATGGATATGGGTCCTTGTGATTTTTACATATCGGAGCAAGCCCCTAATTCCTTTAATGGAATTTAGTAATAATTTTAGCAGTTGCTTTAGGAAATGCCCACGCAAAATCCACAAACAGTTGTTATCCAACTGCTCAAAATCGCATTAATAAATCAACAACTCAATTTGCCTGTAATTTCGAAAAGAACAACTAAATTTGCCTACAATTTTCCTTTATCTCCTCATTTCCCCATCATTTCACCCCCTATAAAAGGGCTGTTCCCTCTCCTTCCCTCATTCTCCGCTATTTTCTCCATGCCGAGCGGTGCTAAGAAGGAAGAGAAGGCAGTTGCCGCGCGCAAGGCGCCCAGCAAGAAGAAGGGGGTGAGTGGAGGGGTCGGTACCCCTGCAGATCCTGAGACCCTAAGTTCCCGAGATCTTAAGATCTTAAGATCCCGAGATCCTAAGACCCTAATTGTAAGGATCTCATTTTTATGCGCCGGCGGTCACTCCAACGGCAAGAAAGAAGACATCGAAGCAAAAACTGGATTCTCCGGACCCAACCAAGGACAGCACGACGGTGACGGGCAAGACGGTGAGTGGAGGGTACGGTACCCCTAGGAAGTATACCGTACCCTGGGGAGGATACGGTACCCAATAAGGAGGGTACTTTACCGCATATAGAGAGCACGGTGCCCTAGCGTCGGTTAGGTTACTGTACCTTATCCTGGAACTCATCCGCTTATCATTTCAGGAGGACAACTCGATGAAAGGTATGGTGCGAGCATCTCCAAGTTGTTGGTACCGATACCTGGTACCATGGTTGTGGTACCGTAACCCGGTACCGTATTCTCAACCTTCTCAGTTTCAGCAAAGCGCAAAGGCGGGGCGGCAACGCCGGCTACTAGCGGGGGCAAGATGGACAAGATCTCCCGATTTCTCCACATCAAGGTACTGTAGATCGGGGTACTGTAAGTTTGTGTTACTGTAGGTTTGAAATACTTTAGGTCTGTTATCGATAACTCAGGGTTACTGTAGATCGGGGATACTTGTAAGTGTATTTTAAGAAGATTTTTGAGGACGAATAGACCGCTCACATAGGTGTGTGAATGGTGAAAATGGAAGGCGGGTGTGGTTAATGAAGGAGGAGTGTTTTGGTTGGCAAAGTGCCAAGACGGAGTGGTTACTGTAGCTAAAACGGACCTAGAGTAAGCTAGGAGACACGCCGGCTACCGTAAAATCGAAGGTTACTGTGGATTAGTTAATTATCGATTGATTTACAGAAAGGCGCCAATACGGGCAAGACGACGCCTCGCACGAGCAGAAAGGAAGTCAGCAAGCAGGAGTCGACCAGCAAGAACGACGCGCCAACCGCAGACAGTGTGAGTGCCAGGACCCGGTACCAGGAAACCGGACCCGAACCCGGGACCTGAACCACCGAGGGACATTGCAGCAGCAGCAATCGGACAACTCGGGCAAGACGAAGATGATGGTGAGCCGCGGCAAGAAGGGCGACGACAAGGAGAAGGGCAAGGTACGGTGGGGTTACGGTAGATTAAAGGAGACTGTAGGGTTACGGTGGCTGTTTCAGAGGTATCTAGGCTATTGTTCACTGGGTACTGTAACATTCTAGGTATACTAAAATACTGTAGGTCAAGCTACCGTATACCGAATCTACCGTAATCCTCGCAGAGTCAAACGCCGAACAAGAAGCGAGATAAGCCAAGCCTGAAGAAGGCTACGACGCCCACGGTAAAATTTTATAATTTAAACATTTATATTCATTTTTTAAATGAATTTTATTACAGGACGCCAGCAGAGACGACAGCAAGGAGCCCACGGACATTGACGACGAGGGCGAGAGCAAGTGGGTCGTGACCAGGAACCGGCACCGACCCCAAAGTCCTGGTACCGAGTATCTTTCAGGCTCATCGTGGTCGAGCGGGGCAAGGACAGTGCGAAGAAGGGCAAGGCGCCCGCGACTACGCCCCAGGCAGAGGTGGAGAAGAAGGTGAGGGGCGGACTGGTGCAGAATGGGTACCGAATATGGTTCCGAATTGGTACCGAGTGGGTACTCTTGTTGGAACAACGCACATCGTTCCACCCCTCGTTATGGCATCCAGAAAGGGGTTGATTTCCCAATCTACCGTTTTTGTGCGGTTGACACCACGAAATCTACTGTAGGAAGGTGATAGACGGCTACACGTTACTCGAGACGGGGTTGAAACAGATCGACACGTCCCTATCTCCCTTGTGTCTCAACCCCGTTTCGTGTAAAGTGCGCGTTCCCATCACCACCCTGACCTCTCTCCTATCGTCGCGGCAGTGAAACTATTGTCGTATGAAAATGCGCAAGTGAAGCCGCATCCAACCCTTTTCTGTCGAAATAGAACGATGTGAACGGAACCAGCGTTCAGGAGCGCGAGGGCATCAAGGGCGGCAACCAGGAGCGAGCCGTGATGGTGACGGCACGCAAGAAATCGGTTGGTTTTCTTTTTTTGGATTTCGTCAGCACTACGCAATCCGCACTTTTAAAAGCGCACGTTGCGAGGCGTTGGCGGCATTATAACACACTAAACACACTGTAGCGACAACGTTGTGCCTATTGCATCATCACTAGGTAATTACAACATTTTCAGAGCACGGGCGCTGGAGCGATCACGATGTACGACACGGGCCAGGACAAGGCGCTCGCCAAGCTGGCGTCTCTTCGCGATATGGGTGAGACTAGTTCCCGGCTCTGGCTCCGGTTCCGGGTTTGGCTCTGGCCTGAATTCTTTTTCTTCAGAGGGTCGCGGCTGGGAGGAGTGCGAGAAGGACTTCCTCGCCGGCCACAAAGTGGTGCGTTTCCGTTTTTCATTGCGTAGTGATGACGTCATGATGGTTACTGTATGAATACAGTGTTATGTTGACACTGATGCCGTAACCTAATGTTACAGTTACCCTCTAGTTTGCAGAACCCCGAGGTGAACCGTGCCACGCGCTACGTCATCTCCTTCAATGTGCCGCCGGACGGAGATTTCTACGACGCTAATAAGGTACGCTTAACATGACTTTATGATTAGGAAAACATTAGTGCTAAACTAAGGACTTAAGTTTAAGGTAGAGATCCCGGGCGTCGACACCAAGTTCATCATGGCCGCAGCGCCTACTACGGAGACTTCCAGTCGCGAGAACTTCTGGCGCATGGTCTATGATGTGAGTTGTGCGATTGCGTAGTGATGATGTAATCGATGAGATTGCGTAGTGATAACGTAATACTTTTGCAGTCCAACGTCGCTTCCATCTTCTTCCTGGAGAAGTACGACGCGAGCGCATGTGAGTTGCGTAGGCGTGACGTCATCATAGGTTACGTAATGATGATGACATGATTAATTGCGTGGTTATGACGTCACCGTAATCATCACAGCCAACTTCGTGCCGTGGAAGGCGGGCGAGGCGAAGGACTACGGCAAGATGTTCGTCAGCAACAAGAAGGTATACTCTAGCCTATACTGTAGCCTGGTATACTGTACGGTATATCGAGTGATATTCCGAGCCTCTACCGTACGTCGTCCCGATATCGATTGATTTCAGGTTACTGAGAGCACCAAGGAGGGCATGCAGTCGGTGCTCGAAGTGCTGCCCGAGGGTTCGTTGAGTTCGATACTTGATCTTTGATTTTCACAATACCAAATTGTTACTGTATTTACCTGTATCGATCTTTGATCTCTTAACAAATTGGCACAATAATTAAGGCTGCTCCAACTCCATCATTGTGCGCTTCGTGCAGTGCCTCAAGTGGCCCGAGACGGTATGGTAGTCTACAATATTTCTTACCGTACCAGACTACAGTATTCCTTACCGTACCAGATTACAGTATGACCTACCGCACTCGCCTACAGTACCCCGATATTGCAGATGCATCGTGACACTAAGAAGTTCTCCGAGCTCAACCATCCCACGGTCTTCACCCGACTCCTCAAGGACGAGGTGAGGAAAAGCGTGGGATACTGTAGTCATACGGTATCTTCGTGGGGTACGGTATTGAGATCGGATGTAGAGTACTGAATTATACACATGCCCACTTTGCCTGTCGATCGTATGCTCTAAAATCAACTATCAAAGACCAAAGATTAAAGATCAATCCTTTCCAGAAGGGTCTCACGATGGTGATGTGCAACTCGGGCTGCGGCAAGTCGGCTCAGTTCGTGATGCTCCACTCGGCCATTACTACTCTCAATGCCCTCAACCCGACGCCGGTGAGTGTACGGTAGCCGCCGGAGGGTACCGTAGCATACTGTAGGTTGGAGTACTATAAAGTTATCAAAGTCTACGCGATTGGCGCCTTACTGTAAGGACGGGTATGGTAGGTTACTGTATGATATACCGTAATCTTTCAGTTGTACGAGCTGCTGGTGAAGATTCGCTCGGATAGATGGGGATCTATCCAGACGCTCGAACAGTATCTGGCCGTCTACCAACTGCTTATTTACTACATGTCGGTGAGTGATCTTTGGTCTTTAGCTAGACTCCGCCCTCTTATTCCCTAACTCCGCCCCTTTTTTAGGCCAAGTCGAAGCACAAGTCGGAAGTGAGCAACCTCTGCAACACTCTCATCCGGACGCTCACCGCCTTCAAGAAGTAGTGAGCCGACGATTGGGTGAAGGCGACTGTCCCGGCGCACGCACCGCACGCACCCACTCCCACACCTCACCACCCATCTTACGCAGAATCATAATACACTCAGTTCATTGTTGTATATATCACAATGATAAACAATGTACGAAAGCGAGCATGTTTTGCTAGTTCATATTGTCGTTCGTGGTAGGATCTGGGGGGGGGTTTGGAGGGAGTAAAATAGTGGAAAGGGAATGAACCGGACTGGCTACTGCGAGTGCTCATTCTATTCAGCTTATTTTTCATACCTGCCAATAAAAAAGTGAATTCAAAAAAAGCAAAAAATATATTTTATTTTAAAAAGTAAAAAAATGGCAAGTTGAAGGATGTTGTGAGAGAGGCGGAAAAGCGTAAATGGATATGGGTTGATAGGCTCTCGAAACTACATATGCTATAATCGATGGAGACTGAAAGTGCTCGGATGGACCCCAAGAGGCAAGAAGAAGCGTGGAAGAGCGGCTAAGAAATGGAGGGACGATTTCGTAAAGGCAGCTGGACCTCTCTCCATGCAAATCGCAAGGAACAATCAAACTCAGTGGAGAACTCTAATGGCGACCCAGTTGACCTAACATCCAAATCAGCTGATAAAGTTGTTCAAATGTAAAATGTAAATGTGAAAAGTACAATTTCAGACTCCGTAGCTGACCGAAAATTGCTGCCTGCATTGAATTTCCTCTGAACCGATCTTATCTTCTTTGGGCAGTATTTTGCCCTCCTTCACCTAGAGTTTAGATTATGAGGTGATGTTCTATCGCACACTCTGTCGTCCACAGACTAGCGATTATAGGACTTGTAAAAGAATTTCTCGAATTTTTCGAGTATAATGCACACAACTCGATTATCTCTATAAATCATTGGGAACAAGTCTGAATTCGAACGAAAACAACTTCGTACTGAGTGGAAGCAGTCAATATCTAGCGTAATTAGCATGGGAATACAGTTGCATTGTGTAAACTATTTGGATGAGGAGTCACAGAGTAGTATGGAAAACCGTAATAAGTAAACAATTTGTTTGTTAGGCGATAGGAGGTATCTAGAACAGTTACGAATAAAATTTTCCGATTCTCTCTGTTTACAACTACTGGTAGGTCACATTTATTTTGGCGAGGGACAAGCGTAATTTCCTATCAATTTATGTGACACATAAACACTGATTCTGTCAGTGACCAATTGAGAAGGGGCGAATATTTTGATGATTGGGATACGGCCTGAGATGTGAGGACCAGGCGTCCAGTCGGCCTGAAATATTGGCATGTAATTTTTTTCTCAAAAGTGATTTTTTTTAAAAACAACATCGATCAGCAGTCACAAATTTTCGCAAAAACCACTAAATCCACATCTCATGAAACATATTTCGTCTAGAAATGTAAAAAAAGGGTTTTAAAAAATATTTAGACTTACACTGTAACTGGCGATGATGAAGAGCGGGAAGAGGGCGCCGAAGATGCAACCTTCAATTATTTTTAATATTATTAAAAAAATAAATTAATGTTAAGTTAAATTATTGTTAAATGTATCTTGTTAAATATAAAAAAATTGCATAATATAAGACGGGCGAAACTAATATTTCCAAGAGAAAATGGTAGTTTCGATAAAACTGATCTCAACGTGTAAGATATTTGACGCACTTCTCCCAAAATTTGTCAATCACTGATTTCAAGGTATTTTGTGAAATTTGATATCGCGCTTCATCGTTTTTTTCAGATAAGGAGAAGAACGTATAGATTTTGATCTAACACGATATTTCTATGTTTCTTTTTTATTTTTATTTTTCGCTGTTATCATTTTATGTTAGTCCACTTTCCAGCTTGTTTGTATTACAAAATTTTATCTAGTTTGTTCGGGATGAAAACTAAGTGAGGGAGGTATCTTCTTTCGCTCGTTGATGTTGTTCTGTCGTGCTTCTCTCACTCAAGATTATTCATCGATGCCGGTTGAGATGTCGCCCCGAGGAGATCTGGAATAGAGATGCAATAGATTTTGTCGCAGAAAAGGCAGTTTGAAAACGCGACAAACTCACTCATTTTATCCTCTCGTCCCCTCAGTATTCCCATTAAAAGTTATTGTGTTGCATATCGATTATGCAAATCTTTCCGCACGTGCATTAGTCCAGATATAGATCCTCACCTTAATTATTCCATAAATCGTTGGTTGATCGTCGTTTATTGAGTAAATGTCCGCTATTCGTTATGTGAGATCGGAGAAGGAAGAGACGACCGCTCGACGCCGCGACGATGGAGTGAAAGGATGAGATGAGGTGAGAGGGAATAAAGGGGAAGGGATGTCGCGTTTTCGAACTGCCTTTTCTGCGACAAAATATGAAACACAACCGAATACTGAGGGGACGAGAGGATATAATGAGTGGGTTTGTCGCGTTTTCAAACTGCCTTTTCTGCGTCAAAATCTATTGCATCTCTATTCCAGATCTCCTCGTGGCGACATCTCAACCGGCATCGATGAATAATCTTGAGTGAGAGAAGCACGACAGAACAACATCAACGAGCGAAAGAAGATACCTCCCTCCCCCACCAGCATTAGCTATTAAATAAAATAGTTAATATATTTGAAGCATGTGTTCACATAAATTATTAATAAAATATCATTTTGTTTAAATGATAACAACGACAAGTAACAATATAAATTTAATGGGAAAATACGTGCGGTGAAAAATGCACATTAAATTATTTCTCAAATTCATCATACAATGAAAAATAATGAGAATTCGATAAATTGTGAAAATAGTGTTCGATAGAGCACAGTTTTGATGAAACTGTGCTTCCCTCTTGGAAAAATTAGTTTCGCCCGTCTTATATAAAAGAATTTTGAAGAGAGCGATCTTAAAGAAGGAGTGTCAGCAAAACATCCCACCACGATTACCCTGCCTGGTGAAGATAGAATACTGTAAGAACAATTGTCTGACGTCCGGGATAGAGCACGCTGCCTAGGCAAATGCGCGCATGCAGATGGGCAGAGATTAGCGAGAGTGCAACTCCTCTCCCCCTTCCCTCTTCCCCCCCAGAGGGGGAGAAAGCGCACGCAAATTCGACACGAGAGAGAAAGCTGACCAATAGATTTACCTAATCGCGCACGCCAAAACACGCGTGCGCTGCACTTGAACCTGATTTCCCTGAGCCCTGTAGCTTCTTTGCAAGCGATTATTTCGGTTTGGAGAAAAGATATGCCTTCCAAATTTCGGATTTATATTATCCTTCACAGGCGTGAGCGATTAATATAATAAGTTCCATATCCTATTTTTGCTGACACTCCTTCTTTAAGAATCTTATGTCTAAGTAAATTATGCTAAATAGTAAACGAGTCTAAGATCATAGTAATCTAAGATCATAGTAAACTATGATAATTGCTTAACAATTTAAGTAATAAAGTTCACCTTGCATAAGCACACTATCAACGGCGAGTGTGAGTGCAGTCAGAGAGGCGCCGAATCCGAGAAAGAACGGCCATCTTCGCTCGATTCGATCGATTCGACGAGAGAGACGAACGCCCGAGGACATCCAGAAGTACTCGAAACTGCGAAAAAAAATTTAAATTGGACGTAGAGTTTGAAATTCGGGTAAATAATTAAATTAGCACTCTTCATTTCATACACTCTCTCACCGGTCGAATGGTGAGAGAGTGTGAGAAATGAAGAGTGCTAATTCAATTATTTACCCGAATTTCAAACTCTAATTGGACGTGAAATATCGATGCTGTACCCAGAAGTACTCGAAACTGGAAATAAACATGATTAAACAAAATGAATTCGCAATTCCAGCAATTTGTGGTGAAGAAATTTTCTTTGATGCTATAAATCTTAGAGATACGGTATTCCATATTCCGTATCTTGAGACAGCACACACGAACGGTAACGACCGGGTGGAAACAACGGAAGGCCATCTTCGCCATTTTTATCGCATTATTTTATAAATGTAGTACCTGTACAGCGAATTCAGCATTGACATGTGAACGAAAACCGCACAGTAGGCGATTCCCGGCATTGCCAGATGTTGCACCAGCGCGGTCTGAATATTTTAACAACAATTAATATTTTTAGCTTATTTTCCTTGTCAGGAAATGGACGACTTAGTCACGTGAGGTTGAAAAAATCGGCATTTCAGTTGCACAGCAAGTGTGATTGTGTTTCAGGGTGAGTTGAAAGTCCGCAAATATCGTGGACAATTCAGTCGTCGGTGGGAAATTTTAAAAAAATCGCTGGGAAACTATAGTTCAATAAAAAATTAAATATTTTTAAAGCTTGATTGTGGCTGGACTCAGATGTTAATTCACATTGCAGAAGAGGGAAAATTACATGATCAACAATTGGTCTGGCACTAATCATATTTTTGATACATTCAAAAAAAACCTGAATCATGAAGATGAGCTCGAGCAGGAGAGAAGCGATGAGATCAGCTACGGTCACACTGAAGAATAAATATTTGCGAATATTTCGAAAAAGTAAAAAAATTAATATTTTCGAAATCAGTGTCCATGTTTACACAATGAATATTGTTACGAAAAAGTTGTGCAATATCATCCCACCATGAATATTTTTTACAAGAAATTTTTTTCACGATGATTGCTCTACAATCAACTGAACTATTTGTCGGCTCTACTATCCACCAACCTAATTGACGGCATGGGCATTGGTTCCGGTCGCTTCTCCTTCCGATAGCAGGCACTCTCAATGTCAGCGAAGATGAAAGTGTTCATCAATCGGGTCAGAATGAAAACCGGCATCTAGAAAAAAAAATGATTTCGAATGAGCAGAAACGGGTCGACAGCTGTATTTAAACAGTGTCCCACTCTCAACCCATTTTGAAGGTTTGAAAAAGGTCTCTCCATCATAACATTCCAATGCACCTTTTTTTTAATTTTCAAGTTTCTATCTGGATAGCTTGATGAAATTTTGTAGAGTGAGTTTTGCTAATGTTTCGAAATAGTGAAATTGTACCAACCATGATCATTGCAGGAAGAAGTTGCTTGATCGACGCTGGGAGTGTCATCGAATCGGGAAGTGACAAACTCGCGAGGACGAAGAGAGGTTCGACCACTTTAGTCATGAGAATGGCGAACCCGATGTTGACTGAGACACAAACGGCGTATCTTAAAGATATCATTTACACAATTAGCATCCCAATTAGCCTCCGAAAATTGAAATAGCATCCCGTGATCTATTGATCGTGACACATGGCCCCACGCCTCTCGATAGGGGTCAGGAGTGAGCTCTCGTGTCCATTCTCTCATGAGAGAATGGAAGAGCCCATCTCAAATTTATCCATTTTTTTCAATCAAACCGTTCTCTGGAGATCCGCAACCGTCTAACCATCGTTGTCAATAAAAAGAATCGTTTGGTTTGCTCTATTCTGATAACATGTTTGAGAAAAAAAATTATATGAAAAAGGATCACCTCTTGAGCGGATTCTTCTTTCCTGTGTGGGGTGGCTCCTCTTTCTTCGGCAAATAACGACCCTCTTTCTCGCGGCGCATCTGAATAATTGAAATAAAATAGTTTACCATATTTTAATTTATTTAGAAGTGTAGAAGTAATAAATGCTGGTTAAAATTAAATTATGACAACATTTCTTTCATTATTTATCTAACATATCAGCGAAATTACACGAAACGGTTCGCTAAGAAAGATGTAGTGACCGTGAAACCCATTTGTTAGTTATTGAAAACAATTCCAAAAAAAAGAGATTTACAAACGTTGAAGCGATAAAAGTGTGTACCTGAAGCACAGTGCGTACTCGGGGAGTCGGTGGCGGGGGCGGAGGAGTCTCCTCATTGTTTGCCCCGAGTAGCAGCAGTTCCTGAATTTAATTAGTAGCAATTTAATAATTACACAATTGACAACAGTTCCTTGAATTGAGTAAAATGTACCCCTGTTGCACCGCGCATCGGACAAATTGAAACGGCCTAAATAATGGCGTTGTGATAGACAACGACTCTTGAAATGTGTAAAAATATATAGTCTACCGTGAGAATGCGTTCTCAGGAAGAAAATATGGCACTTTTACAGTTAACCGAAAGCCCCGCCCATTTAGGATGCCTTACGCTCCTTGCCTCAGGCTCAGTCTCAAACTCAGCGTTGTAGGCTAAGTGTAAAAGTACCGGTACTACAATGACGCAAACAATAGAGAATGTCCTACCCTACCAAATTTCAACAGGGGTGAATGAACAGTGGGCGGGGCTTCCGGCTAAGTGTAAAAGTACCGAAAATATTTCCAAAACGCAAGCCTTGTGATTTCACGGTTTTGCTTGCGCAGTTTTTCTCTAGGTTTGGAAGGCATTGGAATGAGAATAGTTTTAGATGCTCCCTTTATCTGGTAAAATGAAAAAAATATCATGCCCTAGATCGGTAATACAGCAGGGGAACTAAAAAGTTTCAGGGTTCAAAGAGCAAACAGGATCAAATGTCGACTAACCATGTACGTTTCAGGAACAGTACAACGCGACTTCACTCTACGCTATGCATTACGTAGAGCACATAAATTTCTACCGTACAAATATCCAATATCGATCGAAATAGGTCATGGTCTCACTACGAAATCAATGTTAGACTTTTGTAAATAACGCCGTCTGCACCAGATTGCAAACTTCCAGGAAGAAGTCTAAAGAGAGAACTCTCACCTGTGACCCCTTTCTGGAGGCTCTCTTGTCCCTTGAAAACAATAAAAATCGACTCACGACGGGTCCTCGGAGCACGCACGAGAGGCCATTGAGGAAGTCGAGGGCGATACTGTGGATGGTGATGAGATCCATCTTCACTTCTTCTTCTTTCCCCTCACTTCTCACTCACTTACTGACGCTCAACGATCGATTGCTTTGAGCGAGAGCGCCGCCTTGAAAAAAGAATCGATATCGGGGTAAATTTCATTCAGAAGGACGTCTAGCCTCCCCAGAAAAGGGTGCGAGTGCGAGATAGTGTGCGAACGTGAGAGAGAGGGGGGAGTCTCGATTTCACACGCAATTTCGCGTTTATAGCAATTGGAAACGGATAAATATGCGGAAATTAAAATTGTGAAAAGGGGGGAATGAGGGATTAACAACGTAAATAAGAGATTGAGGAGTCTACCAAAGGCGCGTCTATCAGGAATAGACGCCGGACTCCTCAAGAAGGGAAACGGAGTGGTAGAGAAGGAGCGCGCAAAACGAGAGACACAGATAGGGAGAGCGAGAGAAATTTTAGCCCGACCCCGAACTGGACGCGGTAAACACGAAAAAGATGACAAGCAAAAAAGAGAGGAGAGATGCAAGACAATTTGGATGCAAGGCTCTCTCAAATTCACACGCTCTCTCAGTTAGTCAGAGACTCTGGAAGGTCAAAACAAGGAGCGTTCGCGTGGGGGAAGCGAGAAGGGAAGAGTGCGGAAGGTCAGATGGGAAGCGGGTTACGGTAGATTGATAAGAGAGGGGGGAGAGTGGATGCCGGGTAGATCAAGGGGTCCTTTGAATAGAACAAATAAAAGAGCGGAGACGGCAGAGCATTCAGCCCAGATGTGTGCTGCAACTACTGCAAAACATTGTCAAATACGAGCCATTTGTATCTTGTTTCGAAATATTTTTCACATTGAATACTCTCTGAGGCTTTTGTGGGCACACTTCGGATCTCCAAGGAACATCCATTACAGCCGTAAGGCCAAGACACAGTAACCAGGAGTTACACGTCAAAAGAGCAAGAGGTGCCCCTTTTCTCCGCCATTCCTTTCCCTAACACGGAGTTGAACTGGCAGTGGATTCTTTTGTGTATTTTTATTGAAAGAATGGCACGGGGTGAGTTGAGTTTATCACAATTATAATATATTGCGTTTAAATTTTACAAATCACAATATTTTGAAGATGCGCTTACAAAGCTCTTCTGGCGTGAGTGGGGACCGCATGCAAGTCAGTTATTGTTTTATGTTCGAAGCTCAGTTCCCAATACTCCAGAAAGGGGTCGCGACTTCTGATTCGGTGCGAGTGTGTGTGAGAGAGAGCCGTCCCGTTTTTCACGTTATCGCATTTTCGGAGCCTTTCTGTATGTTTGACTTGCATGTACTCAGATAGGAACTTTGTCTGCGAACCAAATAGTCTGGGCATACCCTGACTTCTGGATTAGCATAATTATTTCCGTGTGAATTAATTCAGATGTTGACCGCATCCATCGGGAGGAAGGTGAGAAAATTCTGAAATTCTGAAATAAAAAAAAAATTCTGGGAGGAAAGTGAGAATACTTACCATATTCCTTTAGAAACATAATAAAAGAAGATAGCATTTGGAATGTTCTACAAGTATCATTTGACATACTTTCATGTGCGAAATGTCCGAATACAAGAAATAATAATATTTCAGCATTCGAGATGATCCTTGGTTGTGTGGTCATCATAATGTTCACCTGCATGATACTTGCGTTCTTCCATTATATACTATGAAATCGAGTATTGCTTATTTATTATTACTGATACCCGATTTTTTGGTACGAAGATAAACTGTGTCGTGGGCATGTATTTTAACGAGCCCATATTCGTTTCGAATTCGTAAACAAAGTTACTTCACGCCCAATGCGATGATCGTTCACAATCTCGCAAAATCCCCGAAATGTCAATATGTAAATGCTAAATGTCGTCCCGTTAAATGTCGTCCTCTCGTTTTTCTATGCTTCGCTGTTATTATTATCTTGAATCTTTTTTTGTCCTGAAGTAGAATTAGTTAGCCTCTTCATTTTGTATTTCCGATCCGCTTCGTAACTGCTCTCCAGAATTAATCAGTAAGTTCAACTCCTCATGCATAGGGGTCGGTGTTCTTTCTTGTTTTTTTACAGTCAGAAAAGCGGGGAGCGAAGAACAGGGAAACGAGAAAGAGCAGGTTTTCCTCTATTATCTGTTTAGTTTCCTGTCAGAATGTCATCTTTCAAGCGAACTTTGACTTTCTGTCCCACTCGATTCACGTTTTACACTCTATACTTTATCTTTTATCTCCATCGGAGAAAAGAGAACAGAGTAAAGGGATCGGAGAATTGGCACCCCATTTTCTTTTTTTTCGCCTCAAAATCAGTTGGCATTTCACCCTTATAATTATGAAGAGGTTACTAAGGCCAGTAAGTGGTGCATACACAATAAGTATGCTCTTGCACAACTACCGTAATCCCTCGCGCGTCGCTCCGCATCGCGTTGGTCCAACTGGTATAAGAGTTCCGCGTTTCTCTTTTTGATTACTAAAGGCGCGTCTTTCTATGCTTTTAATCAACAATCTCTCTTCTCGCGTGTAGATCAAAATTGACAAAAAAAAATTACAGATGTCTATTACTCTAACGGAAGTCGATGATGGCTCCTTTTCTGGTGCTCGCCAATCCTTTCTCACAGATAGTGGTAACAATTGTTTTGACAAGTTAATAATGCGGTAGTTGGAGTACCCCGGAGTCTATTGGTGAACCATGACGACATCTTAGGCAAACTAACAGTTAGTTGCTGTGTGACAGCAACCAAAGAAAAGTGTAGACTGGTTTATCACCGGGTGAGAGAGTGCAGGAGGTGAGGGAAGGTGGTTATAGGGCGTCGTGAGGAGGGATGGAATAGAATAAAAAACTTTTAATTTATGTTATTGTACCGCGTTTCCTCGTGACTTGCATAAATATTATATTATAGGGAAATGGAATGATCTCTTCATTACTCGTCGTCTCTCATCTTCTCTTTTCTGACCCATTAGGCGACCAAGAGATAAGTGGAATGACTCCGTCCCGATGTCATTCCTAGATCTTCTTCATCCTAGGTTTGGTCTGTAACACTCTCACATGCACATTAGTCCTATTCCACTTCTCTACCCAACTCTAACTTTCCAAATAATTTTTCAAATAAATGATATAATTAATAGTTATGTATCTCAGGCGCTGTCGTTCAACCAATATGGCGTCCGCGTCAATTCTTGATCCGCTTTACCCACATCATTCCACAGACCGGTCAACCTTCCAGAAAGGCCTTTGGAGTGAGAGAGCGTGTGAATCGAGAGGGACTCTCTCACTTTTGCGTGCTCTCTCGTCCCAACCCTGGTCTGTAGGTTTGGAATCATGTGTACCGGGTTAGTCCTTGCATGCACAGTAGAGATTAAAATTCGGAAAACTATTTGGATTTCTTAATTTCGCACACTTTCTACTTTGGTGATAAAGGGTGAGAAATTAGGAGATCTAATTCAATTATTTACCCTAAGTGCAAACTCTAGTCCACAGTAACGCTAACTGTGTAACTCGATAACTGTTTCAGGGAGAGGACGCAGGTGGAGCCGGAATCGTGGGATGCGGTAATGGGGGCTGTTGGAAACGACGTATATTTCTCGGATGTGTGTAATTTTCAAACAAAACTCTTAAAGGGACCCGGCATAGATCGGCAACCTGAGCTCCATTTGTGGAATTTGAACCACACTTCACAGGAAAAATTCGGAAAAAAATATTGGGACTTTCTGTTTCGAGATATGAGTATTTAAATTTTCGTGGTGTGCTAGTTCGACGTTTCCCAATGGCGTCTTAAAGGGACCAGGCAACGTGCAAAAACAAATTTTTAATTTTCGTAATTTTTTAATGAACTTTACTCACCATGATCTAATGAAAAATGAAGAAAAAAACAAAATTTTTAGCATTTTTTTTACAATTAGTTATTTTAATTTGAAATTAGCGTCAGGAACGGTGCGTCGCCTATTTCCGAAAAGACAGAAAGCTATTTCAATCGGTCGGATGATTAGATAATGCAACAAAAAGAGGAACGCACAGGTTTTTGCCACTCCCAGAATCATTGCGCACAACCAAGGTTGATGAAAATGTCTGGTTTTAGAGAAATGAATTGTGGTGTAGTCGCTACAGTAACCTGTCTTTGAGAAAAGGCGAAACTTTGAAAATTCGTAACTAATTTCAAAAAAATCGCAAAAATATGCCGTTTTTAGCATTCTTCCGGGAACAGAATTTTCTTTTATTTAAAAATAACTTATTTTTTCACTGCCTTATTTTTTCACTATTTTTCACTGCCTTTAAGCACAGGGAATGAACATTAAACACCAGGAAATTTACTTAATTGCCATCCAGGACATCGTACGCATTCATCCGCCACGAATTGTTAGGACTGGGGCAGTTTTTAGAAATATAAGGAAAAGGCGGCGCCCTTTGATGCATTGTGGTGTGGTTTGCGGGTAAGACCGTAGCGGCTCTCAAAATGGTCCTACATTTTTTTCTCTATTTTTCCCGTGATCAGTGGACAAAATACTATTAAATAAGTGCATTTCGCTATCTGTGCACGGTCCCTTTAAAGGGCACGTATTTTTTTGCATATTTTTGAGAGAAATATTTTTGCTATTCAAAAAATAGCAATACATTTTCAAAACTTTGTTTTTTCACACATCGAGTAATTAATTACTGCACCACAATTAATTTCTCCAGACCCAGCGATTTTCATGAACTGTGGTTGTGCTCAGTGAGTTCGGTAGTGGGCAAAGCCTATGCATTCCTATTTTTGTAGCAAAATCTAATCGTCAGACTTAGATAAATAGCTATCCGTCTTTTCGGAAATAGGTGATGAGATGCACCGTTCCTGATGCAAATTTCAAATAAATTTAGGTAATTGTTTAATAAATGGTGAAAAAAAATTTCTGTTTCTACTCTCTTTTCTTTACAGAATGTCTCATTTCCTGGCTTCTATTCCATCAAGCGAGCAAGAGTAACCAACACTTTCAAGGTTACGAATTTATACAAGGTAAGGAAAGGAATACAATTTTCTCTAGACGTTAATTATTTTAAAAAAAAGATCATACTGCATCCTGTCCTGATTTTTTCTAAGCACGTACGCTGTGCAGTTAATATTTCCGCCTTTAGGGTAACTGTAAATAAGCCACAAATAATATCTATGCATCTAACAGCTTTCAACGAACAATAACAAAACCTATTACTTCTAGTGCTTTAAAATGGGAAGATGCTCGAATTTTCCATATTTCGTCTACTGGCATCATGTTTATTCATGCACGAGTGAAGGATGAGCAACGAACGAAAGTGTACACTGCGCAGTTGCCCAAGGACTTTGTCGAGGTCTGTAATCCGAAATGGATAACAATAAGCGACCCTTACAATCCGTCAGAAGTTCGCGAACTTTTCACGCATCTTTTCTTGCTCGTTTTAGGCTATTTGCCTTATAATTTATGTTAGGTCATTAGGGACGCATAAGAAACTACTAATGCCGAAGAAATTAACCAAAAATATAAACTAGGGAATTAGCCGCACCTCTTAGAAGGTCGCGGAATTCTGCGAGCTGTTTTCACGCAGCTAGCGACCTTCTAAGACCTTCTAAGAGGTGCGGCTAATTCCCTAGTATATATTTTAAGTTAAATTCTTCGGCGTTAGTAGTTTCTTATGCGTCTCTAATGACCTAACGCAAATTATAAAGAAAATAGCCTAAAACGAGCAAGAAAAGATGCGTGAAAAGTTCGCGAACTTCTGACGGATTGTAAGGGTCGAAGGTGTCATTTTTTAGTTTATACTACCATAACTCTCTACTAACACTTTTCAATTGCCTTTTAGACAAGAAAAATTGTAATTTGCCGTCTTTCTCAATGAGATTAGGGAACCTGTTGCTGTAGCAATTCCTCCTGCTGAGGAAGTGCAAGAGCGCCTGCAGAGCTAGGAATTGCTCCTGAGGAAGATCAAGATGAGGAGAAAGTCGAGCTTCGATCGAAAATCGAACGACTCGAGAAGGAGAATGAGGAGTTGGAAAGGAAGTACAAGAAACTGCTCATGATGGTGTGTGTATGTGTTTTTTTATCAACGTGCCCCTCGAACTTGGTCATTAGGGACGTATGAGACGTAGGGTTGGCTTGTCAAGGAAAATGACCGATATTTTTCTCGGATAAAGTGAAATGATCTCGGTGAGAAATGAGGAGAATCAATTCCTTGTTTAGATCTCGATTAGATCGAGAAATTGTCGAGAATTCGTGATCTCGATAAGTTATTGATTTTTTTCTTCAACAAACAGATTTATTTACAGTACTTTTTCGTGGTCTGGTAAACAATAGAGTTAATTTATTAGAAAATAAACTAGGGGAAGTGATAATTGGAACAGGAAAACGCGCAGCCGACCGACCATCACAACAAATAAGGGTGGAAATGGATGAATGTCACGTTCTCAAAATGGAAATCACTGAAATCATCATGCAAATAATTTCGATCGATATGATCTTTTGAAACACTTCAGACATCCCATTCCTTGCCAAGGAACAAGGCCTTGAAATGATTTTCACTATTCTCGCAAGGAGTGAGATAATTGAATTATCTCATTTCGAGATCTCGAGACCTTACTTGCCGGGCCAACCCTAATGAGACGAATCGCGAGAGAATCGACCAGAGCGCGGAATTAGAAAATTTTTCTCTTCGATTTCCCTGTAAAGAGAGTTCAAGGTACTTTCAATCATGCTCTATTTGATAGCGTTTCCCGTTTTTTGATATAGGCCTTATTTTTTGAGTACGACAGTATCAAAGTGCCGGCCCTATGGATTTTGCACCCGAGTGTGCCTGAGTAGAAATTTTATAACTCGCTTTAAAATTAAGTCACGGAGTTCTAATTTTTTTCGTTAGATTGAAGAATGGATTCTCCACAATTCCTTCTTTTCACGTGAAATTTTAAAATTTTTCGATTTTGCAGTATTTTATAGGGTGAAAAGTGCCGTAAAAAGTGCAATCGGAAAAATTTCAATTTCCCTCTATGCACAATTTGTAGAGACCAGTTTTATGTATTTAAAAACCCAATTTTCAGCCAAATCGGTAGATGCAAACAAAATCGGCCTCATGTGAAGTTTTTTTTCAAAAAAATCGATTTTTTGAAACATTAGTTTATGATCCTTTAAAATGGCACTTTTGCAGTCGAAACTGATTAATTCCATCGGAAAACATTTTAGAAACTCTAAGTCAGAGAATACTAATTGATTTGACTCGAGGAAATCGATTTTCCGGACTACGGAGCGACAATATTTTGATCGATAAAACTGACGTTCCGGAAGTGTGGCATGTGCCATTTCGACTTGAATCATGAACATATGTCGGTATGTCGGTACTGTGCTGACCTACTTTTCTTTTTAGAGCTACTCCTGGCACGTCAGATTGTGTCCACATAATGAACGGACATGTGATATTCTGTAAAATTTTCAAAAACCTTAAAAATCAAATAACTCAATTCTGCTGGCGCCTTTTTGTATAACTACATGAGCTGTCTCCTACCGACATATGTTCATGATTCAAGTCAATATGGCACATGCCACACTTCCGGGACGCTAGTTTTATCGATCGAAATATTGTCACTCCGTAATCCGGAAAATCGATTTCCTCGAGTCAAATCAATTAGTATTCTCTGACTCAGAGTTTCTAAAATATTTTCCGATGGTATTAATCAGTTTCGACTGCAAAAGTGCAATTTTAAAGTATCATTAACTAATGTTTCAAAAATCGATTTTTTTGAAAAAAATCTTCACATGAGGCCGATTTTGTGTGCACCTACCGATTTGCCTGAAAGTTGGTTTTTTTAAATACACAAAATTGGTCTCTAGAGGGAAATTGAAGTTTTTCCGATTGCACTTTTTACGGCACTTTTCACCTTATAAAATACTGCAAAATCGAAAAATTAAGGCCTATATCAAAAAACGCGAAACGCTATCAAATAGAGCACGATTGAAAGTACCTTGAACTCTCTTTACAGGGAAATCGAAGATAAAAATTTTCTAGTTCCGCATACCCCCCTTAAATGGTCGATTTTCTCGCACCGCAAGGGATTTGTGGTGCTTGTACGCAGCCGCTTTTGCCGTTGCCCTCCCCTGATCTATCTGTATTTTAAATCACTTGAATTTTCTCTTTTGATTACATCGCTCGTTTTTCATTCGTACATTACAGATGGCCAGAACTGAAGAACACTAAATGTCGAAGCATAACACATAATCTTCAATCAAAACTCAAAAGTTGGATTGCTATCTAACCGTGTTTCTTTGATCAACTCAATACTTTCCAAAAGTTTTTTAAAGTTATCCATGATCGATCGATAAAGAGAGTCGTCGAGAATGATTAAAGTCCAGCGATTTCTCGCTAACAAAAATTTTTTTTTCGGGTGAGGAGCTCTCATATAGCACATCTCAGTTCACTCTCATCATTTCGCATAGATCGTATAAGGCCTCAACATCATCATCATCATCATAAAAGACCTCCTTGCCTACAACTTAGTACTGGTCAAAATCGTCGATCTGAAAAAAATGAAGAAGGCGATAACTTGAATACTGGGCGTGAAAATGCTGTACCATTGCGTGGCCTGATCCGTATCTTTGAACTCAACTAATAATGCGTTTATTATGCTATTTTCTGAGGCGAATGTAAGAAAAGAAATGATAGTTTGTCGATGTCACATATTCACACACTATCTACAATGTCATGCTTGTGAATTCTGAAAGAGAGCGTAATCCCTTTTCTGAATGAGTCGAGTTGGCCATCTCGCAATCAGAAAAAAGCTGCCTCACCAGGCGTGCGAGTAAGTAAACATGTAGAACATGAACCCATTTTTTATTGAGCATTAATTGAAGAGTCATTAGACAAATCGATAGTCTACATTGATAGGAGCAGTGTAAAAGACGGAATACGCCCGAACGGAGATGAAATTGTCATCGGACTGAATCACTTTTCCATCGGCTTTGTCCATACAACAGAACCTGAACGGAATATTACGAGACACTTTTTGAAAATGCTTAAACGAATAGAACTTCGGATAGAGCGAAATTAGTATTTGCTATACAAGCGCATGATTTCCTCGGGCCACGAAACTTCCTTTTCTGCAAATCAACTTATGGGTTTTCACCTGTATCCTCCCACAGTGAATCCTTTCATGAACAATTCCATTCCATTCCAGAAACATTTTGCTTGGCAATTCAGTCAACTTTTGTTAAGACGAACCTCGATCTTGCGGTCTTCCGGAGCCTGTTATAATGACCATTCATATTCCAATGGTCGCTAGAACCATGGACGTGCTAAAAGCATGTTACACAATTCCGAGTCCGCAAACCAACTAAAGTCGTAGATAGCAAGAATTATCTCACTATGAGATGACATAATTATCAATACAAGTAATCAACCTTAATGTTCCAGAAGCACTCGCTCAGATTCTCTTGATATATATCCGGCGCTTCCCTTCAGATTCTGCCTCGAATCGGTGGCCTGGGATTAAAATAAATGTGATTCCAATCGATAATCGCGACTTACGGTAAGGTCTTCTCCACATTCCGCCTGGCCCGCATTGAATCCTCTCCCGGTATGTCGCTCAGAGCAGTCTGCGCCAGCGAACTAAAGGCAAGATGTAATCAGCAAATAAAATATCCAGTAAATGTTGTAGGATCGATTGATGAACAAGTGATCCCACCATGTAGGGACAGATGCAAGTATTACACGTCTTCGAATTTATGATTCCTCCATTCTGGCATTTAACCGACGGAGAGGGGCATTTCTCTGCAAGAAAATCGATATTTTGTATTATTATTGCTTTAAGGTTCGTCGAAATTAACATTTAAGTGCAAAGCTTAGAAAGAAGAAAGTACATCGTACTCACGCGCACAATCGTAAAACGCGTTGACCATAACTATGTCAGAAAATGCCGCCCTGTCTCGCTGTCCCATGGAGAATTGAGCATTCGAATCAAGGGCAGTGATAGTTTCTTTGCTTTCGTCAATAGCAAATCCGACTGAAAGTGAGTTTTCTAAGGGAGTTTTAAAGAATTGTTTAGTGTAGGCATTAATAAATTAGACCACAATTATTGTGTCATAAGCATCCCTAATTAGCTTTTGTATTGATTGCGACACTTCTTTTAGGCATAAATGTTTTTACATTAATCATTACATAACTAGTGATAGCAAATATTCACAATAATATTCATGTCTTTAGGGCCCTCTAATAATTTGCAAAAAAAACTCACATCCATCGTAGTGCATCACGCTACTGTAGTCGTACGGTACTCCGAAGTTGTTATTATTTTCTGGCGTTTTCTGAAATCAATCGGTGATACATTTTCCCTCATCACGTTCTGAACTCGGCTAAATCGATAACTCGTCTTCTTAAAGTTGATTGTCGCATTCTTGTCGACGTTATCTTCGTGGACAGTAATGTATGAATCTCTGAAATTGGTCTTTTTGAAGTACATACAAAAAAATAATGTATATTCTGGCTGAAATGCATTGTCGAGATAACAGAGATGGTAGAGAAATGGTTGACCATTGCCTATAATTTCGATAAATCTTTGCTCCGGTCCGTAGATGCGAGTCATTGAAAGAGTACGAAATGAAGATATTGTGCTCTCGCTTTTCGCACTCTAATCAACACTCACCGGTCGAAGCGAGTATGTGCATGGTCTATTCCCATCGAATGCGCGATCTCATGCTGGATGGTCCCCGGCTGCAAGAATTTATTGATCCAACGATGGGAACTACATCGATAGATTGGCATAATCGATCGATAAGTAGGTCATAACGGTAATAGAGTTCATCGATCGATTGGAACCTAATCGATAATCCTCAGTAAGGCACTCACATTGCTGCAGTCGTCTCCCATGTTAATATCCTGGCTTGCTTTTCCCACTCTGCGTCCCTGTGAAATATTAACGAATTTAGAAAAAAACGAAGGATTATAAATGTAGAAATATACAAAGGAATTTACCATATATGAGTCACAATCTCCACCCTTGAAAACTCTGAGATACGGCGTCGTGGGACCATCTTCCTGCAATTTAAATCGCATAAAAATATTATTAGGCTGGTGCAAAAGTTTCTTTCCTTTTTGTAGTGATGTTTCCAAGTGCTGTATCTCAGCTTTTCAAAAAGCATTCCGCCCCCATTTAGAGTATGTTGTAGTACAGTTGTTGTACTTCAAAAACATACAGATGCATTAGGTAAAGCTTTACTCGTTCGTGAGAAAACGAAGAAAATATCTTCAAGCTTATAGCCAAAAAAATGTGAGAAAAATTTCCGTACTCGCATTCAAGCGGCATTATTTTCCGGAATAACTCATGTCCAATCTTGTATAGCCTCAAGTGTCCTTTACCTAAAACTATGCTGAACTAGGCGGTTATATCACGTCATTCAAAAATATGCCTAGTCAAATGAGTTTCACTTTAGAAATGCGTGTCTCATGCTAGTTAGCACTGCTTTAAGGCCAATAAGGGTGGGTTGGTATAGATAGGGGCGATGTATTTATACCACAACTGGTTAACCATTGATGAAAACTTGTGACCTCGCTGACCTTTTAATTCAAAGAAATTCAAAAAATTCCAAAAAAAAGATGAGAAAGGCAGAAACTAATAAAAATCAGCATTTTGGGGGATCCGTTGAGACGACGTAATATTTGTTCTGGTGTAGTTCGTATGAAGTGTTTCTTAGAGATACTTTGACTATACTTGCTCTTCAAAATTACCACGAAATACCTATAGGTCCTGAATGGGAATTGTGGTATAAGGCAGAACATCATTTTCGGCATCATAAAATAGCATCCTATGTTCTGAGTCATAACTTTTTGCTTCGAATGGCACAAATAAATTGTTTCCTACTTCAATAGAAACACACATGCATACGCTATTTACCAGTTTTATATTAGATCCCGGATAGCCTGCAGACTGGAGTATCATTCAAAATCTCCGAATTCTCGATAACTTTTCAATCTCCATCTCAATTCCAGAAGACGGCCGGGCTTTGCCCGAACTAGCATAACTCTGGTATTGCGTTAGATGTGTTGGCCCACCACTACACTAGATAGTACAATACTTATTGTAGGGCTGCATTGCACCGTCGTTGCAAAGTGGCTAGAAATTTGAACTCATGTCGACCTCATTGTTTCTCAACTTCACAGGCTTCCACATTCCAAACAAGGGGCTCCCACATGGTGTGCAAGTAATAGAGGAAGGTTGGTCGTAATGTGCCTAAGCATGAACTGATGCGAAATCGAATTGAAATTTATTTGACGAAATGTATTGAGAGGAAAAAGGAAAGAAACGTATGCACCAACCCGATAGCATATTTTTTGTGTATTTCATCAAACCACTTTGTCGAGCTGCTGTGACATCGCACCCATTATGAACATTCGCTATAATCCTACTTTACTTCCAAATTACATTTATTGATTGCCATGACAATCTTCTGTTCTTATTATTATTTATGGATTTCATCATCGGAGAGGAAAAGTCACTGTTCACCGTTCTCCTACTCATTCTCAATTATATTTGAATTTTGTATACTCTATGCGATCAATAATGCTCACCTGGTAGGTCAAGAAAGTGTTGTCCGTCCAGAAAGCGAACGCAGCTTTGATCATCCTAGTCACATTTGCATCTGATGTGAGCTTGTTAAACGCATTAAAAACTTTATGTAGACTCTATAGGATCATAATAATTTAATGATTTCACTTTTTAATTATCCCGTCGATAACTTACCGAATCCTGATTCGATTTTGTACGAAATGTCTAGAGGCCATTTTGTATTGGGATTCGACACATCAGGGGCTCCACGCTTTTCGCGGATCTGAAATACAGGTTGAATAAACAATTCCACATATAATGTTCCCTATTTTTTTAAAAAAATAATAAAGCTAATTGGTTGAAGAACTTACCACTTTATCCTCGTCCTCATCAAGGATGATGTCATCCTGGAATAGAAATAATTCGTTCGAGAGAGGAGAGATATGCTCACCTTATAGTTTTTCAGACTCGATTCGGAATTGGGAACCTGTAAAGATATCGATTCTCTCTGAAAGTCTGCGTTTTTTCTTCTTCAATGGATTGTTAATTTAAGAAAATGCAACATACGATATATTCACCGCTCCATTTTCGTGGATTGCGTTATTTTACACTTCATGAGAATCATTCGGATTATTATTGTTAGAAAGAAGGCAAACTGGCATAATGAATAGGAAAAAAATGACACCTGACGAGCGGGTTCCGTTGGGATGGAAGATACGAAAATGATGGATAAGGAAAGTAGAAGAACGATCTTCATGCTTCCGATAGAATGTCATTTCCTCCCTTTCAACCCCTTATATATCTTTCTCCATCCTACATCGTCTATTGTCATTCATTCCTGAATCGATCCGTCTGAACAGCGCTGACAGCGTTTCTTAACAATGCAATTATCGAGACGATTGTGTCGGAACATCACGTCACCATAGCCCCGCCTCCCCATGATTCCTTTCCCGCTCCTACGCGGGAATGCAATGGTGTTGTCCGCATATCTGGCCCAATTATTGATTTTTCTCGGGCTGTGAAATGATGTGATTATTTCAGATGTCGACCGAATTCACAGAGATCTTTTCTGGGAGGAGAGTGAGTGTTCCAAAATAATATTTTCTTTTATAAACTTAATAAATGTAGCTAGCATTTGAAAGACAGGCATGTACTCACTTCTTAATATGTCTTCAAACCAAAAAAGTCTGGGCTACCATGCGTCTGGACGACTTTTTACAGTCATCGCTCGGTAGCCCAGACTTCTGGATTCGCATTTTTTTCCGTGTGAATCATGTGATTATTTCAGATGTCGACCGAATTCACAGAGATCTTTTCTGGGAGGAGAGTGAGTGTGCTAACAAATTATAATATTTCCCTGCAGAAACATTTGAAAAATAAGTTAACATTTAGAAGCTTTCTGAAGTAGCAATTGGTGTTTTTCATGTGCAAAATGGCAAAAAAACAAAATTGCCGAATATTAAAGGAATACAAATATTGCAGCATTCGAGATGATGTTCGGCTGCGTGGTAATAATTCTCTTCACCTGCCTCATACTCGCCTTCTTCCATTATATACTATGAAATCGACTATTTCTTATCGATTTCCGGTCTCGTTTCGTTGGAAATTGGCAATTTCCGGAACGATTAAAAACTGTATAGTGCGTTAGTTTTCCATTTTCTATCAACACACATTCATTTCGAATTCGTATACAAGGATACTTCACGCCCAATGTGATCATCGCTCACAATATCGTTCTCTTAGCCAAGATTCATTCCATCGAGGAACCCCCAAATGCTACAATGTCAATCCTAAATGTCAACCCGCTAAATGTCGTCGTCCCGTTCTAAATGTCAACCCGCTAAATGTCGTCGTCCCGTTTTATCATTGAGTAGAAGGAGCTAGACTGTTCATTCCTTTCTTTCCTTTGAACTTCATTTCCACTTCCACGGCGTTTTGGCGGGAACAATTTTGAACGGCTCTCGTAATTTCCCTTCGAGAGAATCAGGGGATTGGCAAAATGCCAGTACACAGGCTCTCTCACTTTCTCTCCTCTCTCGCTGACCCCTTCCCATGACTCTCTTTTAATCTACCTCTCTCCTACACCCCCTGTAAAATGCCGTGACTTCGTAACCGTTCTCCAGAGTTAGTCAGTAAGTTTAACTCCTCACTGGTTTGCCTTCCTCCTTGTTTCCACAGCAGCGGGGAGCGAAGAACAGGGAAACGAGGGAAAGCAAGGTGGTTTATTTTTCATTTTTGGTACCCCCACCCCTGTATGAATGCCTTCTTTCAAGTGAACTTTGACTTTCAATCCCACTCAAAGTCTGACTCATGTTTTACTCTATCTACTTTATCTTCTGCCTCCATCGGAGAAAAGAAAACGAAGGAGAAGGGGAACAGAATTCGCACCCCATTTTCGTTTTCTTCTCCTACTCACAATCAGTTCGCATTTCTTGAATCAGCCGTGAGCTGCAGCACATCCTTTCTAATATGGGGAAATTACTGTAGGCGACTTTATATGTCATATCCTTGCTCTCACACAACCACCGTAGTCCCTTGCGCGTCAATCAAAGTCGCGTTGGTTTAAATGTGCGCATATGCGTGCCGTGTTTCGCTTGTTGTTTGCTAAATGCCGGTATCTTATTTTTTGACCAATATTTGTTTAGCTTGTCACTCAATATTTAAACTTAACTTGCAGATGTCTCTCACTTTAACGGAAATCGACGATGGTCCCCTTACTTCTGCTCGCCGATACTATGTCACCGACAGTGGTAAACAATAATTTAATCAATTAAGAATTATAAATTTATCGAGTTATGTGCTAGTCGATAATGAGAAAAATAATGTTAAACTAAAAGTTACTACTGCAAAGACGAGATACGCACGGAGCGACAATTATCCTGATTTTCCAATAAAGTTCAAATAACAGTCGTATTTAATATTTCCCCTCTATCTTTCAGGCGCTGTCGTTCAACCCATCTGGAGTCCGCGTCAGTTCGTGATTCGCTTTCCGGGGTTAGTTGATTGTCTGTACAGTATCCGAAATGATCAGTAAATATCCAGAGACAGGACGCAGGTGGAGCAGGAGGCGTGGAATTCGGTTATGGGAGCTGTTGGAAACGACGTATATTTTGCGGATGTGGGTTGCATTCAAAAATACTTATTTTAAAATTTAAATTAGTTCATCTTTGCAGACTATCTCATTTCCCGGTTTCTATTGCGTCAAGCGAGCGACTGTTAAAAACAACTTCAAGGTTACGAATTTGTATAAGGTACGGATCACATCATTCCACAGGCCGGTCAACCTTACAGAAAGGCCTTTGGAGTGAGAGAGCGTGTGAAATCGAGAGGGACTCTCTCACTTTTGCACACTCTCTCGCTCTAACCCTGATATGTAGGTTTGGAATCATGTGGGATCGAATTGTAATGCTCCCTAGACAGTACTATCCTGAATTTGGAGAAAACCACATAGTGTCCGCTTTTGGGATAATTCTACATGTGTTTCATTCGTATTTATATAAATCAGAATGAATCTTGACAATTCTCGCAGCTTAACACGGACAATAACTACATCTACAATGACGTGCCATATTATTTCGTTCGAAGAGCCGATCACCTGCATGTATTTTCATTGGATGAATGTATCAATGACAACTGTGAAGGAAAAACTTTCGCAATCAAAACTTATCCTCAATCGATGATCAGCATGTTCTTACACAAGTTTGTTCGGTTTTTGTAGCAATTCTATGTTTTTTCTTTAAAAGAAAAGTTTTTACAGAACTCATCTGGTGATAGAACGAGCGGATCCCCGCGATGGAAGTTACGTGTATTTACACCGATACACCGCGGGCTCCGCAGAAAGCCTGGGCAACTATTTCTCAATCTCGGTAACATTATGCAAATAATGATTTAGTGATTCGAAACTAAACTTTTTTTCCAGAATCGACAATTCTATCAATTCGGCGAGAGATTGCTGCGTTTTACTGCCAGAATGGAGCTGTGCTCATTCAATATTAGTTCGTTTAAGGAGTCCGTGCTGCTCAGTACGATGTAAACAAGAAACATGTGCGGCAATTCAACAACGTTTGTATTATTTCCAGCGGTTTCAACTGGGCAGACGCCGTAATTTCACATATTTCTGTATCTGGCCTCGTGTTCATTCGCGCGAGAGTGAACGAAGAACAACGAACCAGAGTGTACACTGTGCAGTTGCCCAAGGACTTTGCCGAAGTGAGTGCTTGAAATTCAACGAATACTTTCTTTTTCTACGAGTGCAATTGTAGAGCGAAAGTAAATTGCAGGAGCCGATATTCCTCAATGAGATGAGAGCGCCTGCAGAGCTAGGAATTGCTCCTGAGGAGGATCAAGATGAGGAGAAAGTCGAGCTTCGATCGGAGAACGAGCGACTCAAGAAGGAGAATGAGGAGTTGGAGAGGAAGTACAAGAAACTGCTCATGATGGTATCGTTTTTTATCAACGTACTTCTCAAGCACTAAGAATCCTTGTTCGCGTCAGCTCACGGCTGATTGAATAATCGCTTGATTGCAGAACCAAATTTAATTTGCGTTTATCTTTTGATCACATCTCCCCTTTCATAGAAGTTTATTACAGGTGGCCAGAACAGAAGAATCCTGAATGTCGGAGCACAAACAAAATCTTCAAGAAATACTCAAACAACAAATTACTTCCCTCTTTCACTATTCAGTTTCATAATTGTTGATAATACCAATTGTTTTTCTTCCAGAAATACTATGTTTGACCGATAAAGATGATGAGTTCCAGGTTTGAAGTGGCTTAACGTTTCTTTTTTTGTTTTTCCAATTTCTTGAAACCAATGGGCAGTGGACGACTCACGGTCCTTGACTATTCTTGACGATGTATTCATTATATGGACTCCTTTTTATGCATATTTCGATATTTTATACCCTGTTCTAAATACAAAAAAGTATACATCATTCCATAGGTCGTTCAAATCTAACGTAACTTGTAAGGGAGGAAAGTGAAATAACGTCTAAAATCGAGTAGCACTCTCTGACCTGACTTTTGCACACTCTCATCTAAATATACTTTCTCTATCTCCGTTTGCGCCCACGCCCGCCCTATTCTTCTCTCGCGCTAACATCGATAAAATATGTCTTCTCTCCAAGTATTTTGCATTCTAACATAAAATTTATAAACCGATAAATATTTAGTCATTCAGAAACTGTCTGCTGAAAAATTCAAATCGAAAAGAGCGCGTTCTACAATTTCAACCCTTCCTTCGATGATTTGCCATCACTTCTACATATTTTTCATAGACATATTCATTTCACAAAATGGAGTCAGTTTTTGCGGGATTTCTGTTGTTTTGTTTCACTGAACGTCCTTTACGGGAAATATCTCTCTGTTCGTCAAGACGCGCTACTGCGAGGAGCAAACGGGCGAGAGTAGTGCGTCTCCGGGAAACAGAGTGAAGCAATTTACAGAGGGGCCTTCTTTGACAGAAATCCTCAGTACGATGCTTCCCTTCCTTCTCATATACCTTCTCTCTCCCGTCTCTGGATTCGGAAACTTGATGGATGAACCCGAACTTGTAAAGACGACTGTTGCATCTTTCAGCAATTCCTCGGTTTCCGCCAGTACGGTACGTGCATGTAGTTGATGCTAATCCTATGGATTTTTCAAAATGAAACGGATTTTATACTCTGATTCTTCCCTCCATTCCAATACAATTTTTCCTTTTTTACAGTCTGTACAGTATCGCACGAACACGCCTGCATCGATAATTGGTAGTGGCGCAGCCTCAAAGGTGATTGGACTCGTAGATGCAATACATAATGTATTTCGAAGAAACAACCATATCCTATAAATACCTATTGTTATTTCAATAATATCAACAACAAAAAACATCATACAGATCTGGCAGAGCTACGACCTCGTGCCATCATTGAACAGGAGAACCCGTCTTCAAGACCCATTTGCTGCCAGCATCGAAGTGTGCAAGGTGATTTGCTGGAGCAGGGTGAGCATTATCCTCAAAACACAACTAAGAATGAATACTAAGTTTTACAATAAAAAATAATCATTGAAAGCATTTTAGATCGAGTGAAATAAAAAATAATCATTAAAAGCATTTTAGATCGAGTGCTTGGCTATTTCGCACGGCGATGGAGGTTGCGCGTTGCTTGGGGGAGAGATGGCGGATATGATTTGTGCTGCACCCACGCCACAGATCCATGCCAAATGCAACCGAAGTCCTGCTGGGGGCACATCTTGTCCGTTCCCTAAGTAAGTTGACATTGAAATATTTAGTCATCATTCTTTTCGCTGGTTGCCTATCGCCAACGTCGTTGTCGCGGACTTTTCTGCTGATCATTTAGTAAATCAGCATATTTACCATGCTTTCAGTTGGACAGGGCTTCAATACAGCGCCCGGTTTTGCGTGTGTACCGGGAATTTGTCAGGTAAAGCGTTTTTTTTCAACTAAATCAATATAAATTTCCTGTATTCTTCAAAAATCGGCAAAAAACTTTGGTATGCAAGCCAAATACCTCGTTGCCATTTCAGTGCACAGATCAGGCGTCATCTCTAGTTGTCGTAATCGGCGGTGAGGTGTGGAGTGCCCGGTATATGGTCGACACTAACTCGGGAACTGACGAGTGGGAGCTACAAAATGATAGCGGCAGAAGACAATCCCCAAAGTTTAAAACGACCGGTAAGATGTTTTTTTTCAGAATTAGAATAATTTTTTAAAGAGACACTGCAAAATAAATTATGTTTATTTTAAAGAAGATTCTTTTCCGATTAGAATGCAAAAAATCGCATATTTTTTACGATTTTTTTCAAAGGAGTTATGATTTTTTAAAGGTGCTCGCGTACCGGCATTTCTGTGTTTAGCGCGATAAACACCGTAACGCCCGTTATAAATCAACGCAAATTCCGAAATTTGAAAAATCATAACTCCTTTCAAAAAAATCGTAAAAATATGCGATTTTTTGCATTTTAATCAGAAAAGAATTTTCTTTAAAATTAAAATAACTTGTTTTGCGGTGCCAGGTCCCTTTAAAGAACGAAACAATAATCACAAAACAATAATACGCAGATGTATCTTGTGCTCCATTCGGAAAGCCTAATACGAAATGTAATTGTGATATTAACCCGCTTATCCATGGAGGTGACATTTTTTCTCTCCTTTTACATTTTTTTACTATAAACATATATTTGAAAAAAGGAAAAGAAAGGCTTTGAAGTAGCATTAAAATTTCGATGTTGCATCATACTTTTGGAGTAAATATTTCTAGGCGTTCGCAATGCAATCTCGTTTTGCGGTTCGGGGTCGATCGATAAATGGGAAAATGATAATTCTACACTTCATTATACACAAATACTGTGCACCACCAAAGGATGGCAGTGGAAAGAGGAGAGCGATTACAAGCCTCATTTTATCACCTGCAAGAATTGACTCGATTTATTGATTGATCATCTGTCCAAAATGTATACGTTCATGGTCTCTCTTTGTTTCGCATTCAATATTTTGTTTTGTAAGAGCTCTATAACTTGACGTCTACGGCTATTCATACAGTTACACCTGAACCGCTTTCTAGGATTGGCTAAGAATGATTCAATAAAGTGAAATTATACATTTCCTTTGTGGTTCTAATGTTGTCCGTAGAAAGACATCAATGATTTATATTTCTTTGTGTACCTTTATTGTACGATATTACTGAGGGGTCGCTACACTGAAGCACTATGCGCACCATGGACAGCTGTCCAACTCAGCTGTTCTTAATATGGCCTTCAATGAACTCGAGGAGTCCTTCCGTCTGCAGAAGTCGCTTATGGAAAAGATGAACTTAGTCCGCCGCTACTTTCCCCTACTGTGTGCTTCCACATTACATCTCTCAGCCCCCCCTCCCTTCATATTTAACTTCTATCTCAAGCGCGAGATAAACCCCAATCGTTTCTCGGCCCATGAGTCATGTGATTGTGCAAACTGGATAACGAGAACGGGTGAAGTGGAAAGCAAGAACAACCTAAATCGTACTTTGAGTCGGGGGGGGGGGGCAAAGCGACCAACATTCGCAGAACTATCCTCGAAACCACGAAGCTTGTCTTTTTTTAAACGATTAAAGAAATCTCAAGAATGCAAATTAAGAGTCACAATTTAATCTAGGATTATTTATTTATAAAAAATTATAACTGAGTCCAGTTCGTGGAATTCATCGTATCTCTTCTCGCTCTCCAATTCATGAAGTGTCTTCCTCGTTCATTGTGTTCACCAGAAGCGGATCGGAACTTGATGTAGTTCCTCCACGTCTTTCTAATGCGAACGCGATCTTGAGGGGGAATTTCATGATGGTGATGTGGATAATGCCGAGAACGATGAGAGGAACCGAGAGCGAAGTTGTCCGAGTAGTGACAGAGGGACTTGAATTGGATTGAATCGTTGCTAACAACAGCAAAAAAAGTAAAAAAAGAAGACCAGGATGTCTGCATGAATTACGCAAACATAATGAGTTAAATTGAATTAAAATTATTTTACTCTTACCAACTGCAGTAGGAGAAGTGTGATGAAGATTGAAGGCAAAAGAGAATTCATTGTTGGAATGAGATCAACCTGCGATTCAGTTGCCTTTTATAGCGATTGTTACTAGTCATATCGCATGTAACGTTAGTAATTTCTAATACATATTGAGAAAGTAGTAATTCTAATCACCAACAATTAGTAATGAGAGAAAGCGAGCAATTGGCTGGTTAGTAATACATTATAGCTGTGTATCTCTTGGTCCCCTGCGGAACCTACGATCCTGAACGAGATACGATAGTTGTACTGTAACCGTTTACTAATTTCACGTTGTTGTGACGCGGTAATCGGGCAATAAATCTCTAAGATATATCACTACAGTAATCGTTTAACGGCAACATCCAACGCTGACCACGTATTACAGCAATCCGTGAAAATGTATTTCCTCTATGATACATTATCAAGATAGGGTATTCCAGATGGGCCCAAAGTCGAGTTCGATAGCAGGGAGAGAAGTCAAATGGGGACAATAAAAAAGTTATTGACGCCACCTCGAAAAATCTGACTACACGGAAACAAACACAATTCAGAGAATGTATTGTAATTACTTACATTATTTTTTCAACATCATTTTTCTCCGCTTTGCATTTCTCTGTAGATTTTCTTCATGCTTCCTCTTTCTCCTCTGCGATGCAATCGATTTCGCTGATTGCGCTTTGTCAATTATCACCACGAAATATTGAAATATGCTTATACGGTAGTATGAATATGGTGATGAAGCAAAAACCTTTTGGTGTCACAAAAAAGCCGGATACATAAAATAATTCTCTTATCATGTATGATGTTTAAACATTCCACCAACATACAATTGCAAAATGAATAGCTTCATCAAATAACAATCATATAAAGCAAATTGGGGGGATGTAAATTCTGACCCCCGGTCGAGAATACACGAATTATAATGATAGATGCTTCTCACTTTCTCATCCAGCTCGCACAGCCTGAACATTAGAATCGTTTTCTCAAAGTTTTCTTAACACTTGCAAGTATTTTGAACAAAATGAGAAAGATTCATCTCAAATAGTAGCAAAATTAAGGTATCCTGCCTGTCGATGAACTGCATTGTTCGCTACTGCCGTATGACGTTTAATCGCCTGCAAATAATATTTTTTTTTTGGTATTGTATATGTATAATTTATGCACATATTAAAGATGGTGTCCCACGAACTTTTGGTCAACTGAGTTCTCACTGTGGGGTTATGGCCATCCATTTCTCGGTGAGAGTCCCACAAACCGCACATTCAGCCAATAAGTTTGAGCAGAGTTATGAGAGTTTGGCTCTGTGCCAAACTGACCCTTACGCGCAGGGATTAAAAAATGAGAGGGAGGGATACGAGGGAAAGAGGAGAGAGCAACCGCGCCATTTGTGCACAAGAGTGTAGGAATGAGAGAGCAGGAGATTCATAATACTCCTTCTTTAATAATGATATTAATTGTCATTCCTCTCGTTAGTTTTTTTCCGAAATAGAGTTAGTGCGTTCAGGGACATGTTTGATATTGTCTTTCTTTTCTCATCATGCACTGTTCTCTGCATATATTTTAGATTCTAGACCATGGACATGAAGTATTCCATGCCCGTGGACAAGAGAGGTGTACTTACGGTCATGCTGACTAGCATGAAAACCATTGAGCCGCTCCCGAAAATGCCCATGAGTGGGCCTGCGGTCTTCTTCACGATTATTCCCGCTTCCGTAATACCAAGACACACAAGAACCGGCACCAAAAAGAGGAGTACCATGCCGAACGCAACCTAAAATGTTTGGTTTAAAAGATATTCAAAACTTCAGGAGAAAGTACAACCTTCTCGTGCATAGTAGTAGAAGCGCAGACGCCGAAGTTAAGGAGCGCGACGCAGGAAGCACCGAAGAGCGCTTGCTTAGTGCCCACGGTGAGAGGCGCCTCCATGGCAGGAGCAAATACCATCATGGAAATCATGAACAAAAGGCCGACGATAGTTGTCCAGCGTTCAGAAATCTAAATTATAATACTACTTTTCCATCTAAAGATAATTCCATCGGTCTAGATCATGTTTGTTCTGCACTAATTCCTGCATGGCAAGACGAATAAAGAAGCGTACGTCTTTTCTGATCATGATCAGCGAGCTCATTTGTCCGATGGAGAAGAGAATGAGTGCAACGAAAGCCGATGGGTGTCCCGCAGGCCAGAATTCCGCGCTCAAAACAGAGACTAGCAAGATGTTACACTGCACGGGAGCGCACACGAAAAACATAGGCCGGTAGTTGATCTGAATATAATAAAAATGATTACATACTGAGCTGATAACCCATATAACAGGACACAACGAAAAAGAGGTCTGCTCCACTCCTTCAACTACATTAAACCAATAAACATGTGCTGCGAATAGCACCCAGATACAGAATAGGGAACAGCGCGTGGATGTGGTAAAAAAACAAAATAGGGAGTCGCGAGACACTAATGCTAGGGACTTTGAAAATAAAATTTGAAACTAACCTGCACAAACCGCACATAACTGCACTAACCTGCAAACGAAGGATGCAGCTCACCAGGAAGGCACATATTACGGTGATGTACATCGCGAGTACAAATTTCGCGCTGATCCAGAGGAGATAACATATGGGAAGACCGACCGTGCAGAAGGAGGCGATGCACAGACACATTTTGACCACCCAATCCGCATTCTGCGAAAGCATAGTTGTTAATTTGTCACCACCTTAATGAGCAATTTCAAATTTCAGAAATATATTTTCACATAAGATACCTTATTGCAGGTGAAATCCGTGAGCGCTACGGATAGGCAAGCGGATAAGAGCATGATCGGTCCCTTGACCAGCGCCCGGTCGTAGATGGTGATGCTCGCTGCACTGATGCAGAATGCAGCCAGATACATCAAGCAAACCCTGGTTCCGGCTGCATGATCAATCTGGGAAAAGATTTGTTTTGCTACATTGCTTATCTCCTTTGCCGGCTCACACTTGAGGCTCTTTTCGCACTTCTAATTGATTTTACAAGACAAATAAGCATAATATGTTTATTCCGAAGTAATCCCTTAATGATGCGCACGAGCTCTTTAACATGTGCCTCTCTGGTGAATTCGGCTCTGTTAGATTCCTCACTGAGCTCACTATCTATGTCGTCAGCTATCTAATAGAATTGGATTTACTAGAGAAGGACGTGTTTCACAGATCGCGCTCAGTGTACCTTTCTAATTGAATAAGACAATATAGAACTAATAAAGACAAATCAAATTTTAATAAAGTAAAAATAAAATAATTTAAACCTGATTGTTTTCCGCATTGATACAGTAGTCGAACGAGCAACCGACAGTAAAGCACACAAGGATGAATATTGTGAAAGGATTATTCCATTCATATATGAGTAAGCCAACAATACCAGCTAGTATTGTAGTAAATGCTATAGGAAACTGACGAATACGCATCTTAATCTAAATATTAAGTTTAAATGTTATTTATAGGCTCTTACTTTGGACCAATGTATAATAATTATACACTGACAAAGCAAGGAGCTTCTGCAAAATTACATAAATTACTATTTACTTTTATTTAATTAATTACTTTAAAATTACAAAATAAAAAAAATGCAAAAAAGGACGCGACCTTGGACATACAGACTGGAGGGACTCCTACTTTTGGCGCGAAAATGACGTGTGGAGGTCTCCTTATGCAAATATCTACTTTAGCAAACAAAAAAACTGGGAGGTGGTAGAGTATGGGGTCGAATGTTCATTCAATTGAATAGTATTTTCAACTATATATCTATTTTTCTACGCCCGTGCTTCGCGACGCGGTTGATTTCGCTGATTGCGCGTTGTTTCAATTACTAAACTAGTGATCGATTCTTCCCTCCTTTTCAGGAATGATCTCCTCGTTTGCGCGCAAAAAGACAACGATAACTAGTAGAGTAGCGAAAATGGATCCCCACTCCCGCTTGTTCACAACAAATTCGCCCTGAGTGGCGCAGAGCGCACTCCCGCGCCTCATTTACGACCCCTCCCCTCGCCATAGCACTGAGTGCGAATCGCACTCAGTGAGCACTCACCAACGTATTTTTGTATGATAATCACAATTTCACCCTCTCGCAGTGAGTGCTAGAGAGGGGGATTATCAGCAGGGAGTGGGGATCCATTCTCTCTACTCTAATAACCACCACACTATTCAGTTAACTACGGGTACCCGGAAAATTCATACTTTTTCTGTGTTTTCATATGGATATTCCGCTTCGGCTTCAATCTAGATGAGACTTCATTATAGTTAACTTATGAGAGCAATACCTTTAATATTTATTGGAATATTTAATGGTAATATGCACTTATACGGTTGCTTTTATATAGTGATGACACAAAAGCCAATTCATATCGCATCTTAGCCAGACACATAATGAAATCTATCTCCCTAATCATTAATGATCTTTGTCTATTCCATCAACATGCGATAATAAAGTAAATAGCTTCATCAAGTAACAATCAAACACAAAAAATCGTTGGGATAATGATACCTTTATTGTCACTGAGGGTCATAATAAAGTTCGTGATACTAATTATGGCCACCGGTCGATAATATACTCATTATAATCTCACTACTTTCATCCAGCTCGCGCGCCATTATAAACGGCCTGAAAATTAGAAAATAAATTCTTGCCAACGATTTGCACACATTTGAGAGTATTTATAATCACAACGGTATAACTTTCAGCAGAAATTGACGAAAATTTAAAAAAAAGTCTTACCTGTCTAGGAACTGCATTATTGGCTCGTTCCCTATCGCGTTCTTGCTCCTCCGCCTGCGAATAATAATAATTAGTATTGTTATATAAATAATAGTATTATTATATTAATAATAATGATGATATTTGATCATGGTGAGACCGCGTAAAATACGGTTTATAAATATATTTATTCATATTTTCACTGGAAACAGCACAGTGGAAATCTAAACGTGCAACCACATTGCTTTGACATCAAATTGGACATTTCATACTGCGATAGACGCGAGTGTGAATCGTATTTCCGTTAGGACCAACTTATACTTTCTGAAATAGAGAAAGTTGCACACGAACCGAGGACACATTTCGCACTTCTCTCACTCGTAGATTGACTTTGTCATCTAGTCGTAACATCGTAATTATAATGTTGCTTCATAATATTACATATTACCGCAATTCAATCAGGTTTTTGGCATGATAAATGGTTGATTGATTTCGGGTCTCGTCTGGATCGTGGTTTATGCGGTTAGGGACGGAGGCCTTGCATACCAAGAACGACGTTAAATTAAGTGTTATGGCTTATTTGAAAGCTGCACTTGCCTAGTTTTATAGAATCACTTTGTTTTAAAATAATATAATAATTAAATAAGTTAAAATCATTATACAAAGTAAAGGAAAGGGGTCTCAGAGATTTCGTGGCCTGGCTATGGCAGGTACATGACAGCTAAAACGTACCTGTCACAGGTACTTGGAAGGAAACATGCAAAAGACAGGTAGAGAGCATGCATGTTACGGGTAGCATTCAACACACTAGTATCGAGGCATGGATGTCACAGGTAAATGGCAGCTATAAACAAAACTGCCACAACCTGCCACAGGTAATTGGCAGGTGGCATGTGAAAAGCAGCTATAAAGCATGCATGTAGCATGTAGTTAATTATTTGACCCAGATGAACTACCGTATTTTTGAGGAGGTAGGCAATTGTTTGCCTTCGAAACTGAATATTATTTATTGTATTGTTTTAATTATTGATTTGCTGCGTGTATATCTTCGTTTATTGGTTTGTTTGCATTCTTCCCGTAACGTTAAAAAAGTTATAACTTACTTTTCCAGTCGATTTGAGAGAATTTTTTTTGTTGAGAAAAATCACCTGGGTTCATAGTGGAAAATATTGAAAGTGGGCAAAAAAATAAAACACCTCTAAATTGTAGTCTTTCTCCTTGAAAATATCATGCAAAGTCTGCAAACATCATAAAAGTTACTGAAATCGCAGGAAACATTGGTTTAGGTAGAGAAATAAGTTGGCAAAATATTTGTGTTTTGGCCGGGGATCGAACCCGCGTCGGCAAACGGGTCACGTTGTTTTGCAAAAAAAGCATACCCTGTCCACGATATCTTCAATTTTCTCGACGCTATCATATTCTACTATGAAAACTACACAACATATAAACTTTTTACGATCTATTTTTCATAAGAACCAGAGATATGATTCGTCGATTCGAGAAAAGTTAAAATATTCGAAGTGTCATAGGTGATCAATTTGAAAATTGAATTTGTTTCTGGGATGACTTTTTACGCTCTTTCGAATGATATATGTCTAGGGACAAAACTCCGGAAAAAAATTTTCTCGATTTTCGCGCCAAATTTTGAAAATTTTCAAAACTTTTTTGGCTGAAGTGTATCCCGCCCCTGGGGACTCCATACCCAAAGTTTGAATCATCTGCGACCATTTTGAAAAGATTGTGCAGTGCCCTTGCACACTTTTTCCCGCTGCTACGGAGAACGCGTTTTAAATTACTCGGCTGATTTCGCGTGTTTTTGTGCTTTCAAAAGATAGTCTTCAAACTACGTCGTGTAAATATTCAATTAGGATGAAATTGCATGGAGAATCTCATGGATGTTAAACTCTAAAAAGGAGTCTGAGATTAACACAGTATACGGAGAGTATAGACACCGTACTGCCTCTTTAATTTGTACGCTGTTGACCTCCGGAAAATAGAGTTATGAATTTTTAACTGAGTGAAAAAGCAATGATCTGACGAGAAAAATGGCCAATTTGCATCTAATCACCCTCTCACTTCTCATTTGCCCGCTCGCGCTGTGTCTGAGAGGGCGAAATGAGAGGGTGATCGCATGCTAATCGAGCAGTTCTCACAGCAGGTCAGGTTTTCCACTCAGACTCACTCAGTTAAAAATTCATAACTCTATTTTCCGTGGTTTGAAGACTCTATCTTTTGAAAGCAAAAAAAACAAGCGAAATCAGCCGAATTTTGCATTTTGAATAACAGGTCGGAGATCAGTTTGCATAACTTGACATATTCGCCATCGTAATCAGCACCCTTGAGAGCACCTAAAACAATGTTCTCCTCTGAAAATAATTTTTTCCACTGTCCGCGCTTTACTCGATTCTATGGCGAACGGCCTCATATGAGTTGAAAGATTCACTTCCTATTTTCGTTTCTAAATTTTCACTTTAGGGTTGCCCGTTTGGTGTCGGTCGGGGCTAGTGTGGTACAAACGAACCATTTTGCAAACTTTCGAGTTCGCGACCGCGCGCGATAAACAAACTCGGTCTAAATGAACGTTCGTTTAGGAGGGTGAAAGTGAACTCGGGGTAAACAAACGTTTGTTTAGCCAGACAATGGCAAACGTTTGCCGTAAACGAACTAGTTCGTTTATCATTCTTCAGACGAAGTGACCAGAACCAGGAACGGGAAAATGGTTTGATGTGGTGTTAGTTTTCGGAAAAAGGAAACGGAAAAAGGCCAAGATTTGAATTCCCGCAATTTCATATCTCAGTTCTCCGTGGAGCAATCGACTCAAAATATAACATTTTTCGACCCTTTTACACCTATAAACGAAATTTTGAGTCGATTGCTCCACGGAGAACTGAGATAAGAAATTGCGGGAATTCAAATCTTAGCCTTTTTCCATTCCCTTTTTCCGAAAACTAACACTACATAAATATACTTAGGAAGTCGAAACAACCTAATCCCATGTGAACTACCGTGGTCAGACCAAAGTCCACCGCCTTCCATACACAATCTACCGTAACCCAGATACAGTAACCCGAATTTTTATCATTGCTATTTTCTTAGTTTGTACGAGATGTTCCTTGAATGCTTATTTAGGTTGTTTCGACTTCCTAAGTATATTTATGTGGTGTTAGTTTTCGGAAAAAGGGAATGGAAAAAGGCTAAGATTTGAATTCCCGCAATTTCTTATCTCAGTTCTCCGTGGAGCAATCGACTCAAAATTTCGTTTATAGGTGTAAAAGGGTCGAAAAATGTTATATTCGAAGTTTTGAGTCGATTGCTCCACGGAGAACTGAGATATGAAATTGCGGGAATTCAAATCTTGGCCTTTTTCCGTTTCCTTTTTCCGAAAACTAACACCACATCAAACCATTTTCCCGTTCCTGGTTCTGGTCACTTCGTCTTAAGAAAGATAAACGAACTAGTTCGTTTACGGCAAACGTTTGCCATTGTCTGGCTAAACAAACGTTTGTTTACCCCGAGTTCACTTTCACCCTCCTAAACGAACGTTCATTTAGACCGAGTTTGTTTATCGCGCGCGGTCGCGAATGAATCGGAGTTCGAGTTCATTAGTTCTAGTTCGTTTGCACCACACTAGTGGGGGCTATTCGGGCCCCTTGTTTACCCTCTGACTGTTTAGATCGTAAAACGGGGTGAGGAGAGAGAGGGAGGAGTCGAATGCAGTTTTATCCAAAACAGCCGTTTCCGAGAGTGATGAGAGAACGAGTTTTCAGAGAGAAAAAGGTAAGTGTTCTCTCTCCAAGACGGGTCCTTTTTCAGTAATAACGTCATTTTCCTATTCCGTTCACGTAAAACGGCGAGAGATAAGGATATTATCTCTCCACATTCGCCAAACGAGAATGTGAGACCATAGAAAGCGAGAATGTGCCTATTTACCGAACCGGCAACTCTAGTTCACTTCTCAATCCCTATCTCACATACAGTACACTTCTGGTTATAATGACTCCTTCTAGTCATATCCTCGTGTGACATAATCATAAATTAATAACTGTATAATGCATAAATTATTATACAGGAATAATCATACTGTATTGCAGCGACAAGCAGACAACTTCACAAGCGTCAGACCGCAGCGAAGGAGACTGTGCCGCCAACTACTCCAATGGAAGACTAAAAGACTCACTTGGAGTGAGGTCGTGAGAAATAGAATCTCATATTGTGTAGGCCACTTCCCATTATTTGATAGAAATATTACAAACAAATTATATTTCATCGATTGATTTTCTCGTTTGGCTGTTTTGTTTATAGATTTCTTTACTTCTCGTTATCTTGTGCACAACTTCTTACTTCTCGTTATCTTGTGAAATTAGGCATTTTCAATCTAGTACTCTTATATCGAATTCTCTGTCACATGTATCCTCCAATCGTACCATTGTCCTGAAAGCGTGTAACGCAAACACCGCCCCCCCCACTGTATACAGTATGTTTCATGTGCTAAATAAGATAAATGATTGTTTCCAATGGAAATAACACAATAATTTGTAAGTGAACGGAGGAGCAGGGGTGGGGGGAGGGGGGAAACTGGAAGGATTGAGGCAGGTAAGTGACAGCGAGAGAGCATGGCTGCCACAGCTAAGTGACAGGTTCTGGCAGGCAAATGGTAGGTGGGAAGCATGGATGTCGCAGCCTGCAACTTCCATGTTTCCTACCAGTGAACATCCATGCTTTTTAGCTGTGACATGGATGCTTTTTAACTGCGACATCCATGCTCCCTTATCTCTGAGGTGAAGTATTTTGGCGGTCTATTCCGCGGATTTCCGGAAGGGTGTTGCTCTGGGTCAGACTTTATCCGGTAAATCAACAGTTGCGAATTGTCTTTTCAATTTAATTTCAAACATAAATTTTACTGAAATCACACTCATTTTTTAACAATCGAGTGTAAAGGCATCCCCTCGTGTTGTACTTCAAGCTAAAACAGCAAAATTGACCAGATATCACAGCCTTTCATTGAAATACTTGAGCAAATCAACTACCGTAACCCAATTTAACTTCGAAACGATTGTTTACGAAATCCGCGGCGTTGTTTATCCTAATTTTGACACTGAAAGTGTCATGGTGCCTAGAACACGTCACTAAAGTAGGAACTCGTAATACGCACTTATATCCATACGCGATCGATAAATATGTTTTCACCGTTGTAAAAAAGGACATTTTCAAGCATTGATTTTACCAATTTCGGCGGCTTTAAATGCAATTTAACCTTGATTACCATTTTTTTCGCCTTCTAATGTATCGCTCATACTAAAATAAACGCTTAATACGCAGTTTCGAGAATTTCGATTGAAAATGCGACCTGTTCGAATGGAAACTTTGTTATTCTCCTTATTCATTCATTTACAGTGTGCAAATGACTCATGGGCACACGTTTCGGCTATTAAATTGCACTAATTGACCGCAGTTCGCTAGAATTTAAATAAAAACAAAGAAGGAATTAGTATACGGTAGATGACTTCGCAGGTAGTAGTGCGAAAAAGCGTACTCAAATATTCACAGCTCCGTCCCTATATGCGGTGTTAGTTTTTCGGAAAAGCAGTTTGATTTGAATTCCCGCAATTTCGTATCTCGCTTCCCTGCAGAGCTAGCGACTTGAAAATTCTTTTATAGTCTTTTGGGACTGTCTGAACACTAGGAAGGTAGTCTCAAGTTGCTAGCACTTTTTTTTCCGAAAAACTAACACCGTATTACCAATCATCGCCAACATGAAAAGCTCACTACAGCGGAGACGATCATGAAAACAAAAAAATCCGATAAAGAAGATGCCGAAGAGTTGTTGGCAGGAATACTTTGTGATCATGCCAGCATCCGAAACGCTTAGGCACACAGGGCACAATATCAGAGAGAGGAATGCCAAACCGCCCGCGCCCTGGAAATGTGTTACATGTTTCTACGGCAAACAAAAAAGAGTTTTCACGGAAACTGCGTAATGGGTGACTAATGGGTGTGTTCTAATGGTGTGTAAAAATTACTAATGGGTGTGTTCAACGCAGTATCCGTGAACATTTTCATACAGGAATGCGAGAGAAAAAATTAACACCATGTCGAGTCGAAAATTTGAAACCGTATTAGTGAGTGACCGAAAATGAGACATCGGATCTGTCGTTCTCGCGCGCCTTTTTGGTAATTAGAGTTTCAAACTTTTCGACTCCACATGTGGAGTTTTCTTAGTGAAAATTAATACCCATGATGACATCGTATTAGCGGCACAGATCGCAAAGGTAAGGAGCGTTGTAAAAGCAGCGCCGAACATTGCTTGTTGAATCTCATCGTTGAGTTGAGCGTCCACTACAGCAGTCAGCATCACGAGGACAATCATGAGCACGAGACCGGCAATGGCCGTCCAGCGGTCGGAAATCTAAATAACGATAATGAATCTGAGTTAGATACTCTTTCTTGTTGAGGTCGATCGAAACGTGCCTTTCGAAATGCTTTTTCGATTAGTGGCATGATTCACCCCGGATTCTTACGGAACAAAACCGTTTTTTTCCCTAAAAATATGAATAAGTGAAAATCTAACAGTGGAAATTGGAGCGCTGCGCTATGCACAAGACTCTATATTTTCAAAAATATCAGCATTCTTGATCATATTTCCTCTATACTTTTAATTTGTTTGCATTGCGGGAAGAATAAAGAAGCGTACGTCGTTTCGGATAGTGATCAGCGTGCTCATTTGTCCAATAGATAAGATAATGCGTGCAATAATAGTCGCTGGTAGGGTTCCCTTGTTGGAAATGATTCCAGAATTCCAAAAAGGGTGAACAAAGGCCGCCATTGTTTCCATTAATTCCAATAAGGCGCTTTGTGCGGTCAATGGAATTCCATTTCTTATTGGAATTCCATTAAGAAAAAGCCCTGTTTCCGGCTTCAATCTGTGCGACTTTAGCATTATTACTACTCTACCGTGCACTATTCAATATGACTAGTGGTCCCGCACCTCCGGATTTGTCAAACTTTGTTTATAATTGATATGTAGATAGTTCATCAGCAATGTTGAGAGAACAAATACCATTTAAAGATCTTCCTTCATTTTAGTTGCATATAACCTAATCCAGAACATGCTCCTTTTCTAATAGGCAGTCCTTATTAGAACGAAAACATGTCAACGATCTGTTTCACGAAAGATCAAAGCAATTGCGCATTTCATCTGCATAGTTCACTCATCTCGGGAGTGTGCTTCACATGACTATCGTGGCTCAGTCGGGAAAGCGGTTGCTTTCTCTTCTAAATGGTTCTGGTTCGAATCCGAACTTTTTGAACTTCTTTTGCTTTTAAAAAAAAGCAAAAGAAGTTCAAATGTTTTCACGCGCAAGGTGATAGATACTGTAAAGCTGTAACTTCACAACTGAGAGTCAACGAACTGATACCATCGGCAACTATAACCAGAGTAGGAGTTACTAGGAGAGTTGTGGGGAGAGAGTGATTGAAATAAAATCATTGTCTACTTCAAGAAAATACAATATTTATATTAATAATCATGCTCTGTACTGAGCCATGAAGCCTTTCGAGAAATCACTTTTTGGAAACACGTGTTTAGACATCATTTTAGGTGATTTCTGTTATTGGAATTCCATTTCTTATTGGAATTCCAATAACAGACCATTTCCAATAGTCAACCGCTCCATTAATGAGTTCCATTGGAAATGAGGGGAGAATGAAACCATTTCCAATAGCCTAATTTTTCCAACAATGGAACCCTAGTCGCTGGAGATCCCATAGGCCAGAATTCAGCGCACAAAGCAGCGACTGCCAAGGTCGTCAACTGCATGGCAACACACACGAAAAATACAAGCCGGTAGTCGATCTGAAATCGGGGAGATTATTTATTGATTGTACCCAGCATGCTATGTAATTGCTTCTGATAACTGCTTTTTACGAGATTTTGCAGCACTTACCGTTAAATGGCGGATACAATTCAAGAGAAAAGCGACGATTGTGGTAATGTACATTGTGAGTACAAATTTCGCGCTTGTCCAGAAGAAATAGCAGAGTGGAATGCTAACTATGCAGAGGGAAGCGATACAGAGACACATCTTCACTACCAAATCCTACAAAAATGATTAATATCCCCGATAAATCGTTTAGCAGTGAGTAGAATATTAACAAAATAATTTATAGAGAATTTAAAAAATAAATAAAATACCTGTTTCTTGTACGTGAAATCCACGAGCGCTTTGGATAACCAAGCAGAAAAGAGAATGAGCGGTCCTTTGACAAGCACATTGTCGTAGATGGTAATATTCGCTGCACTGATGCAGAATGCAGCCAGATACATCAAGCAAACCCTGGCTCCGGCTGCATGGTCAATCTAGAAAAAAAGAATTTATTTGCGACTTAGTATCTCTTCTTTGCCAGCACTCACACTCGATACTCATTTCGCATTTGTTATTAATTGTACATCACAAGATAAAATTATTATTATTGTTTCCCAGGAATTAATTACAATACAGAGCGCACAGCCCTCGAACATGTGCATGTCTAGTGACTCTCATTTGTTCAAAACTCTACATACCTCATACGAGTGTTATCTCGTTAACCATGAATGAAAGTTGAATCAATTGGAGAGTCAAATGTTAGAGAGTACGCGTTCTGTGTTGCTTTCAAATATAATTACAGTAATGAAGAACCTGGTTGCTATCCGTATAAATACAGTAGTCGACGGAACAACCGATTGTGAAGATCGCAAGCACGAATATGGTGACAGGATTATTCCTTTCATATATGAGTAACGCAGCAATAGCAGCTAGTACTGTAGCGAATGCGATTGGAAACTGGCCAATGCGCATCTGAAATTGCATGTATTAGCTGAAACAGCTACAAATATATGCAAAGAAAATAAACTTCATATGAAAACAATATAATAATAATAAAAGTAGTATAATACATATCTTATTCGAAAAGGGTCAGTTAAGAAAACTAATCAGTGAGGAAAGGAACGCGACCTCGCGCTCCGGCTGGCTTAACTCGTGCTTTTGGCGCCAAAAAGATTCCTCCTTATAAGAGGCGATTGAAAGGAATAGAGTAGCGAGGTCAGAAGCTTCTTACTAATAGTAATCAAGAATCTGCTACCAAAAGAATTTGAAATTTGAAAGATAAATCATCCTATGATCACACAGAACGAGAAGTCTGCAACTCCTTATTCGGTAAAAGTTGGAGCAAGATCTGATCAGAACTGAAATTGTCTGAACTGGAGGTGGAATATGGAAATCGAGCTAAAGCCATTTCACTAACGTAAATTAGCGAGAGAAATAGAGTTGTTTTGAACGCAGCGTTCCTTTGAATTGTTTTTTTTGTCTCATCTTCGGGATTGTTGTTCTCAGTATCACCATTCATTCTTCCTCTTTCTCACCCCGCGATGTGGTCGATTTCTCTGCTCGCGATTTGTAAGTATGCTCTGCAATGTTCCGATTACGCTTCACATCGTCTGCCGTAACCAGAAATCCAGAACCGATAGATATTTCCCTGATTTTCAGGTTGCTTCTTCTCAGTTTTAGCGGACAACGATTATGACACCTACATCCCTATCCAAACAAAGTTTGCCAATAATCAATACAACATCTGGACGGCACCGTTCTATGTGCCCTCCTGCAAGAACTGCGATGATATCCAAGGATCGGTAAGACTTTCGATTGATTACATAATAATGACGGAAGCGCTCATATCGAATAGCTGTAACTCATCATTTACCAGATTACTTAATGCTTATTGCCTAGTGATGACGCAATCTTCTTCATTCAGGTATGCATCACCGACGCTTATGGCTCTCCGATGTGCGATTGCCCTGCGGACCTGGAGAAAAGTGTCTATGGGCTGGACGGGCCCAACCCAAAGTGCAAAGGTGATCAATCGAAAACATGAGTGAGGGTTCGAACCAACGATGTTTCCTAGTTTCCACGTGTAAACTTACACGATCGTATAAAATATCACAATATTACTTCTTGTGCAAACCGAATTCGAGTTAGTACACACAACTTAGGCAGTGAAGAATGTCCAAGTTTCGTAAAAAAAAGTTCGTATTCACTTTTTCCTACATTCTTTTCATTTTACGAATGTCATACAACAGATTAGAATGGCCTAGATGGCCTGTAGCTCCGTATTTTCCTGTTACCGTATGTCACGCTCTCATATCACTTTGTAATCCATCTGTTACCGTATGCCGCAACTTGCAGCCACTGTATGGATCGTCGCTTCGGATACCGCATACAACAGGGCTTACCCACATCACCGCGAGGGGTGCGAGAAGTTCACGAAAAGCCTCGATGGTAAGTTATTGCGTAGTGATGACGAATTTTATCCTTTAGTAATGACTGAAATAGTTTTGTTTTTCAGAATCCCGAGCCAGCAATCGATTCCTCCCGAAGTTTGAGTGCTTTCAGGTGAGGGTTTTTTGTTTTCAAAAAATAATTTAATAAAAAAAACAAAATAAATAAAAAATAAGTAAATAGCTCTTCTCAGGGCAAGCACGTTTCGGACATGGTGAACATGGGCGGATACCAGTGCGATTTTGGAAACAGACAAGGTCGGACTTGCAGTTTCATGTTCCCAGGAACCGATTCAATTTATTTGAGACTTGAGCTCCAGCAGTAGAGCTATTTTACAATATATTTATGTCATAGATATTTTTGATAACTTATCTGGGCATTACCTTTTAGGTCGATTCTTTGCTTACGTTGAAGCCGAGCCGACGTACTCCCTTATGACATACACCGGAAAGGAGACATTCCATCTCTACAATGCAGTTATGGTTCACGACGTAAGTTTCCCCGGCGGAGTTTGTTTCGTTTTTGAAACCTTCTTAATTGAATGTAACTATGGAAAGAGACGTAGGTCGCAAGGGTCCTTTCTGCTCGTACAATATCGATAGAGCTTTTTCAGATGCATTTCCGCACAGATATTCCAATCAATTTCGGGCCCGAATACATCGTCCGCGGACTATATTGCGTCTACGAACTCTGACACCCCTTAGTGAACCCTCATCATCCCTGAGTTTGGCTAAACTGTTAATTGAGGCAGAGAGTTTGTCCAGCGTTTTGAATAAAGTGTCTGTGACGGCAATATAGACACCAAATGGGAAAAAAACACGTTTTGGGGGTCTACTGAGATAGGACTGTTTATACGTATACTTATACTTTATCACCAACGCAGGGATTAAAGAATACAAGTTGGTAGGTTGTTGGGTGGTCGTTTGTGGCAGTTTTTTTAAAATCTGATTTTGGAAGAAATCGATGCAAGGGAGGGTGTTTTCCGTTACTTTTTTTCCGGAATAGGTAGTGGGGTGAGGATACTACGGGGGAAGGGAGGGTGTTCCAGAGTGTTAGAATTCTACTGGCACAAGTGGAATAAGAAACTGGCAGCGCAAATGGAAAAGCAAGGCGCAAAATTTGGAAGTAGGAAGAGTGTATTGGGGATCTGACCGAAAAAGAAAGACATCCCGTTTTTTAAAAAAAAGGGAAACGTGGAACTAATATATGAGGCCGTTTGCGAGAGAATCAAACAATACAACAACAGATATCGGACAGGAGAAAATACGAAATCTCAGTTGAAGACGATTTCCTACACATTTGAGGGTGTAGATCACGATGGAGAGTATGCCATTTTATGCAAATCGATCTCCTACCTATTATTCAAATTACAAAATTCAGTTGAATTCACGTGTTGTTTTTCTTCCAAAAGAAAGATTCCTCAAGCCATGTCGTGCAAATACTCAACTATGGCGAAATTGCATGAGGAATCTAATGGAAGTTTCAGAAATGCAAATTTCCGTGTTTTTAACGTACCACCTGTCCATTTCCCCATGTTAAACTCAAAAGGGAGGTCTGGGATTAACAGTATGTGGGGAACACACACATAGTACCGCCTCTTAAATTTCCACGCTGTTGACCTCCGGCAAATTGAGTTTTGAATTTTTAAAGCAGCGTATCTTTGTGGAAAAGCACCGATTTGATAAGGGAACCGCAAAAGTAACCGGAGCGGAATCCGAAATCTGTCGTTGCTAGTCGATGGGGACCCCCAAGAGATACTGGAATCAGTGGTAAAACGTCGAACCTTTTACCTGCTAAGGACTGAAAAATGCGGCAAATGGTTTTCCACTCGAATACTGGCCGGGTTGAGTGGGTGCTTCCCCATCAGCCGTTGTGGCGCAGGTGGTAAGGCGTCCGGCTTATACGCAATGCCTTTTAGACACCGAGAGTTCGATTCCCTCATTCTCCATCTCCCTTTTGCTGATTTTTCGCAATAGTATTTTTTGCAGCAAACTTCATCTGACGCCAAAAAAGGATGGCTCACGAACGGTCTAGTGATAAAAGTCGAAATTACTCTCGACAAAATCCACAACGGTTCAGCTTCTACCAGTTGTAGGAGAAGCACAATTACTTTTGGCAGCGAGGGCAGAGTGTGCTTTCGGCAGCGGAGCAGCTACAGGGTACCTAGCCGAACATAAACTGCGCGGAAGATATTATGCGATTAGCGAATTCAGTTGATCGGCACCGAGACTAGAGTGGAGGTTGGAAACACTCGGAGAAGAGTTTGTGTGCCATCCATTTTTTGGCGTAGATGAAGTTTGCTGCAAAAAAATACTATTGCGAAAAATCAGCAAAAGGGAGATGGAGAATGAGGGAATCGAACTTTCGGTGTTTAAAAGGCATTGCGTATAAGCCGGACGCCTTACCACCTGCGCCACAACGGCTGATGGAGGAGCATCCACTCAACCCGGCCAGTATTCGAGTGGAAAACATTTGTCGGATTTTTCAGTCCTTAGCAGGTAAAAGGTTCGACGTTTTACGTCTGATTCGAGTATCTCTTAGGGGTCCCCATCGACTAGCATTGACAGATTTCGGATTCCGCTCCGGTTACTTTTGCGGTTCCCTTATGACAAGAGAAATCGCAATTAGCATGCGATCACCATCTCATTTCGCACTCTCAGACGCCGCGCGAGCAGGCAAATGATAAATGAGAGGGAGATAGGATGCAAATTCATTACTTCTTTCGTCAGATCGGTGCTTTTCCACCAAGATACGCTGCTTTAAAAATTCAAAACTCAATTTGCCGGAGGTCAACAGCGTGGAAATTTAAGAGGCGGTACTATGTGTGTGTTCCCCACATACTCTGTTAATCCCAGACCTCCCTTTTGAGTTTAACATGGGGAAATGGAAAGGTGGTACGTTAAAAACACGGAAATTTGCATTTCTGAATCTTCCATTAGATTCCTCATGCAATTCCACTCTAGTTGAGTATTTGCACGACATGGCTTGAGGAATCTTTCTTTTGGAAGAACAAAATCACTAGAATTTAGCTGAATTTTGTAATTTGAATAACAAGTCGGGGATCGATTTGCATAATATGACATACTTGCCTTCGTAATCAGCACCCTGGAGAGTATCTAAAACAATGTTCTCCTTCGACTTCGATTTTTCTACTGTCCGAGCTTTGCTCGATTCTCTCGAAAACGGCCTCATATTCGGACATTTTTATATTTAAAAAAAATCGCATGTACCTTCATTTGCTTCCATGAAGGATTTCGTCTCAATCATTCGATTCTAACGATTTATCCTTCTATTTGGAGATCTCTCACTATCGATTTCCTTGGAAAGAGCGAAACATATTTACGACATAATAGGGCTCTATGCATGTACAGAGGCTTAACTATGAATATAATTTTATTATAAATATAATAGAGAGAAGGAACTAATCAGCCATCGAAGTGAAATTGTAAGCACAAAAACAATCCAACTCATTACAGAATATCAGTGCGTTCGCGTAAAAAGTGGACCTTCGCCGTGCATCAAATTTTGAGTCTTTCTGATTTTGACATGGATCGAAAGCCCTTGTTCTCCTCTCCCGGTCCCGCATTTCAAAATATTTTTTCCGCATAAAATTTTCATAGATAATTAGCTCGAAAGATTCTTGATTTTTCACTTTACAATTAGACCTCAGTATCCCTGTTCTTTTTTCACAATTTGGCATTGTGCTCTTAACAAATCATGCACATTTTGTCAAAATGCATAATCGTGCGTTTTTAGAATTTTAAAATTTGAAGAATTTTAAATTATGCAAATTTTTGAAAATTCATATCTCATTAATTTTGACAATTTTACCTAAATGGAAATTCTGATTTTATTTGAGAATCGGATTCAACGTCATCGATTACATAAACTAAAAATATATTTATTTTCTGAAAGTAGTATATTTTTAGTTTTCGAGATATGAGTTTTCAAAAAATGGTGCAAAGTGAAAAATCAAGAAACTTTGGAGCTAATTATCTATGTAAATTTTATGCGGAAAAATATTTTGAAATGCGGGATCGGGAGAGGAGAACAAGGGCTATCGATCCGTGTCAAAGTCAGAAAGACTCAAAATTTGATGTACGGATTTGTCCTCATGCCGTGCAGTTATTATGCGAATGCCAAAATATGTGAAGCCATTAGAGAACGCAATTAGGTTGCAGACTATTTGCATGTTGTTTGTATAACAAGTTGATTCTCCCTCTTTCTCACCACGTGATGCGGTTGATTTCTCTTCTCGCGCTTTGTAAGTTTCAATCACCTCGTGACATTGATAGGCTTTTGTACTGCTTCGGCCTGGACACAATTATCGTCTTCCGTAATGGTATGTGGATCGATATTCACCTGATTTGCAGGTTGCTTCGCCTCAATTTCGGCGCTCGGCGACTACGTGGACTATCCAGACGATGAGGCTATCCAATCGAAGTTTTCCGGAACTAAATACGGCATCTGGACGGCGCCATTCTACGTACCTTCCTGCAAGAATTGTGACGATATCCACGGATCCGTAAGACTTTCAATTTATTACATAATTATGACGCCATCGCGTATTTCAGAGTGTTACCCCGTCGTTTGCCTGGTGTACCTCTCTTGGCCTAGTGATGACGCAATCTTCTTCATTCAGGTGTGTATCACCGACGCTTATGGTTCTCCGATGTGCGACTGCCCTGCGGACCTGGAGAAGAGTGTCTATGGGCTGGACGGTCCCAACCCAAAGTGCAAAGGTCAGCCGAAAGCCTGAGAACTGAGGATTTTTCGGAACGTGTAGGTAAAACAATCGATCTGATAGATGCTATTGAGTACAGCTTCAAACAGCCTACATAGATCGATTTTAGTGTATTTAGCCGCGGACCGTTTTTATTTTGGACGAATTTTTGTAAATTCGTAATACCGTATGCTCATAACTCTCCTGACGTGGAGGCTCTCTTTGGAGCACGGGGCTAGCACGTATAGAGGGTCTCATGGTCCAAAATAGGTTTTGGATTGGGTCGACCAAAGTCCAAGGGCGATAAATTAGCTTCACCGCCGGGGTCCCGCAGCGAAAACAACCTTCCGAAATCTTACCTACCGTAACCCGGAAATACGAAATTGAGAATGCAGATCCGCGGTGGTCTGCATGAGGTGAACCTCGAGTAACTAACGACTAACGACTAACTTGACTAAGATTGACAAACGGGATACCATAATCCTCCTACCGTACTCTCGGCTGCAGTAACTCTCGGCTGCGTAAGATGGATTTGCAAAATTGTCCCAATAGGCTCGGGATTTTTTTTATAGAAGATAACCCTCGAGTAGTAAAAGTGTGTGGGACATACCGCACCCCATCTACAGTACTCCAGGCTACAATGCTCCAGGTTACAGTACTCAGGTACAGTGCATTAAGTAACCTACCGTACTATCATATCAAAATACGAAAATGATCAAATCCTTTTGGGATTTGTATATGAGGTAGACCTCGCGTCGGTAAAGTATTCGCGGCATACCATTCCATATCCACGGCTACAGTAACCCTACCATAAGACGAAAATAAAAAAAACAGACAAATCGACTCGCTGTTTTTATGGTATATGGTAGGGTTACTGTAGCTGGGAGTACTGCGCAAAAGGTCTGGCATTGACTTCTCGAGGTCTACCTCGTATAAAAATGCCGAGCCGATTTTATCATTTACTTATTTTGGTAGTATGGTAGGTTACTGTACTGTACTTAACCTGGAGTACTGTAGAAGAGGTGCGGTGTGCCCCACACACTTTGACTACTCGATATCTTCTATGAAAATCCCGAGCCGATTAGGACAATTTCGCAAATCCGTCTTACGGTAGGGTTACTGCAGCCGAGAGTACGGTAGGATGATTACGGTATCCCCCTTAGTCAATACTACTCTACTCCTCGATGTACTACTCGAAGAAATACTTTCGGGCACGGGGCTTATACGAGCCCCTATTCATGTGTGGAGCCTCAGGACTGGAAACCTATGCCTATGCCACACTTGCAGCCACAGTATGGATCGTTTATCCGGAAACCTCATACAACAGGGCCGCGAGGAAAGCGAGAAGTACACGAAAAACCTCGATGGTAGGTATTGCCCTTGTGATGATGAAGTGTATCGGCTTGTCTGCCTTTCATTATGACGTCAGTGAAATATCTTTTTTTTCAGAATCCCGTGCCAGCAATCGATTCATCCCGAAGTTTGAGTGCTTTCAGGTGTTTAAAAAATAGAATAAAACGGTAAATATCTCTTTTCAGGGCAAGCACGTTTCGGACATGGTGAACATGGGCGGATACCAGTGCGATTTTGGAAACAGGCTAGGTCAGACTTGCAGTTTCCTTTGTCAGCACTAAAGTCCAGATTCAACCGATGGAAACCCCTGAACAATGCCATTTCAGATATTTATGTAAGCGATCTGTTTTCCCCGATTCTGTTAAAAGAGGTATCACGAGAGATTGCAGGAAAACGACCCCCTTTCGGAACAATTTAAAAAAAAATTTTGATTTCGATTAAACTTTTATATTAGAGTACCCAATAGACGAGAATTCGATTTATCCTGGTCCCAGGTCCAAAGCCGGCTTTTAGGAAATTTCCGGCTCCAAAAACGGAATCATCATAACTTTCTTTATTTTCAAGCTACAATACTCAAAAGGGGCCCAAAAAATGCGGAAAAATATAGCGAATAAATTTTCTGTTGAGAATGAAGTGCAAATAATGACAGAAAAAAAGTTATGGCAAAAAAGTGTTTTGATAAGCGTGAAAAAATTCATAACAATTCCATAGTATGAGAAACTCAGTAGTTTCTCTGCAGAATATGGAAGAGAAGTTCACGTAGTATTATAATAAATTTTCAGAAGAAATAAAAAGGGGTCATACAGACCCGAAAAATGGCATCGAAAGTAAAAAATTGGAAATTTTCGAAAAATCAGTTATTTCAAAATCATGTATAATATGGTTGTCTATGCGGAATTGATGCCGCAATTATAGCAATGCCGCATCGATTTCCCCCTCCTCATTCCGCAATCAGGGAAGCCCGGCCATTTTTGATTCGGTTTTCCGAATGATTGCGGAATGCCGGAATCGAAATTGGAAGGGAATGAGGGGAAGAGATGAACAATAAAAACTCACCACAAAGAACTGAGCGATTCCGGCGAAATGAGAATTCCGGCATTCCGCAATTCTAATTCATTCCGCATACCTAATTAAACCGACCGGCAGCTATGCGGAATGGTGTAAGGAATGGAATGAAATGGAGCCATTCCGCATTCCGTTTAGACATCCCTAATGTATAATCCATTTTTCTGAGGTTAGTCAACCTTCATGAGTACGCGAAAAATGATAACAGCTCTTTTCGCTTGTATATAAACCTGCCAAAATTGAAAATCCCGGAAAGCTTTTGAAAGGCCAGATATGGATGAAATTTTCAAATTTAATTGGTTCATATGCGTGCGTTAAGAGCTGATATCATTTTTCGCGAACTCATGAAGGTTGAACGACCTCAGAAAAATGGATTACACATGATTTTGAAATAAAAAAAATTAAAATATTTTTCGAAATTTTCCGATTTTTCACTTTCGACGCCATTTTTCGGGTCTGTATGACCCCCTTTTTAATTTTTCTGAAAATTTATTATAATAATATCGTACGTGCTGAAAATATCGGAACGTTTACCGCAACGTGATCAAAAAATCCGATTTTTGCATCTTTGCGAGTACACATTATCATGACTCGTGTTTATGCTATTTCGATTAATCCGCATTGATTTGCCGGAATCTACCCGGACATGCCCGGTAAAATGTGTAAAATAAAGCTACAAATTCGATTCGAAAGAGAGGACAGAACCGGGAATTGCTGGCATTTCCCGGCTGTATACGGTAATGATGACAATTCGCTAACTTTGTCGGTTTTCGCATCGAATTTTCTCCTTTGTCTTAGACTTTTCACCGGGCATATCCGGGTAGTTTCCGGTAAATCGAGGTGGACAAAAAATATGAACCTACTCACGAGTCGTAAATAATTTTCCTCGCAAAGTTGCAAAAATTGAACATTTTGATCACGTTCCGGTAAACGTTCCGATATTTTCAGTACGTACGATACTTGAACTGCTCTTCCATATTCTGCAGAGAAACTACTGAGTTTCACATACTATGGAATTGTTATGAATTTTTTCACGCTTATCAAAACACTTTTTTTGCCACAACTTTTTTTCTGTCATTACTTGCACTTCATTTTCAACAGAAAATTTATTCGCTATATTTTTCCGCATTTGTTTAGCCTTTTTTTGAGTATTGCAGCTTAAAAATGAAGAAAGTTATGATATGATGATTCCGGTTTTGGAGCCGGAAATTTCCTAAAAGCCGGTTTTGGACCTGAGACCAGGATAAATCGAATTCTCGTCTATTGGGTACTCTAATATAAAAGTTTAATCGAAATCAAAAATAATTTTTGAAAATTGTTCCGAGCCACCTGTAATCTCTGGTGAGACCTCTCTTAAATAGACCTGAGCTTGAGCAGTAGAGCTTATTTAGCATATATATTTATTTACATTGACTGCTAAATTGTACATATTTGTTTCTCATTTTAGGCCGATTCTTCGCTTACGAAGAGGGCGAATCGACGTATTCACTTCTGATGTTCACCGGAAAGGAGACATTCCATCTCTACGACACAGTCATGGTTCGCGATGTAAGTTTTCACTCTAGCGAAACCCGGTGTGTGGGCCTGCTTTATTCAGGCAATTCCTACTATTGTAATAAAAAGATCAGTAGTAGGGTGATCTAAACAATGAATGAATGAATGAATACATCCCAAGCGTCGAGTTCCCAAAAGTGCGGAAATGTCCAATGGGAGATTTCTAGTGCCATAGTAGGGGAAGGCAAGAGCAACACCAATTGTTTACGGCAAAATAAGTAAATTTTAAAGCATTATTTTAATTTTTTTTACAAAGCATACGACCGTATTTCAGATACATGCAGGTACGATCCGCGGACTGTACTGCCTCTACGAACTGTGATTTCCCGTTCAATGAACCCTCATCGTCTCTGAGGCTAAAGTGCTCATTGAGACAAACAATCTGACGAGAGTTCTGAATAAATTTTTCTGAGTAGATTCGATGGTCCACCTACCTATATATTCAAAGCAATATAGGAACCCAATGGAAAATTCTAAGTTTTTTGGGTCTAGTGAGATAGGAATATTTTTGGAAGTAGGAAGAGTGTATTGGGGATCTGACAATCTGAAGAGAGATATCCTGTTTAAAAAAAGTGAAACGTGGAACGAATATATTCTTACCTTTTTAACTTTGAATATAATCGCATGTCTTACTTTCATTGGCTTCCATGAAGGATTTAGCTTTTTATAATAGCGGCGGAATGACCGAGAAGTGTAAGCAACTGCTAGCCATTCGAAGGGTCACAAGTTCGATCCCCGCCGAGGCCAACCATGCCTTCCATCCACTCCGGGACGGTAAATTGGTCGCAACTTTGAAAGGTAACGTGCCCTAGATCCATTGGGAAAGCTTGGGTCACGTAATCCCACGTTGCCCCATATAGCGGGGTAGCTCACTACTGTAAAATCGCTTGACATGGAACACTTTTACCTTTTTTCGATTCTAACGATTTATATTTTTATTGGGAGATCTCTCACTATCTTGATTTTTTTTGGAATGAGCGAAACATATTTACGACATAATAGGGCTCTATGCATGTACAGAGGTTTAACTATAAATATAATTTTATTCTAAATATAAAAGAGAGACGGAATTCTGAGTCATCGAAGTGAAATTTTAAATACAAAAAAATCCAACTCATTAAAGAAAATATGAAGCAATTAGAGAACGCAATTAGGTTGCAGACTATTTGCATGTTGTTTGTATAACAAGTTGTTTTTGTTATTCGCAGGATTGTTTTTCCGCGTAATTATCCTTCATTCTCCCTCTTTCTCACCACGCGATGCGGTTGATTTCTCTTCTCGCGCTTTGTAAGTTTTTTTCTTTTTTATTTTCTTTTCCTTTTCCAGCACTACTGTTGAAGTCCAGAATCAACCGATAGAAACCCCTGAATCATTGCACGGTTGTGACTTTGCGAAGTGCCTACGAGAGACTTTCTGACTCAGTCGAATTATCCTTGGCACAGTACTAAAATGAGTTGTTGAGTTAAACATTTCAGAATGTGCAGTAGCCCAGGAGTAGTCGATTCGTGGTGTTGATAAGTTGTGAATTTTATGGGGAATCGATTGGTACCACTTATGAAGCCCAATTATGAAGTTTTTGAAAAACCGGAAATAGCTATGACGTCATGCCCTGAGGCGTAGAAGCGTTTTCACAACTTCTCAACACCACGAATCGATTACTCCTGGGCTACTGTGCATTCTAAAATGTTTAACTCAACAACTCATTTTAGTACTGTGCCAAGCTTGTGAACAAATATGTCGATCGAGTCAGATAGTCTCTCCTACCAACTTTTTTTGGTAGGCACTTCGCAACCAAGACTTCATGGTCAAAATCGATTTTTTCGATTGTCGATTGATGAACCCAATTTATAGTGAGATAGTACCGTATGATCCACAGTAACCCAAAACCGTAACCACGGCTGCGCTTCGGTTGCTTTCGCTTCTGGGGCACCATTTTGCAAAGTTGTTCGAATCGAGTCGCGATTGCTTGCATGAGTTGGTATTCAGTGTGGCATTGCTCAAAAGGTATACTGTAGTCCAGCCACAGTACCCAGGACTACGGTAGCTTTTGCTACGGGACTATGTTTTACAAAGTTGTTCGAATCGAGTCGGAGTTGCTTGTACGAATTGGTATTCGGTACGGAATTGCTCGAAAGGTACTAGCGGGGTTGTATTGAGGTTAAATGCACTACGCTCTATGCGCACACTACGCTCTATGCGTATACTACGCTCTATGCATAGTTCTGGGTGCGGGTTCGGTCCAGGGGGAGCTCGATAGGTGGCTCCAGGTACGGTCCAGGGAGCGCCCTGTAGCTGGCTCCATGTTCGGTCAAGGGGGAGCTCGATGGGTGGCTCCAAGTACGGTCCAGGGGGCGCCCTGTAGCCGGCTCCAGGTTCGGTCCAGGGGGAGCTCGGTAGCCGGTAGGGTTAGCCATTCGGCCTTAGCGCCCTCGCAATTCCTCCCCTCCCCCGCGCGCGGCTTTGCGAGGTTGTAATAAGTTCCGCCCACAATTGCGTGGGCGTAACTCTGAGGTGAGGCTATGCGAGGGCGCAATTAATTACGACCTCGCAATTTTTGCTGATCGCCGAATGGCTCTGAAAGTCGATTTTTTCGTTTTTTTTTCATTTTTAGAATTAACATTCCCAATTCACAGAAGTGGATAATAGATAGTAAGAAATGTTTTTTTCCACTATTGTCCATCACTATTGTTGAGTTGTGATAATGAAACCTCGTGTTTTACTGCCTATTTTCACTTCTATGAATTGGGGATGTAAATACTAAGAATAATATAAGCGAAGAATTCGCATTTGGGTGCTAATCGGCAATCAGGAAAAATTGCGAGGTCGCAATGAATTGCGCCCTCGCATAGCCTCCCCTCCCCTCCCCCCGAATTGCGCCCTCGCAATTGTGGGCGGAGCTTATTGCAACCTCGCAAAGGGGCACCATTTTGCAAAGTTGTTCGAATCGAGTCGCGATTGCTTGCATGAGTTGGTATTCAGTGTGGCATTGCTCAAAAGGTATACTGTAGTCCAGCTAGTCCAGCTACAGTACCCAGGACTACGGTAGCTTTTGCTACGGGACTATGTTTTACAAAGTTGTTCGAATCGAGTCGGAGTTGCTTGTACGAATTGGTATTCGGTACGGAATTGCTCGAAAGGTACTAGCGGGGTTGTATTGAGGTTAAATGCACTACGCTCTATGCGCACACTACGCTCTATGCGTATACTACGCTCTATGCATACACACACAGAAAAAGGTCTTAAATATAAGACTTTGAAAGTATGTTGTGAGGCCCCAGAGAACAGGGGGGTCTGATATATAAGACCTTCCGAAGGTTCTTACTTTTCAGACTTCAAAAGTCTTAAATATCACACCTTGTTGTCTGAAAAAAGCCCCTCCGCCTACTCCCCCCCAGCTAGCGGGATTACAGTATTCGACTCTCCTCTCATATTCTGTAGAATGTGCAATGCAAGGAGCGAACATTAAAATACATAGAGATTTATCCACAACAATGATAAAAAAGATGAAATAAATTAATAAGAGATTCGTTCGAATGGAGCTCGTCTTGATTCTTCTTCGTAGTCTCTCCAATCCATTTTGTAGCCGTCCTCGGACTGAAATCGATCAATCGTAAGAAATCTACCGTATCCTCCAAATTATACTACCGTACTACTCTCAGTAAGTAGACGTCGCATATGCTATACCGGGGAGAGCTACTCGGAGGGATCACCTCCCGCCTGCGCCACTTATCCCAATCAATAATTTATAAGATCCCCCCAATATTATCTATTGGAAGATCAAGGGCGGAGCTAACCTAATATCTACAGCCCGGTCACATCCCCATGTGAAGAGTGGGCGCCCCGGGGCGACCCGAAGCCTTTACAGCCAGGATAGTAAGAACTTTACGCTTATTTAATGTGCCCTGTATTCTCGAGGTCATTAGAGAACTATTTGTTTTTTTTTCAGATAAATTAGTACGTTGCATTAATTTAAAATAAATTATTGAATACGGTTCAAATTACGAATAATAAGTGCACCCGAGCTGGACTACCGTGGTTAAGAGCACCAAACCAGAGAAAGCAACACATCAAGTCCGGGTATGTATATGTAAAGCTCCTAAATATGACTCGAGTGCATTTATTATTCGTAATTTGAGCCGTTTTCAAAAATTTATTTTATATTAATGCAATTTTTTACTTTTATGTGTAAAATAAAAATAATTCGGTAATAACCTCGAGAACACATCGCACATAAATTCAACGTGAATTTCTCGTTCTCCTGGATGTGAAAATCAATGCGTCGCCCCGGGCGACCACTTTTGACATGGGGATCTGACCGGACAGCATTGGGATAAGGGGGAGATCGCTCTTTACGGCATAATATATGTGACGTATTTTCTATTACTGTCACTCACTTCATCAATTATGTCGTCCGATTTCTCTTTCCGAAGTCGAGACGCGTCACGATCTGTCTTGAACAGCGAACGATCGATCATCCGTCTGGAAATGAGAAAATCAATAACTAATTATCCATCTGACTGTTCTCGGTTGTCATTTTCTACTTTCTCTATTTCTAAATCTTTACTTCATATAACACCACACACCAGTCCAACTAACAGACTCACTGTTAACTCAAGCCTCTGAACTAGATGTAACTCGGTGATTGTAGAGTAATATTGCTCACAATGGGTAGGTCACATCAGAAAAAAACGGAGTTAGAACTACCGTAGAACACCATTACCGTATGCTACCGTATACTTTTTGGATCACTAAATAATGAGCTAGCACTTCCTGTCAATCGATATCAGCAGTAATGATTTATCTTTATCGATCGAATATTTGCCTACCGTATCTTACTTGTCCTTCTACAGTAATCTATAATCAGTTCCTCGAGGCCAAAGGTTACATTAACTCACCTCCTTGTAGTACTCGGCGATTAACAGTGCGATCTTGTCGCCGTCCAGTAGATCGATCTACCAATTACTGATTGTCGATTGATTGGAAATAATAATAAACGCACCTCTCCGACATCCTTCTTGTAGAAATGAACAAAACGATCGGCGTTCCCGTTGAAAACGCACATCTAAATTAGCAATATTTGAAGTTATCATCGATACTCAAATCGAAGTTCTATTATTATTATTATCGTTATTATTACTATCATTAATAATAGAGGCACGGGGGCTCAAAGGCGGATAAAAAAGCGGTCCGCGAATAAGCTGCACTTACTACGGTATAATGCTTGATGTAGCCATCGCAATACGCAATTTTCATCGCAATACCGTAGTAAGCAATGGAAATTTACGCATTGCTCTCGTGACCATTATCTGTTCATTTCTCTTGTAGAGGATCTGAATTTTTGAGCCCCCGTGATAGGGGAGGGTAATGGAGAATACAATAATCAATAAATAATATAATTTTTAAAAAAAACGTACAACTCCATCGGGATGCTTGGCGGCGATGGCGAACAGCTTCGCATTGATCTCCTCTGAGCATATGAGCTGGTTCTGAAACGATTATTACAATACTCCGGGAACAGCATACCGTAATCCTGAGCAGCAACTACAGTACACCCGTTATGGAGACAACCTTAGAACTTAGAGTCTGCTGTATTGCTATGCGTCGCAGAGTGATTACATAATAACAGTATCCCACAGCATACGGTAAACAAGTAACTACAGTATCCCTACCGAACCTTGAGATCTCTGAGGAATCGTTTGACGAGCGAGCACACATCGTGCACCTGCCACGTGCACTGCGGCGACGCCACCACCGACTCCGTGCAGCAGCGTCGGCGTCGTCAGTTCACTTCAAATATTCAATAATAAGCACCGTAATCATTCGATTGCATTCGTATCAAACAGAGATGGCGTAAACAGAAAATAACCCAAACAGGAGAAATTTGTAATAATTTTCGGCGCAGATTTGACGTGAAAGGATAACATCTTTGAGAAGTACAGTAGAGTAAGGTGCGAGAGTACGGTAGACCTGATGTAATCTGTAATCTTTAATCTTTTTCCCACCTTTGTTCATAAAGGGGGCTTGAAGAGTGCAGCTCCGCTCTCGTCAGCCATTTTCCCGATGCTCACATGTCTCTTCCACACACCGCAGCCACGACAGGCGGGCACTTCGAAAAGGAGTGCAACTGTAATCGATCAATGTTAGTTACAGTAATCACGGCGAGATAAATTATCGATCGCGCCGACTACCGTATACCTGCATTTCAAGGGCGCGGATCGTCGTGACAGCTCGCCGTCTGTCGCATTCACCAGCTCCGTCGCGTACTTCTGCGATACGGTAGTCATTTATACAGTAATCATCAGTTATGGATTCGGCATTACTGTTGTCATATCTCCGAAATATGGAGCAATAGCCGTCATATCGTTCAAGTATACGAAATAAATCCACAGCATCCGTGAGACAGTACATAGTTTCTTTCAAACGAAACTTTAGATACCGTAATCCGTTGTACCGTACCCATCCTTGAGAGGTACGGTACAACGTTTACTTTTTTTTATCGTGAAGCTTTTATTGGGAATATATTTTTTTCTTCGAAATATCGTTAAATACAATAGCGAGAAACGCACACGGATGTGTAATATCAATTACGGGTAAGGGTTGATAGGGTGAACGCACCGTGCGCGGATGGCGGCAAGCGGTCCGCGTGGGCGCGGACGCCAGCAGTCGGCACGAGAAGAGAACCTCGTCCCCGATGGGCCTGAAGTACAGAATAGATTTAATGTAACCAAGAACAGGGGAAATATAAATAAATTTACATGAACACCCAATGATCAGCACAATTATAAGTAAACTTCGGCGGCGCACTCTGTTTTGCATTTCCTATTATACAGACACTGTACGTTGAACGATAAATAATATACAATCAGAGGAGACGGCCTGTCAATAATGCAGAAAAAAGGAATGCTTTGATGCACGAGCGCTCATCAAAGCATTCCTGTAATTCGAGGAAAAGCACGAGCACTCGTAGTGAGCATCGACTTTACGTTAAATTTGATGAGAAAGTAAGCGCACCTTATTCCTCGGAGGAGTCTTCTCGAGTGTCCCTCGACTGAGGGAGAGGACGGGCGACGAGTAACCCTGCAACGATTAACGGTGTGACGTTGACGTTGAAAATCGATCGATCGATGGGCAAATGACACAAATAGAGCCTGGAGGATGAGCCAGGCGCAAACCTAAAGTGAATAGAACGAACTTATTCAAGGGAGAAGAAAATCAATCAAGGTAATTGAACAACGTTCGTGCAAGATAATAAACTGTCGAGAATTGCTGCTTCGGCTCACAAAGACAGCGTTATAGTGGTTCATTAAGAAGAACAAGGATCTAGCTAAACTTCGAGCATGAAATTCAACAAAAAAATAAACTATAACTACAATAAATCGATAAAAGAGCGAAAATAGAGTAAAAATTCGCGAGCGAGTGTACGGTAGGGGCTACACCATAAACGCGCGCACGCATTATCGCGAACTGAAAAAGTCTAATTTATAAGACTTTCAAAGTCTTATTTTTAAAACCATAAAAAGTCTTATATTTCAGCCGTAGCAGTCTTGTATATCAGACTAATGGGTCTGATATTGAGAGGGAGTAGGGTAAAACTAGACTTTTTTCTGTGTGTGTAGTTCTGGGTGCGGGTTCGGTCCAGGGGGAGCTCGATAGGTGGCTCCAGGTACGGTCCAGGGAGCGCCCTGTAGCTGGCTCCATGTTCGGTCAAGGGGGAGCTCGATGGGTGGCTCCAAGTACGGTCCAGGGGGCGCCCTGTAGCCGGCTCCAGGTTCGGTCCAGGGGGAGCTCGGTAGCCGGTAGGGTTAGCCATTCGGCCTTAGCGCCCTCGCAATTCCTCCCCTCCCCCGCGCGCGGCTTTGCGAGGTTGTAATAAGTTCCGCCCACAATTGCGTGGGCGTAACTCTGAGGTGAGGCTATGCGAGGGCGCAATTAATTACGACCTCGCAATTTTTGCTGATCGCCGAATGGCTCTGAAAGTCGATTTTTTCGTTTTTTTTTCATTTTTAGAATTAACATTCCCAATTCACAGAAGTGGATAATAGATAGTAAGAAATGTTTTTTTCCACTATTGTCCATCACTATTGTTGAGTTGTGATAATGAAACCTCGTGTTTTACTGCCTATTTTCACTTCTATGAATTGGGGATGTAAATACTAAGAATAATATAAGCGAAGAATTCGCATTTGGGTGCTAATCGGCAATCAGGAAAAATTGCGAGGTCGCAATGAATTGCGCCCTCGCAATTGTGGGCAGAGCTTATTGCAACCTCGCAAAGCCGCAATCGTTTAGCCAACCCTAGTAGCCGGCACCGGGCTACATTAAATCTCGCAGTATGCTGGGGAATGTTAATCGCTACCAAGAGTACTGGCTTATTCCGGTGGAAAAGGCTCGTGAGGCAGAGAGCGATCGAAAAAAGTTGCCACTACGCCACTTCGTGGCTCCGTGGCTACTTTTTTCGATCGCTCTCTGCCTCACGAGCCTTTCACAACGGAAACGCAAGATACAGTGCGTCCAGAACTTTTAGAACATTTTCAGAGATGTTTCCTGTCATTCTCTACGCCCTCTGAATCTTTTTGGAACTTTTCAAAATTTTTGATTTTTCACGTTAAAACGCGTTAGAACACGTTCAGGCACGTTTCCGACATCTCAAAACACTTTTGTTGTGATCCCCTACGCTTTCTGAATCATTTTGGAACTTTTCGAATTTTTCGATTTTTCACGTTAAAACGCGTTAGAACACGTTCAGACACGTTTCCGACATCGCAAAACACTTTTGTAGTGATCCCCTACGCTTTCTGAATCATTTTGGAACTTTTCGAATTTTTCGATTTTTCATGTTAAAACTCGGCAAAACAGGTGAAAACGTATTTCACGGAACTCAAAAACGTGTTAGAACGGTTTCTGTCGTTTGCGAAAAATGCGGCAAAAGGCCCGCGGCGGGGGTCGAACCTGGGGGTCTCGGATTCAAAGTTTGGCTTGTAACCCACTTGGCTATGGATTTGGTTAATTATATTTTGTAAAATTTGAAAGGTATTCTGGTCGGTTATCATATGCAAAAGGATCTGAGAAGATTGATTGAGTTTGAAGCGATTTATAGCGAAAACACGAAAACTTCCGTCACGCGGTTAAAACTCAGCAAAACAGGTGAAAACGTGTTTCACGGTGCTCGAAAACGTGCTAAAACGGTTTCTGGCACTCGCGAAAAATGCGGCAAAAGGTTTGCCCGCGGCGGGGGTCGAACCTGCGTCGGTCGTTTTTGAATGTCGCGCCCTTTAACCACTTGGCCATGGATTTGGTGATTTAAATTTTGTAAAATTTGAAAGCAATTCTGGTCTATTATCATATGCAAAAGGTTCTGAGAAGATAGCGCAATTTTGAAGCGAAATATAAGGAAAATGAAAAAAAAGTGTGACCGGACGGAAGGAAAAAAAAACGGACAGACAGACAGACAGACAGACGTTAGCATTTTCTAATATATAGTAATAGTAACTTACCGGACTACCGTACCCTGTGATACTATAGCAATGCATAAAGAGCACTAATTTGCGAAGGAATTTTATAATTTTAAATTTTCAAAAACATGGATGAGGCACTTCCACCCTTTCTCTCTATCGAATGGCGTTTGCCGAATTTTGCTTAAAAATTTCGAAATCGCATGAAAAAGAAGCTTTCGGGCAATGCTGTACCGATTGCCAGCTCGTACAAGTAATCGCGACTCGATTCGAACAATTTCGTTAAATGGTGCTCCCGCAGCGAAAGCTCGCTTCAAGCAGCGTGCATTTTGTTCCCGCGACGCTCCAACCATTCCCTTCGACCGCTAAAAACACACTGGAGTATGCCCACTCATTTGCGACCAAATAAAGTAATAAAATCAAACAGAAAGAACATAAAACGCTAAATATTGATTGAACGTTAAAGAGGTTGCGCAACGGCTTTTTCAAACGCGCGCGTGCGCGTTTGATGCAATGTTCGGTGTGTTATTGTCGGAAGTTTTTATACGAATAATATAACGCGAATCTGTTTTCACCGATTCTGTTCAATAGATCTGAGCTTGAGCAGTAAAGTGACTATGACAGCTAAATTGTACATATTTTTGTTTTTCATTTTAGGGCGATTCTTTGTTTACGTTCAACGGCTTTTTCAAACGCGCGCGTGCGCGTTTGATGCAATGTTCGGTGTGTTATTGTCGGAAGTTTTTATACGAATAATATAAACGCGAATCTGTTTTCACCGATTCTGTTCAATTGATCTGAGCTTGAGCAGTAAAGTGACTATAACAGCTAAATTGTACATATTTTTGTTTTTCATTTTAGGGCGATTCTTTGTTTACGTTGAAGCCGGGGAGCCAACGTACTCCCTTCTGACATTCACCGGAAAGGAGACATTCCATCTATACAATACAGTCTTTGTTCGCGAGGTAAGTCTTTACCCTGTAGCAAAATAACTACGGAATTGTTGATGGGCTTGCTTTATTCTGGCAATTCCTCCTATTTCAAATGACAAAAGTAGGGTGATCAATATTATGAATTAAAATGAATTCCATATGAAAGTCGAGAACTCAAAAAAGTAAAATGCCCATGCTATTGCCATACACAGAGCGCGAAGTCTCCAGCTTTCCTTACTCTGGAGATGTTGTCTCCTGCTGAGAGATAATGCGAAATCGAGAGATGGAGACTTCACATCTCCTAATAATTGGAAATGTGAACACTCCAGAGTAAGGAAAGCTGGAGACTTCGCTCTCTGAGTATATACTTGGAAAAATATGACCGTATTTCAGCTGCCATTAATTTCGTCCAGCGGACTGTATTGCCTCTACGAACTCTAATTTCCCGTTCAATGAACCCTCATGATCCCTGAGTTTGGATAAAGTGCTCAGTGAGACAAACAACGTGAAATAAAATTGTCTGAGTAGATTCGATGGTCCACCTACCTATATATTCAAAGTAAAATAGAAACCGGATGGTAAATTCTCGATGGGGGGATCGCTTCTATTACAATTTTTATAAGATTTGAATTTGAGTTTAGTCGCGGAACGTTTCATTATTTTGGAGGAGGGCTCGTGAATTTGTAATAACACTTCCATTCAGGAACATCCTATTCAAGCATTCCTCCACTACTAGGAATCTGTTTGTTGGTGGGTAGACTTTGAAAGGTAACCATACAACTATCCGCATAAGAGGGAAATTAGATCCCCACACTCTTTATTCTCCGAGCTCTCTCTTCAGAAAAGCGGACAATTTTCCAATTATGCGAGTAGTTGTATACCTTTCAAAGACTATTGGTGGTTTGGTGTGTGTGTTGTATTGAGGTTAAATGCACTACGCTCTATGCATAGTTCTGGGTGCGGGTTCGGTCCAGGGGGGAGCTCCAGGTGTGGGACCTGATCAGGTCAAACGCGTCAATGACATGCAGAGAGAGAGGGATGTGGGCGCGTGTATCCAGGTCGTCTTTTAGCAGCTGGCCCCTTATTTCCCGCGCATATCGTGAAGACTGTCTCTGTTTGGCACGTTGCCAACTATTACATTACATTCGATATGATACTTCGACTATAACAAAGATTTGGTGATAATAATTGTTCTTTATCGGGACTAGATATCAATATGCAACCTTTGCAAATTATTACACAGATTATGAATTCGTTGAGATGAGACACCCAGTGTATGATACACTCAATATAGATTGTGTTCGCCCTTCAAGAAAGCGAACGAAGAGAGATTTGCAATTGTCATAAAGTATGGTACATTACGAAAAAATGAAGGCTCGGTAGTGCGTTCGATCTTGGCGTTTTTTCGTTGCTCATACTCCTCGAGACTTTCCAAATATCGAATAATTTTCTCCAGAGTGATATCGGCCTTCTTAATAACGGTAAACACATTGTGGAATGCGCGTTTTATGTCGACTTGGACATACTGGGGCAGAGCGAAGAAAGAGTCGTGTAGGTTGGAAAACTGAAAAAACATGTCTACCTTATATATATACATACATTGATATGCCCGGTGAACTATATTTTCGCTCTAGGAAACTATAGAAGTTGAAAAAAAGCAATGCTTTGCGGAGCTTGAATGGCCAGAAGAAAATTCTACATTTGATACTCAAAGCGGCAATTTTCCTACTATGCTACTCACGGCAACACGGTCGGTAGAAAGGTAGCTTTTGTTCCTGGGTTTGTTCGAACTGTGTTCAATGATGATGTTCTTCAGGATGATGAGTGCCTTTTAAATAAAATAATAATTTACAAAAAAAGGAAATATGGAAAATAAATTCCAGTAAATGCAAGGAACAACCAATAGTTCATCATAAGTCGTTCCAAAAGTCAAATCGTGGACTTCCGTTGTTCGTACTATCTGAGCCCTAGCAAACACACAAAATGGTATCGTTTGATATTCATAATACCTGGTTTATGTGCTCCCTTCCAGCGACAGTTTTGACCATAGCTATACGAGTTTTCACTGCTTCAGCGAGTGGGCGGAATACTGAGAGAAACAGCGTACAGTTGGACGCCTCTATCGCTTGCATGAACTGATAAATAATTACAAATTTGTAAAACTGGTCCGAAAAATTAAACACTCCATTGACGAACAACAGAAATAAGTTGAAATTATTATTTGAGGTTCTGTGTAGTAGGAATATCGCTAAAGTGTTCTACATGTGGACGTACAGTTTTTGCCCACTTCTTTCTCTATGTTATCGATGCATTCTAATACATCCATGTTTCAGAACTGGCTAAAGTCATTTTTTTTGTAAACTCAAAATTGAATGGTTTAAATCTGACTTCATCAAGGGTCGAGCGATCATACATCAGGTCTTTGAGGTGCGGCTTCAAGCGTCTCATCTCATTATCCAATTCGATATTCTGTCCGCTCATTTCAAGAGCGTATAGCTCGCACAATTCAGGAATATTCTCTGAAAGCGAATGTAACTTTCTAAGTGAATGAATTTTTACGTAGACCCGAGGCACGAAGGTAAACCTTGGTGTTTACGAGTACTGTGTGAACGGTTGCAAAGACACGTTAAAAAGGTGGCACAATAACAGCAACCACTCTGTGCTCCTTCCATAGTTATCAATGACATCTCACCGCGGATTTGTTTTCTCAACTTCTCTTTATCAAGAGTAGGGACTTCTGTAGTCGAAGCGGGAATCTCCGTTGTTAGAGAAACACAATGAATGTAGAAGAGTATCGCAATATGTATTGGCTTCATTGTTGTGTGTGTTCTGAAACAGCGAGTTATGGTCTGACCCTCTCAATTCTGCATGCTCTCTCGCGCTTTCTGATCGATGAGAGAGCGTGTAGAATAAAGAGAGTCTGATCATTACTCGAAACAGCGCGAACAATTCCGCCTCAAAGACGAGATTGGAAAAGATACCCTATCTGTAAAAGGTTTCGTCGGTTAACACGGAAAAAGTCTTGCAAGATTAAACGTTTCTGGTGCCGTAGAAGCACGATGGAAAGTGACTTCATCAGTGACGACCGATAGCATTTCAAACAATGGGAATAGAGTGGTTGCGCATACATTTCGCGATAGGCAATTTGAAGTGGGCTCAGGCTGGAGGGAAAGAGCTTCCCAATGTAAACTAAGCACTTAATCTAAACGCACCCATCTCGATATCAACAAAGTTGCAGCCCTTCAGAGATTTGTTCTCTAACTTTATTCCACAACCGCCTCGTTTTCTTACGGCAAATTGAAAGAATGCGAGAATTGAGGTTGTTCTCCTGAAAGGAAACCTTGGAGTAACGATTTCGTAGCTCGATTAGTGAGGCATTGCACCAGATCACTATTCCTTCTTGGCATTTTAGTTTCAATATATCCTAGATTGCACAATTGATGTAATTGATGATCCAAATTCTTCACAGAAATATGTGATAACACAGACCCGCATCATATTTGGGGTCGGTCAAACTTTCACAAAGAAATGAAGTTGATAGACACTATCTTCCCTTTTCAATCCTGATCCGAGCCCACAATGAAGATTTGGAACCGGGCGGATTTGATACAGTGTTTCTTTATTGACGACTCGAAAGTGTACAGGAGGGGGCCGATGGGCGATAGGATGAGTATTGACAGCAGCTACAACCTATGTGAGCCATAACTACCAGAAGCAAGGACAGAATGAGAAGACTAGACGGGCGTGGAACACATTGATGAAGAAGTGGCAAGCGTCTACACGGTATCTGAAGAATAACCGTCATAAGACGGTCTACTCCTTGTCTTCGTTGAGCGATTACATCGTGACGCCCGCCTTCTCCATGATGACAAAAATCTCTCTGAAGGCTATGGATATTTCGGCCGCGGACGTCGGAGGGAGGAGATGAAAGTCGGCGAGCACGCGGGCCACCTGCAATGAGATCGAATATAATGGTGCGGACAGTGTCTCTCCCTAATCTTCACTTCTCGTCGAAAAAGCGACTAGACGGGTTGGTCTAGTCCAAAATGAGGAAAGTATGTTGTTCACAATCTGAGTCGAAAGATCGACCCTTCTAGTCGATTTTTTCGACTAGAAGTGAAGAATAGGGAGAGACACTGTCCGCACCATAAAAGGTAGAAGGTGTTCCATGTCAAGCGATTTTACATTAGCAAGCTACCACGCTAGATGGGGCAAGGCGGTGAGCCAGCTGCAACGTGGGATAACGTAACCCAAGCTTTCCCAAGGCATCTAGGGCACGTTACCTTTCGCAATCAAAGTTGCAACCAAACGCCCCGGAGTAGATGCCCCGGAGTAGATGGAAGGCATGGTTGGCCGCGGCGGGGATCGAACTCGTGACCCTTCTAATGACTAGCAGTTGCTTACACCACTCTTCCATTCCGCCTTCACCCTTGATCGACTATAAAATTGTCGACTATAAACAATATTAACAAGGGAATGACCGGAAGACACATATCCCGATCTCCATGAAAATTTTACAGTAGAATCAGATCAAAATTATATCCGGAAAACAGCTTTCAAAAACTGCCAAATGACATTTTCAAGTATTATTAAAATTATTAAAATAAATATTAAAATTTCAAAATATATTGTAAAATTATTTTTGACTCGGGATATTATTGCAAATGTTTTATATCAGATATCTTGATAGGTTAATAATTTTTTTGAATTTTTATTTTGACATATTTTAGACCTAAATATCGATTTTTCATGAGGGTCGGTAATTTCAAAATGTCATTTGGCAGTTTTTGAAACCAGTTTTCCGGATAGAATTTTGCGCTGATTCTACTGTAAAATTTTCATGGAGATCGGGGTATGTGTCTTCCGGTCATTCCCATGTAAGTTAAAGTTTTATGATAGACTGCAATTACTAGTCAACAACTCTGAAGAAATCAAAGAAAAGGCTAAAGCATTGGCGGTCAGTGTTTCGGCCTTTGGTATAGGCACTGATCACCTCACTGGAGGGCGGGCGTCGTCAGTAGACAAGCCCAAGGGAAACGTGTAAAATAAGGAATTATTGGTAAAGGAGGTACAACAAAAGGCGCAACGAAATACAAACAAATTGCAGCTCTATCTGGCCCGTCAACGATGAAAGGTTAATACAAACCACACGATCGATACGAACTTTAGCTATAATCTAAAACTATCTACAAACTACAAACTATAATCAAGCTACAAACTATAATCGAAATAATAGCACCAATACAAACTAGACTGAAGTTTATTGCGTATACATGATGACATGAAGACAAGAATCCACCATCACTTCAAGGTCTCGGTGCTATTATTTCGATTATAGTTTGTAGCTTGATTATAGTTTGTAGTTTGTAGATATGCAGACTTACAGTTCTATTGGCGAGACGATCGAGACGGCGAATGCTCGTTCCGCCGCGCTTATTCCCTTTAATGGAGGTCAGATAGAGCTGCTTGATTTCGTTTGCAGCCTAAACGATACTTTACGCTACTTCGGAATATTCCTATTAATGTGTCAATTCCTTGTCGCTTCCACCAATAAACTCTTTCGGCTTGCGCAAATTGGGCTACTTTAGGCGTTATCCAAAACTCACTTTGTCGAGGAATGTCTTGCCCTCCTGAGTCGCAACGGTGGCGGCCCGCGCTAGAACAAGATTGGCGAGCGGGGACACGGCATTACTGAAGGCCGGGCACTTCTCGACCATCGTGGACTCGAGCTGAGCACACACACATACAATACAATATTTATCAGTGTCGCTTTAGGGGCGCTGATCAAGATGGGGTTTCGTATTGGTATCAGACGTGGTCGATGGTCTTCTTTAGAATGAGTCAAGAAAAATGTATAAATCCAACCCCATCGTACATCAAAATGTATAACGAATGTATAGCATGTAGTATATTTGCTATGCATTTGTATGTATAATGAAGCTGGATATATTCATTTTCAACAATACACAAGGAATCGTTCAGACCTTGACCAAAAATGGTCTAGCGATGAGTGTAAAATTGTAGTTGTTTATCTCCGAACGATACTTCACTCACATCCTTCCATTCCATTGAGGATTCGAAGAATGCGGTTAATGCGGGCAGGCAGGGAAGGGACTGCTCCTTCGCTCGAACATCCTTCTTAAAGGAGTAGAATGAAGCTGCTTGAGGGAGCTCCGCTGTGAATTGGAACTTGTTTACACACTTCGAAATAGTTCCGTTGCTCGATGGAAGTATTCTAATCTTGCCTAATTACACAGAAAGCGAACTCTCCTACTTGTCGGCTTCTAGACAGTCCAACTTTCTTATAATCAAGGTAAACGTCACCGTCTACTCTACCAAATACATGTGATATCTCCTCAAAAGAGTGCTTAAATAGATGTCGACATCGAAGAGAGTTCGTGCTCTGTGTAGCCGCTCAGAAATGGCTCACTTTGAATGATGGAGACCATCTCCGCATCCGTGAGCGCATCGACTGTCGGGAGAAGGAGAGCGAGAGTGAATGAACACAGGAGGAGAATCAGACGCATCTCGAGAATAATAGAATAATGTGTATGCGAGTCACGAGGAAACGCGGTACAATATAATAATTTAAAAGGATGGCGAATGATCAATGGACAACAAAATCAATAAGATCGCTCAAGGGGAATGCTCAATTTTGAGATTAGCCTTGAGAATGGTGACCGTCCTAAACCAAAAGTTATGCTCTACGCGACATGAAGCAAGCGAAAGGTTGCTTTCGAAAATCGCAATGGAAGTGACAACGCTCTCAAGAACTTGTAAAAAGAGTGGATTCCTTGGAGAGAGCCACAGGAAAACGACAATGGTTCCTCACTCAATTTCGTGCCTCTCTTATAACCTCTCGTTCTTCTTAGTTTACACTGAGTCCATCATCCACTGCAAAGCAGTCATTAGTCATTAGTTTACTCTGGAATTTCTCCCCGTCTTTCAATCTTTTTCAATACTCTCTCTCTTGATTACTCCTGTCTCTCATAATATTGCCACGGGACTCCTCAATTCCGCCTCCCCACATTTTCACACTCTGACAACGAAAGAAGTTGAGGATTCGAGAGAATCAGCAGGCACTGGAAAACAACGGAAACCATACCTGATCGAGTCGAAAAATAGGATTCGGTAGGCTGATGTACTGGACTCTTCAAAGAGAGATTCACTTGTTATCACAAGCACGTATATATTTATCCTGACCACAAGGTAAAGGGCCTGCAGGAGGTATCATTCGGGACAGAGGTGGTCGGGATCTTTGAACTCGAGGCAACAGAGTCAAGGGGATGGATCTTGCTTGGCTTCCTTGGTCAATTGTAGTGTCAATCTTGGACGATAGACATTGAGCGTAGAAGTAGATCATCCAGCTTCCAGTGACATCCTAACTAGTGTCTATCAGCCTGGTACAACTTCGAGCTCAGGACCAGGATTGACAAGCACAGTCTCTCTCTAACTCTTTAGTCCTTAGCTTTTCCGAAAACAAACGAAACTATTTATGAATTAAAATAAGATTTATATGATGTAAAGTGAGCAACTTTCTTTATTTAGTTAATTACAATATAAAGTGATAGTTGTTTATAAACCAATATAACGCCTCTTCTAGGAAATGTGCTCAAGAGTTCGAAGAGCACGATTTATTGCATGCAGCACACTTCTTGATCAGATTATTGGCGTGATCTGAGAATCTCATAATCTCATAAATCGATAATTGTTACATATTGTGCTGTTATTTTTGGGCAGAACAGATCAAACTTACACATCGTGAGGCTGAAGACCATGAGTAGAGAAGCAGTTAAATAAAGCAGTCTGTTCACGATTCTGGTCAGTGAGATGGCTTCTGGAAATCGGACATCAAAACAGTTATACGTATTATAGTTTTGAACTTGTTAACTTTGTAGCACACTTGAAAAAGCAAACTAGATGTTGTAACAAAATTCAATCATTCCTATCTTGTGAAATAAATGCTTACTCTCTTCTCCCTTATCGACAGATGAACGTCTCCTCGAGCCCGACACTAGAGAAGTGTTCGTTATTATTATACCCACGCGAATAGGATCAGTACACATCGTTAAGTCGTCCCTCACTCACCAGCAAGTACACCTAAAACTTCAAAAAATGTCCCCATAAAATACAAATATCTCACTCGTTCTACAACGGTTCTTCAAGCAACAGCAAACGAAAATGCTCTTCTCCTTCATCTCCCTTTTCTCCTTCTCCTTCTTCTCCTCCTCCTCTGTTTTCGTACTGTCAGCTTCAGCAATCGATATCAGTTCCAGGCCATCTGAAGTTCTGGGTGTTATACAAGGATTTTTGCTTCTCAGATATGACAATTAGTAGAATTTTTTTAGCAGATTTATTTTACAATCGACTCACTGCTCTCGAGGTCGTCGAATACTCCTTCCACAAGATCGAACTCTTTCATCCCGTAGGGTTCAGTGGTCGGCATTTCCAGAATATTCAATGGCCACTAAAGCGGAAGGAGGGAAATGAAGGGAGAAGGAAGATCCACGTCTCTATTGTCTCCAGGGACAACGGAGTTCACCGTGGGAATACGAGAAAGGAAGGTGGAACGCGGTTGATCGATCGAAAAGGGTAAACCACGGTAAATTACACAAAATAAGTTCGTATTGTAAAGAAAAAAAATCATGATAGATGTTATGTTCGTTCCTAACTAATAGTCTTTGAAATGGCATCTCTTGCCATTTTCTCTCTCACTTCTGCCTCCACTCTCTCTAGAAACCACATTGCCTTCCCGGGCCAGACATGTGATGGATAAGACAAGAGATATGCGAGTTGGAAACCTACTTTAACATTTAACGACATTGTGAGGAAGGCAGTGACAGACAACCACGAAGAGAAAGGAGGGAAAGTGATAATCCACGTTTCGATTGCGCCGTCCGGGGCAACGTAATTTTACTAGGAATAAAAGGACGAGGAAAGGAAATGTGTGGTAGATCAGCTGTTCAATCTATGAGTACAAAATCAATAGGTCGACAAAATTGCCCAATGAACAGTCTGAGCAAATCTGCACTCTTGCCTCGATTCCTTGCTCGATAACTTTTACCCCCATTCATCCACAATTTATCCGTGTGAGGTATACATCTATCCTATTCTATTGTTGTGCGCGGCACGTGTGATAGCTTCATAGAGCACGGTTAGTGAAATAAAAAAGTTCTTTATTTAAACAATTACATTTTAAAATCAGGGACGTCTACATCCTCTTCTACAGGCTCTAGAGATAGCCTCCCGATCGCTCGAACTTCTCCAGACAGTAGAAGCAAACTGAAAAAAATAGATTGTTGCATTTTAAAATAAAAAAAATGTCTCGATAAACAATTTTCACTTACAGTTCACGTATCCCACCAGCAGGGCTAATACGTAGAATGCTTTACCCAAGGAGAATTCTGGAAAATGATCATCTGCGCGCTATACTATGATACTTTCTTTGTTATAGTACTTACTTTTCAACTATTTACACTACATACTTTTTACAACTTAAACTTACACTATAACACTTACTTTTTTCCTCCATCTTGTCTGAGGAACGCCTCTTCGATGTTAGTTGATCGATATCAACAAAGGCGGAGGCTTAAAAAAAATTTTCTTCTCTTTTTACTACAGTACATCTAAAATAACAATACGATGAGGGCCCAAAATGGATTTCTTGTAAGAGAAAGGGGTTGAACTACTTGAGGCTATTTCGTTTGTGTTTCGAAACGAAATAACGGCAAGCGAGGATGTCCCACTCCTTCTCCTTCTGCTTCAGCATCCACTTCTCCCTCTTTCTTAGCTCCGAATTGACCTTCTCCTTCCTTTCCTTCCTTGCATCAGAAACTACAATCGGGAGTCTATGCCAGATGAACACATTCAGTTTCTCTCATGAATATTAGTTCCACCATTGGCATTATAAAATAGACTCACTTGTCTTATTGTCGAATGCCATTTCTTCCATAAGCTCGAGGAAGTCTTCCAGTGGATTTGGTTTGGCAGCCGACATTCCTAGGTCGTTCAGCAGTCACTAATAAAAACGTGAATGAAGGAAGAACGAAGATCCACGTATCTATTGCCTCCATTAGCAACGACGTTCGCCATGGGAATACGAAACAGGGAGGGAGGGGGGGGGTGATGAAAGCGTTTGATTGATCGAAAACAACCATGGTAGATTACAAAAAAAACTTTTTTGTAATTTTTTTTGTAAAGTAAAATATTTAATATCATGACAGTTCTGATGTTCGCTCCAAATGATTAGCCTTTGAAATTACTACTCCCTCTCTAGCAACCACATTTTCTTCCCTGGTCAGAGATGTGATGGATAAGAGAAGAGATATGCGTGTTCGAAACCTATGACTGTCTGACGCGAAACAGGCATACCTAATATAGTTTCTAACTTGTAGTACGCATCGAAATAAATCTTATTGTTAGCATACTAATTCAACTACATTAACATGGAAACATACGACATTGTGGGGAAGGCAGTGCAGAAAAAGAAGAAGAGAAAGGAATGAAGAGGAAGAGGAAGGGAAATGAGTGGTAGAAAATCAATAGATCAAGAAAACTCATCGCTCTGAGCAGAATCTGCACTCTGGCCACACTCCTTCGAACCACTTTTCACCCATATTCGCCCACATTTTTCCCGTGTGTGTTAAAATTATATTCTATTCTATTATTGTGCTTGGTACGTGTGATAGCTTCTCACGTGCACGTACGTACACGATTACTGCACGTACACGATTAGTGAAATGAAAAACGTCCTTTATTTAATCAATTCCATTTTAAGTCCGGCACGTCTAAATCATCATCTAAAGGCTAATCTCTAGCGCTCGCTTCGCGATCCCTCACAAATCTCCAGGAAGAAGACATAAACTGAAAAAAAACTGTATTTTTAAATTTTAAAATTATTAAAAGATTTTTTCATAAACAATTTAATCGCTTACAGAGCACGCAGGCTGGGACCAGGGCAAATGCTTTGAACACGAAGAATTCTGTAAAATTTTTAAAAAATGCAGGAAAAAAATTGCGCGTTCTATCAAAACTACTCACTGTTTCCCTCCATCTTGTCTGAGGAACGCCTCTTCGATGTTAATTGATCGATATCAAGACAGGCGGAGGCTAAAACAATATATTTATTTTTTACTACAGTACATCCAACATTACGATACGATGAGGACCCAAAATGAAATTTTACTTACCCGTAACAATAAGAGAAAGAAAGTGAAAAACTTTAATTGAAGCATGGGGCTTAGAAGGGGATACCGCATAGAGGATATGGTTACGATAGCGTTATTGTAGCTGGGAGTACTGTACAAGAGGTACGGTACCACCCTCATAATTAGTGAGATTGGTGTCTTTTCCGGCCGCTATTTTAGCCACTCCCCCACAGACGGTGCAGATATCACAAGTAGAGTTCTCTTATTGGAATCAAATGGAATTGTGAAATTTGAAGAACAAAGGAATGCAGACCGAAACGCGTGCGAGAAAGTGTGTAAAATCGAGAGACGAATGATGAGTTTAATTCCAATAAGTTCCAATAAGAGAACCCTAATCACAAGATCTACTAAGCAGTTTTAATCCACGGGTTTTAATCTTACTCTTTCGACTAGTAATTGATCCATATTCGATTAGTAATTGATCCCACTAGTTCTTTTTTCAAGAAATATACTCTATGCGGTTTTCCTTATTATTTTTTTTTATATCTGAAGCATGTTAGCTGATCGATATCAACAAAGGTGTTGATATCGATCAACTAACTTACTTCTGAGACTATTTGGTGGGTGTTTCGAAACGAAATGCAATGGATAAATAACTCACTCGTTTCTTTGTTAAAGTGACTGCATGCGAGGATGACTCTTTCCTTCTTTTCCTCCTGTTTCTTCTCCCACTTCTCTCTTTTCCTCTCCTTTAATTCTCTCTCCTTGTCCTTCCTCTCCTTCCTAGCTTGCGACACTGCAAACGGGACTATTGCAAGATAGTTGAACGTTGTACATTTGATTTCCCTCAAGAATTTGCAAGTGACAAAAATTTGGATTTAGAAACTAGACTCACTTGGCTTATTGTCGATTTCCACTTCTTCCATGAGTACTAAGAAGTCTTCCACTACACTGGGATTAGCGGCCGACATTCCCAGATCGTTCAGCAGTCACTAATATGGAAGAAAGAGAGATGAAAGGAAAGGAAGATCCACGTCCCGATTGCCTCCATGGACGACGGGGTTCACCATGGGAATACGAGAAAGGGAGGGGGATAAAAGCCTGTTATTCATCGATCGATAAGAACCACTGTAAAATATTCAACAATAAGCCTCGAGTTCCATTCATTCGTTTCTCCAAACTATTTCGGCCACATTTCCGATTCGAATCTAAGGGACAGCTCCTAACGAATATCGTTGCTCTCTCACACACAACTCATCTTTCCCTCCTCCCTTGGAGAAGCGAAGTGATAATGGATGCTGGCAAACTCATAAAGTTTTTTTCTTTGTGAGCTGATTGAAGCGAGAGTGGGTTCGAGACCAGACGAAATTCGCCCAAGAACATCTCACATTTGAAGGTCAGTGAGACAAATGAAACGTGAAATTTCGTGCTGCAAAATTAGTAAAATTCTTTATTGGGTCTGTCACTTTATTTATTAGCTTAGAAATCGAAGGTGAGGCTCTTTCGCACTGTAGAGAGCAGAATCTCCAGACCTTTGCTGTAGCCTGAACAAAATTGTTAAAGCATGATTTACAATGGCGCTTACAGCATATGACGCCATACAAGAAGAGTATCCCCATGATTGTGCACATGAACTGCAGTGTACTTTTCAGAACTTTCATCGGCCGATTCATTTCTGTAAGCCGAGCATGAATGGATGCTAGAGAAACTGCATGCCTTCTTCTGTCATTTCGATTGATGAGTTCCTCGAAGCTATTTTGCGGTCCACGGAGCCTGAAACAAGGTCGCTATTCGCTATTTCTACAATAAGAATCTATTTGTTCTCACGATTTTTCAAGCAACGCTGTGGAATATTTATTTTACGTAGCAAAAGAGAACATTAAATACTCAATTTCAACAAAAAAAATACCGCAAATACTGACCTGCCCTACGTGCTTTCAGCCAACGAAAGTATACCGAGTTCTTTCTCTTATTCCTCATATTCTTCCTCTTTTTCCTATTGGCATCACGCTGGGCCATCCGTACCGTTTCGACGTTAGCTGAAAATATATTCATCCTAAATATTCATCATTTTTAAACAAATAGTTTCACCTTGATTGATGGCCAGGTCGATAACGTCATCCATTTTAGTGCCACTCTGTGTTCAGCTGGATTGGGAATGGATGAGATGAGCGAAAAAAAGATGGTACAAGTCTTTAGTGAAGCAGGAAGGGTGCATTAAACTGTCACTCAGCTATCGAAAAGCCCCGAATCTCCCTTCGTGTCTCCTTGGTACCCATATGCCCCGGGCAGCTGGCAAGGACCCCTTCCATTCTCTTCCATTCTCACTTAGTGTTCACTTTCATTTCAATCCCATTTCCACTCGTCATGGACGCGCATGAAGACTTTATGGATGAGCTAGTCGGTAAGTGAGCAAATATAATTGTTTGAAATATTATTGTACCTTGAAGTCCTATTCTGTAGTGTAGCATTTATAAAATGCTGAATATTTTTGAACTTATCTTGTTTCAGCCAGAATGCGACTCGCAGGAATACGAATTCGAATCATCAATAACAGTAAGAAAAACTCCATTAGTGTATTGTACAATTTTTCGATTTCCAGACACGCCGACATTAGATAGAATAGGTGATCTACTCTGGACTCTTCAGATTGTAAATATCGTCATATATCGTGGGTTTTTCTCTCCATTCCTTTTTCATTCTCTCTCCTTCTCTCTTCATTCCATTCTCTTTTTATTCCTTCATTTAAAAATATTCAGTGTTATTTTCGAGATGTTGAAAGTATACAAGTTCAGTTATTCAGATGTTGGAGTGTTACCTTGTAAAATCTGTCTACTTCATTTCATTTTTTCTCTTTGTATGCTCAGGTCTCTACCGATTTCTCACTTACGGGACTAAGTTGGTTACCGTTTCGATCGGTGTACTCACTCTCTTTGCTGATTCAAGCGCAATCGTCGTGGAGCCGCAGTCCCTCGCCTACTTGCTACGTAGTATGTTGACATTTTTGGGAGATAATCCTGCCCGAATCCGAAGCGAAATTAGACGTTTAGAGAGTCTTGCAGAAGTGTTGGAGGAAAGCCTTGATAACTATAGTAGCGATAATTTTTGCAGTTTTCGTTACGTTTTGGTTACAACTACTGATGTAAAAGCCCTTTCTCTGACCAGGTTCCTCTCCAGGAAATGCAATATTAATAGCCGTGTGTGGGACCAATCAGTAATTCTTCATTTCAGACGACATGCCAGAGCTAGGGAGACTACTAAAATTGCTGGATTCTTCATTGGGCGCAAAAGCAAAGCTTAAATCGTCGTGTTTGCCGGAGTTCACAGAATATGTCGAGGACCGCATGGTGTACTGGAAAGTGAGCGATACACATGACTCCAAACCTACAGACCAGGGTTAAGACGAGAGAGTATGCAAAAGTGAGAGAGTCCCTCTCGATTTCACACGCTCTCTCGCTCCAAAGGCCTTTCTGGATGGTTGACCGGCCTGTGGAATGATGTGGATAACTCGAAGTACCAGTTTTTTTGTTTGTTTTCTATCTCTTGCTCCCGTCATAATGATTGTGCAAAAGAGGTTGTCCACGCATATTCCTTCTTCAGTTAGTCTCCATCCTCTCCAAGAAATGCCCGGACCTTCTGGAAGCCATCAAAACGCCATCCGCTGACCTTCTCCGGAGACGAATGGATGTATTTCTCAACAAGGAAGGGAAGCAATTCATCGTCGAGGCGAGAGAATCATACAGAGCGCGAACTTTCTAACATGTGCCTCTCTAGAGAACGAACTCTCTTCGATAATTGAGCGAAATAGTGCATGAATTGAAGAGAGCGGATATAAGAGAATCGAATTCTCTAGGGAGGTACATGTTAGAGAGTTCGCGCTCTGTGCATGTTAACTCGACCCTTTCGTCAATGCTAATGTACCAGCAGGAACGTATGTATATTCGTGAGAATTTGATTATCTTTGTATATGATATGTGGGCAGAGTGAGGGTAATCGGCGAAGAAATAGCAAACTTAAAATATTTCGCAAAAACTGGTAACTTGTGTTGAGGCGGCTGACGAAATCGCCGCGATGTTTCAAATGATGATTCGAGCACCGAAGGATCGCCTTGCCGCAATATATTATTTTGCGAAGCAATCCAGAATTACGGTGCGTCTAAGGCTAACAATAATTACATTCTGCTTCCGCTGTAAATAAAAAAAGCCTTACAAGAGTATCATGGGCCAACAAGTCGTTTTCGGTGTGTGAGTATCTATGTCATGGCTCTTGCTTATCTTGCAATTTTCGTGATATTCAGATGGACCGTTTGCTCTCCGCTATAAACTCACTGAGTGACGAAACGAAGAATGACCTCTACGCTGTATTCCATGAACCAATCTTCATACTGGACAATGCCCACATCTTCAACTCAATTCTTACATTCACCGAAGAAATTGATGACTTAATGATGATGACCCCTTAATCTGGCCAGGTTCCTCTCCTGGTAATGCCGAACATTCCGCATTTCAATTTCCTTTACCGTAAAAAATTACTATTCATATAAGCGTTGATATGTGGATATAAAAAAGTGGTTTAAATATATTTATATCAATCACAGTGTTTGCAGAGGGACAAGGCACATGATTGCGAATCAACTCGCCACTTCTTTAAAAAATGGGAATGAACAATGAAGAATAACTATTTGGCGCGGGAAAGTTTTATAGAGCGGTGTAATACGTGCATGAGTTCTTTGAAAGCAAAGTAAATCTCTTGAAATGCCGCATCTCCGACATTCGCAAGGCCGGAAAGTAGACTGACGTACTAAAAAAGTGTAATCAATAACATATAATAACTATTTAAATTAGTGTTTTCTTCCTTTACTGTCTCCTATGATTCTTTTGAACAACAAATCTTCTAAATCTTTTGACCAATGCTTGTGCTCACTGTGAGTTTTGCTTGAGCCGTGAATATAAGCAAGCAGGTAGAGTTATCATTTCGTGTTCGAATTACGGCTTTGTACATGTCCGCGATTTCTTTTGCAGCCTGTAGTGTGATTCATTCACTTTTCTACTCGGCTGGAGTGCTACTGGAGATAGATCACTCTACTACAAATGTCATATTTCACGTGCAGCGTGTAGTGCCACCCATTTACTTTTGTACCTCGCAGGAGTGCTATTGACAATAGATAACGATAAATTTTAAATACTAAACAAAAAATCTAAATTTGTAAAAAAACTGCCACCTCAACAACGAATCGCTTGCCGTCCGTCGTCGCAACCTTTTCCATACGATCGCTAATGCGGCTTGAGAGAGGATGGATTGCTTGAAAAATATTCGGACATTTGGTAGAAAGGACGGTCATGAACTGCAAATGAATTCGAAAATGTCAGAGAGCAAATTATAAAAAAATCAGTGTTCCAATTGTTTTTTTAATGTTTTTGGTAGCTAATACTTGAAAAATAACTAACAGCTAAGTGCGTAATCCTTTCCTCGGGTAGTGCGGAAAAGTGCGGGAGACACACTCGAACTTCCGCTCTAACTTGGTCACTCTGAACCAGACACACTCGAACTTCCGCTCTAACTTGGTCACTCTGAACAAGTTTCAGTTCTGGCACTTCATCTGAAATGTATTTTAAATTACAACTATTACCACTTTTTCTACCTAGAGTGGGCTGTAGAATCTCCTGCTTCAGATCAAACGAATTGGAGAAGAGTGAGAGCAGGCCAACTGTTAGTGTCACGAATTTCGCACCGCATTGGATATGAGTGGATAAGATGCCTGGAAGAAATCTTTTATTGGGTTTGAACTAACCTTTTCCATCACCCTGTGTGAACACAATTAAAGCAAGTGAAAGTGAAGAAGAAAAAACAGAAGGGTTAGTGAAATGAGGAGGTGGAGAGGTAAAATTTTCAAAAACAAATGCTCACTTTGTATGTAGAAATACGCTACCACCATCGCGTAGAACCCTCCACAGATCGCGCAAGCTATTCCGCGTGGGAACATCTGGTCTGGAAATTGAGTACTCGATGATTGCTGTAACCTTTGTAAAGTGATATGATCATACAAAAAAGACAAACCACGGTCTTCCGTTGTTTACCAAAAAGACTCGTTGGCCCTTTTTGAGCCTTTTGTGAGAGTTCAATTTCTAGCGTAAAAATGACTTACCACAAGGCCTTTGAGGATAGTCTCGCTCGGCATTTTTTTGTTCTTCGTCGGTATCCGAGCTATAGTCAGAGTCGGTAGAGGGCATTTTCGAAAAGAAAATGAAAGATGTAGGGAGAGAGAGAACGAGTGAGTGAGTGAGTTGGACTCGAGGAGTAGTGCAATCTCCATGACGATTATGGCCTTTCTAAGGAGGAGTCCTAATTCCTTTCTGTGAGAAAGTAGAAGGGCGAACAATTGGTTTCTGCTGTAGTCAGTGCAGTGCAGTGGATGCAAATTCAGTATTTGTAATATGACCTCTTCACCGTGTGAACATACACATGATCACACATACCTGATGGTATTTCGTATATGTCTAGATTTGTGAGAACTATCGATATGTGATTAGATTTATGAGTACTATCGATATGACGCCGTTTGCGTTAGGATCAACAAGGTCTCAACAGAGGTCTGGAACAGGTAAAAAATCGAAATTGCTCAAAACTTGCTTTTTCCGCAATGCGGCCTGTATCAAAAATCGACTTTTTGGCGAAAACGAAAAACAAACACGATGTGACATTAGTGTCATTTGATAGAGCGTCAAATTCTGATCTAGACTTTTAGGTTTCGGGCCATTTAGACGAGTTTCCGAAGACTTTTACTCGAAAAAGACGTTTTCCGCAGAAATGGCGCGGCGCCATACCGGCGCCCGGAAGGGTCCTATTGCGAAATCAATCGCACCAGTGTCTTCAGCACGGAAAGTTACCCCTAGGAGCAAGTTTTGAGCAATTTTGATTTTTTACCTGTTCCAGCGCCTTGTTGATCCTAACACAAACGGCGTCATATGTGCTTCAAAGGTTATCCTTGAAGGGCCACTGAAACATATATCGCATTTGGTTCTAACCAAATTCGGGGATGAAGGAGCACCGGAAAAATATGACGCGTCATCTCGGTCAAGATTGTCACAGTTTCGAAACTCTTCCTTGGAACACCCGCTCGTCAATGTGTTTTATTTGTTTTACTCAATGTGTCAATGTGTTTTACTAAACGGAATTATTTCCATCATTCCGTTTCTATGTATGATGTCTGAGCAAACTCAAGAATTGATCAACTAACAATCACAATTATCTTAGTTTTAAGTTGAAATTCCATTGAAACATATTTCCTTGCATTGTTGACCAAGAATCAACCAATTATCTTTACAACATTTGATGAAATTGAACATATTCTTCGATAAATTTATTATTGACAGCTATTATTTTGACAATTTCGGTATTCGTATCGTAGCCACTCCACCATTATCTCTGTTATTTACTATTGCAAACACGCATACACTCGTCCGGAGTAATAGCACGCTCCGCTGATAAACTACGGAAGCAGTGGTGAGAGAAGTGTGCACATGAAAAAAAAATCTCATTTCGTGTGTCTGAAAGTTGTTATAGATACCTCTTGCAATGCAATGACTATATAATCACAAATCGAAAGTTGTATGAGCCATTAAGGGTCATTGAAACACATCATGTTCGATTCGAATCGAATTTAGGACCGAAGATTAAGCGGAAAATTGTGCTGCTACGTCTAGGGCCTCATTCAGTGTCACAGTTTCGAAACTTTTCCACGCTTTGGATAGGCACTGCCAAGATTGACTCATAATGTTATCTACAACGTCGATCCTCTTATCGCTATCTCTCACTCGCACGCAAACAATTCGGCATTTTGTTGTCTGCGAAAAGAATTGAATACAAATAATAATAGTGTCAGAATCAATAAATCAATCATTTATCGATTGGCCAGCGACATAATGACGTTAATATCATAGACTGTCTTCTCTTAGCTATTCTTCGCCTTCGCTCTTCCCTCCTGCATCTTTCGCTGTGCGAAATCACTCGGTTTGACGGCGTCATCGCCGATGTATCCTTGCACGGCGTTCTTGCACTTTCCCTGTAATATGCAAATTTTATATTTTAACACCCTTTATTCCTGGTGAATATTAATAAATATAAAAATGCAAATTCATTTATTGCGAAATCGAATGTAAAATTGCGCTCTAAAAATTTAGAATACGAATTCCCCCCAGGAGAAGTATGACTGTCTGACGCTGAGGGAGCGAAACAGTAATGCCTATTATAGTTTTGAATTCACTTTACTTGTATTACACTTGAAATAGATATTGTTGTTTAACCAAATAAAACTATAGGTTTTCCTTATTTTTCTAACCTTATAGTTTGGCGAAACACCGCTTCCTTCTTTGTCGTAGTCTCCCTTAAGCGCGCCCGGCATATCCTTGCCGATGGCATCTCCTTCGATGTTGGGGTCTTTGCTCATCTGCAGTTGCGATTCATTTCATTCCAGTCAACTTTGCAGAATTTGTTTGGCAGTGAGAGGTCGTATGAAATCGAGAGGTCGTCTTTTTTTTTCACGCACTCTCACGTTACTCTCTATCGTCCTCCAACAAGTGCGTTTTTCGAAATCAGAGCGAAAATGTAGTACGACAGGCAGATTTCAAGAATTGGAAGATATTATTTGAGCGGAATAAGTAAAAGTAGAAGTAGGGACAACACAAACGATTAGAAATAAACGCAGCGGAAAGCGACAACGAAGAGAATGTGGTTGAAATCGTCTCTCAGTCGGCTTATAAATGCTGGTATTTTGAAATCAGAAACAGTGTTAGAGAGGAAGGGAAGAAATGAAGGAGTGAGGGGTGAGGAATAGGTGATAAGAGCTCCTCCGTCTCACAGTTCTGATCATGCTGAGCGTAATAAATCACGAATTCGCGAAATAAGATTGTTTTTTAACTCAAATTTGTTTTTTTGACATAAAAAAACGTAACAGCACAATAATATGTTTCACAGATACTGTATCAGTTTATTTCTCTGAAGTTTGACCGCTTGTAGATTCTTTAAAAACAGTTTCGGAATAGAAATATGGTAAAAAATAATTCGAGGAAATATAACAACAATCGAGAGGCGTAATAATAGCATCAGGCAATAACCATTTATTGATCTTTCGTTTCTTTTACTAATTGCCGGCAGTTGCTAATGACGAGAAGAACAGCAAGAACGACGGCAACCGAGAAAAAGACCCACACTGTAATGAATAAAATGAGATTGGTAAAGTTACTTTCCGTCTTCGAGCTGGGCTCGCGGGAGAACACTGCTAGGCCAGCGTTACAAGTGTTACGAGTCTCAGTGCACACGGAAATGCAGATTTCCGCGCCGCTCTGGGTATCAATTATTGCCAGAATAAAGTGAGTATAAACAAGAAAAAAGTTTTAAAAAAATATTTCAAAGAGAATAGTATGGGAAACTCACAAAATGCAGAGAATAACGCGACGATTTTGGCGTTGGAAGTGTTCATCGCTTTATTTCCTCCGTAAAATCCGTGGAAGTCGTCTTATTCGACACAAAGAAAGGGAACCGCTGAGGATTGCTGAGGAACTTCGAGACAATCAACCAACGAGGGGAAAGGATTCGATTGTGTGCATCTCAGTGCTTACGGAAATGCAGATTTCCGCGTCGCGCTTGGGGAACAAATCTAGCGAAAAAAAGACGAGAACTTGCAACAAAATTTACAGCTTACGTAACATTCTCTTTTATTGTCGTCTCTGTGAGTATGTAGTCGTTTCATTTCGGACATTTCCTTGCTTTTGCATCTCAATGCGATTCCGAGCTCACCAAGACCATCCAACCAGCCAGTTCCCTCTTTTTCTCCCCCATCCCCATGGAGAACGCCGTTGCCCTTAGATGCATTCGAGACGTGGATCGTCCCTCTCTTCTCCCATTTTCTCCTTCCCCTCCATTCGTAATAGTCTTTCTCCAATGACTTCCACCGAGCACATTGACGAGAAAATCGATGAAAATTATGAAGCTGAGCAGGAGGAAGCCTTTGACGCCGCATCTGACCGTATTTTCGAAAAAGGTACGACGATTGCTAGTTGCCTCACGATTCTAAACGTCTAGGAATGGGAGGAAATGGTACAACGCATTTTTCACCCCTGAGTTATGCGTTGCAGTGTTTCGCTGTGTTTCCACTTTCTAGAACAGAGAAAAGTTGCGGGAATAGCCACTTTCTAGAACAGAGAAAAGTTGCGGGAATCAGACGGCTGTTGTTTCAAAGTGGATAGGCCTTTTCTACAGCCCTTCGTGCTTCTCGTGGTCCGACTTCTAATGCTAAACGAGTGAAGAAGATCGACCCTCTCGTGGCTATGTATTGCAAAGAGCATGGACTCACACTCAGTGAGTGTTCATGGAATACAACACAATACACTCTTAGATAATCAAGAGAAATATAAGAGAGACTATCTGGGCGGATCGAAATAGTGCTGGCAGTTGACGAAATTTCCGATTGAAGACTGACAACGCTATGTTGTAGTGCATTTGGTGAGAGTTAAGACCGTGCCATTCCGGAAGTTCAAAAATGCTTCTACGCCTCAGGGCATGAAGTATTGGTACTTGTGACGTCACAAAACTTTTTTGTCAAATCGAAGGGAATCTTTCCGATTCCTAGTGCAATCGATAGCCCATCGAAATACAACTATTTTTCACTTTCGGAGCTTTTTTGATCAGAGTTCACGCAGAAGAGTTATTCTTCAAAAATAGTTTCTCACTTAATTTTCAATACTACTAGAGGTCCTGCAAAATTTTCCCTCGTCCTACCACATCGCACAGCAGTTGCGCAAAATCTGTGAAAAATAGAGAATTTAAAAGTTTCTGGCAGGAAGTCAAAAACGGAAAAGTATACAAAAAATCTTAATAAAATCAGTTCTCGATGAGCAAAAGTATGAGCCGATCGGCTCTGGAGAGCTAAAGTACTGTAAGTATTCTCATCAAACGGTTTAATGTTTAGGAAATATTTGAATATTTTCGCATTTTTTTACTCTTAGTGTGCACTGCTGTAACCAGAAACAACGCAAACGCAAACTGAAATGAGAAACATTGCAGTTAACACAAAATTTCGCTCGTATTGCTTTAATCGAGAACTGATTTTATTAATATTTTCCGTATACTTTTTCGTTTTTGACTTCCTGCCAGAAACTTTTAAATTCTTTATTTTTCACAGATTGTGTGCAACTGCTGTGCGATGTAGTAGGACGAGAGAAAATTTTGCAGGACCTCTAGTAGTATTGAAAATTAAGTGAGAAACTATTTTTGAAGAATAACTCTTCTGCGTGAACTCTGATCAAAAAAGTTCCGAAAGTGAAAAATAGTTGTATTTCGATGGGCTATCGATTGCACTAAGAATCGGAAAGATTTCATTCGATTTGACAAAAAAGTTTTGTGACGTCACAAGTACCACTATTTTTGCCCTGAGGCGTAGAAGCATTTTTGAACTTCCGGAATGGCACGTTACTAACTCTCACCAAATGCACTACAACATAGCGTTGTTAGTCTTCAATCGGAAATTTCGTCAACTGCCAGCTTCCTGAACAAATATGTCGAACCACTCAGATAGTCTCTCATAAGACCCTCATTACAAGTAATAACATGCAGATCTTAATGGCGAGTTTATTGTCGCCTGACCCCTCAAGTTGAGCGGTCAGAATCACAATTCCGATCCCTCAGAGCGACCATTCTGACCCCCAAGAATCATTATTCTGGGGGGTCAAAATGGTTGTTGTGGGGTGTCAGACGAGGTGGACCCCCAAACTATCATTCTGACCCCCCAGAATAATGATTCTTGGAGGTCAGAATGGTCGCTCTGAGAGTTCAGAATTGTGATTCTGACCGCTCAACCTGAGGGGTCAGGCGACAATAAACGCACCATAAGTATTCCAAATGAAAAAAAACATATAGATTGGAACGGAAGCGATTAACCGACTCTATTAACAGGCTCTGCTGAACTGAGAAATCTTGAAGAGGCTCCTCACGAATGGAGAGGATACGGTAGGCAAATGTCGTTTAGAAGCCCATAGGGTTGACCGTCCCGATATCGGTATCGGGATTACGGCCCCCTCGCTTACCCTCTGGCAGTCTCAATCGTATTCCGGGAGAGAGAGAAGAGAAGGAGGGGTCAAATGCCGTATTACGGAATACGGCGCCGTATTCTGTGAGAAATGGAGGATAAGATGACTTAGAGTAGAAGAATCATACAAGTTCTTCTTTCACCTACCTCAACATATGAAACGTAATCGAATTAGCCATTTCCCGATCAAATCACCTCGGCAACTGATAGAGGAGAATAGCTTGTATCGCTCTCTCTAGTGTGAATGAGATGTGGTGCACTTGGCTCAGGTGGTTAAGCGCTTGAGTCTCAGTTTTGTTGTGACATGACATGCGCAGTTCGAGTCCTTTTGGAGTCATTTCTCTTGCATTTCAAATTTATTTCAGTTTATTGCCAAACTAAATTAATTAGAAAAGAAAACTTTCGTGAAAAGCCTTATTAGTTGAAGAGACATTGTGGATTCGATTACTCTTCCCTAAACAATTCACTAGTTTCTTGTCGGGACAGAGCTGGTCATGTTGATTTACCTCTCCGTGTTACTGCTATTTCATTTTTCAGTAAACTTTTGTCTCGTTTCCCAGGCGTACTCGCAACTTTTGATGACAATTTAGAGGTGCATAAACATTCATTCTGCCACGAAAAAAACAGGAATATATGTTCTCAATCTATTGTTTGTGTAAAGTCGACAAAAAAATGCAAGAGAAATGACTCCAAAAGGACTCGAACTGCGCAAGCCATGTCACAGCAAAACTGAGACTCAAGCGCTTAACCACCTGAGCCAAGTGCACCTTCATTCATCTCATCTCATTCACATCTCATTCATACTAGAGAGAGCGATACAAGTCATTCCCCTCTATCAGTTGCCGAGGTGATTTGATCGGGAAATGGCTAATTCGATTACCTTTCATATTTTGAGGTAGGTGGAAGAAGAACTTGTATGATTCTTCTACTCTGAGTCATCTTATCCTCCATTTCTCACAGAATACGGCGCCGTATTCAGTAATACGGCATTTGACCCTTCTCTCCCCGGAATACGGAGTGTTAGAGAGAGAGTTGACCCCTCCTCTCCCTTAATACGATCGCGGGAGGTCAAGAGAGCGAGAGATAGCCGTTTTACGAATACCGAACCGACAACCCTAGAAGCCCATGATTTTTTGACATATTGCTTCAAACCACGAGTTTACGCGCTCTCTGACTGCTCACCACTTTTTCTGGTATTTTCCCATACTGGCCACTAGTTTTCAGTAAGACTAGGAAGAACCGTCTGCACCTTTGATATTGCCCCTACTAGAAGGGAGCTTGGGAATTAGGGTGAGTAGGGTGAATAGACGTATGGAACGGTTTGTTTCCAGACATGGCTTGGCTCATGAATACTCTATACGGAGTGTTCTGTGGAACGCTTCTATCCTTCGGCATACTGTACTGTACGTTTTTTTTACATTAGTAAATACTATTTACTAGATAGACATCTGATAGAAAATTGGTAACTCCAAGAGGGAATATTATTTTTTTTCAGTATTCGGCCAAACTCCCAACGTTCTGGTGCAGAAAGTCAGCGAAATTGCCGGAAATTTCTCCAAAATCATCGAATCGGCGGGAAGATAGTCGAGATTTCTACCGTTGAGGAAAATCGATGACTAGTCTCATAAATGTTGAAAATTTTTCGATAAATTCATTGAAGAAACATCAATCGCAGGAAAGAAACATTGAAACGCGAAATATTTGTGACAAATCGCTTTCTCCTCTTCCGAAACATGACGCATAGCGTGGGAAGAGGCGGTGTTCAATAAACATCACTACTGGTCTGCGGACTATAATAACGAGAGAATTGGGTGAGAGTCATCTCGAGATCTAGTAATGCTTCGTAACCTTCTCTCATTTCTACTCGTCATTCAACTGAGTTTTGCCTATCCAGCCGCGTGCAGCAACATTCAGGACTTGTTCAATTCGTTGCCGGAGCATTACAAAAGTAGGATTTGCACCCAACCCTGAGAAGAAAATTCCACATCGCAGATCTAACTTCTCCATTATTGCTCGAATTTTACAATGGACTTACATGCAGTGAAATATCTACACTGAAAGAAACACTCGGAAATGCTGAAAACTTCGAAATTGTTGGATTAAACACTCACTTGTTAAATGAAACCTTTGAATCAGGGAATCTACAAACTTCTAAATGAAAATCCGACAATTTTAAAGAAAGTCCTCGAGCACTATGTAAGACTAGAAAAGTTGGGAGATCCAGTTAACGCATATCTAAATGAGGTCTGGTTGGATCTCCTTGCCCGAAACTCACCGTTTTTAAGCTCAGGTCAACGCAAAATTTGAGCGGATGAAAATAGAAAAGATGCGTCGGGAATCGAATACCATGAATTCCCTCAAGACCAAGGTGAAAAAATATTTGTATTATTTTAAATAGTTGCTATTTCAGTACCTATCCATGACGGTAAATGTTCGTAGGAGAATTGAGGATGCTTTCCCCGTATTCAAACAGCCAGACGCATTAGAAATTCTCATTGAAATGGACGAGTAATTCCTCAAATTGCAATCTCCTAACCTGTGTTTATCGATCTCTGAGCTTTACTCTAATTCAGTTATGTGTAAATAATAATAATAAAGATGAGAATAAAAAGCAATATCTTATCCAAACATCGAACAATGCATAGAGTACATGCGATAAGAAGGAATTATAAGTAATTCGAGAAGAAGGGATACAGAAGGATATTCAAATTGGGAACATAATATAACGGAAAATTTCCAAGTGGTGTTGAACAAGGCGAGCCAAGGATAAGTGAAGAAAGAAGAAAAGGAGCGGGACATTATTGTATGATGGAATCAGTTCATTCTGGATCCGCGGCCAATGATTCTCTCCTTATGTTCGATCATAGCGAAGATTTCACCGAAATGTTTGTATAGGTCGGTTTTGGCTGGCTCAGAGAGGGCTCCGAACTCGCGAGCAATACTCGACATCTAAAATTTATCTAATTAGTAGTGTTGTTGTTAGATCGAAAAAATCTATTCCCGAATAAGAATGGTCATTCGCGAATAGCCCGCTGTTCTCGCGATTAGAATTACTCGATCTTTATTTCCGCGGGGTGAAATCACACAAAAATATTTTTTTTAAGAAAACTATGCTTGTCCAAACATTTCGAAGGCATGTCAAGTTAATATAAATATAATGGGAAAAGATCGGAGCAAAAAACATAATAACGTTACACTAGTGAAAATAAAAGTTCACCTCGAAATCTTGGTTCTCGTGATCTTTCTTAATGATCTTCGTGAACTGAAATTACGGCTTGATGTGAAAATTTCTAGCACGATTAACAAAATTGCGAATGCTTTATCCCTCAAACCATTTATATAACTCACGTTGCGCACGAACTCCTTAGCTTGCGACGTTTCCAGTGCTTCGTATCTCTCTTTCAGATAGAGGAAGAAGGGAGAGAGTACTGAATACACATGCTCGGAGGCGTCCTTGAGAGTTACGAGGTCCTGCAAAATTTGTCTTTTTTCCAGTGTTATCGACTAATGTACTGATGATGTACAGCTGATGATGCTGATGATGTCAAACTATCTCACTGCACAGAGTTTGTCTCGAATTTCTCTCATCTCGAGCCACAAATTGTCACGAAAATGGCCGGGCCAGCAGGGAAGGAACATATTCAGGGGGTAAGGAGAGTGTTCTTTTCTCAATTACATCAAAAATTGTAATATTTCCCCCTTACATCGAGCTACTTGTTTAGCTCTCTTAGCTCACAACAGTTTGAAACATCCCGATGTCTATATGATCCACATGTAAGAAGTGAAAAGTGTAATTGAGATAAATTGAAATGAATTGAATTAAGAATCTCACTGTTTCGAGGTTCTTGAAGTCGTTGTGGACGAAGGATTCCATGAAACTTTCCGCAGCTGCATGGTCGGCCTTGGTCATTTTCAATATATTGTTGTGGTCCGACAGCATGTGGATTGCGGGGAGAATCTCTTCAAAACGAGCAAGTTATTTTTTCATATCACTAATTTACCGGCACTAACTGAACACACTTTTAGAAGTTCTAATTGATTAGTAAATGGAAAAATGAGCAAATTATTATTATTCCGGATTTTTATTATGCTAATAAGAGTACCTGCTTATCATGGTACTATTAATAGTCGTAAGCAACAGACACGACACCAAGCACATTATCTGATCTTCTCGAGTATATTCCTCCACTAATAGGAAATTGAAATGTCTGTCTGTTGGTATGTTTTTTTTTCCTTCCGCGTGACTGACCTTTTTTTCTGAATAACTTTCTTCAAACTTGAGCAATCTTCTCAGATCCTTTTGCATATGATAGCCCATCACGAAACACATCGATTTTTATATTTGAAAAATCGATAATTTCATGGCCAAGTCGGTAGCGAGCTCGAATTCAAATCCGAGGGTCGCAGGTTCGATCCCCGCCGGTGCATAGTCTTTTGCCGCATTTTTTCCAAGTGTCAAATGTGGCCCAAACCCATTTTTGAGTAACGAGATTCACATTTGAGCATCTCTTGCCGATTTTTGAAGTGAAATATCGATTGATTTCACTTGATTTCACGCGATTTCATGATATTTTCGCACATTTCGCTCCGAATCATTCAACATGCCGGCAAACCTCGCAGGAATGGGCTTGAAACGAGAGAGCAAGGGAAATCGAGAGGGACTCTCTCACCCTGGCACACTCTCTCGCCCCTGACCCCTTTCTGGAGGCCGGAATCATGTATCCGGAAGCTTCCTAATAAATCGCTTCAAAATCGCTCTATCTTCTCGGATCCTTTTGCATACGACAACAGACCAAAATCCCTTTAAAATTTTGCAATATTTAATTGGCCAAATCCATAGCTAAGCGGGTTACGCGCTTGACTTACAATCCGAGACCCCCAGGTTCGAACCCCGCCGCGGGTAAAACGTTTGCCGCATTTTTCGCAAGTGTCAAATGCCCTTCTAGCACGTTCTTCAGTAAGGTGAAACACGTTTTCACCTGTTTTGCCGAGTTTTAACATGGAAAATCGAAAATTTCGAAAAGTTCCCAATTGGATCACAGAGCATGGGGGATCACAGGAAAAGTGTTTTGCGATGTTGGAAACGTGTCTAACACGTTTTAACGTGAAAAATTGAAAATTTCGTAAAGTTTCCAAATGATCCGGCGAGCGTAGGGAATCATTGGAAAAGTGTTTTGCGATGCCACAAACGTGTTCGAAGACGCCATGGAAATCAACACACGGTATCCTGCGTTTCCGTTGAGAAAGGCTCGTGAGGCTGAGAGCTTTCGAAAAAATTTGCCACGGAGCCACGAAGTGGCGTAGTGGCAACTTTTTTCGATCGCACTCAGCCTCACGAGCCTTTTGCAGAGCGTAGTGTATTTAACCTCAATACATCCCGGCTAGTATCGAGTACAGTCATAAACACATTTTTGGATAGAGCAAGGTATTACTCAAAAACTGCGGAAAAAAGCAACGCAGATTTTTGCAGAGTATCTCGACAAAATTACGATTTGTCCTAAGCCTTTTGCGAAAGGCGCGATATACTCTATAGTTAGCATGTATCACCGGCCATCTCTCTTCTCTCTTCCTCAGTGAACCGTGCAGCGCCTAAAGCGACAAGAGCGAGGAGGAGGGGAAGGACGAGCATCTTTCAACGGTCGACAAGCTCAATCAATAAATGAGAATCAATCGATAAATGAGAGCTCCGCGAAGAAAATTGCATTGTAAGCGCGCAGAAACGCTAGTTGAAGCAACCTTCTCCAGAATCCTCTGCCCTTTTCGGGTCCGCCCCTTCTATTTCCTCTTTTTTCTCTGCCCATTTCTCAAGCAATTCTTCGCTAAGACCCTCATTCCTTTTTGCCGGGCATTCCTCTCTTTCCGGGAGCGTCGTGTCGGTCTTTTTTCTTCCGACCCCATGCACTATATTCGCTTTGAAGCTGAATTAGTTTGGATGTAGACCCCATCCCCATCTTCCCGTCTCTTGGAGAGAAAAAAAGAGATAGGGTGAGCTTTCGGGAGGAAATTTATCGCATGGATGAGCAGAGGGGAACGAGAAAAGATTGATGGACTGGCAGAAGAGGATGAGGAGAGCAAAGGGAGGGCAAAACGACTACCCACAGAGCACAAGAAAGCGCAAGATTGGTGGAGAATTATCAGGAAAATCACAGAAGGGAGGAAATATGATGAAGAGAATATCCCAAAATCATTCGGTTCAAGGCAGGGTTAGATTCCTGATCGTGTGCACCGCCACCGCTCCACACAGGGGAAGACTGAAAGTGGCATAACCTCGAAAGTAACTGAAGCCTAAGTAGAGATCGTGACCTCCGGATTGAATTGGCTTATTCCACGGAGGAAAGTGCGAAAGACTGGTAAAGTTCGAGGGAAGAGATTCGAGTGAGCAAACGACTGCTTTTCAGTGGGAGATGGACTCAGTGTAAACTAAGAACGATGGGAGGGCTTAAGAGAGAAGGGGACCGCACTTAGGACCAAAGTGCAAAAATATGGGCCGATGGGAGGGCTTAAGGGGAGGGGACCGCACTTAGGACCAAAGTGCAAAAATATGGGCCGACTTCTATCGCTAGCCACAGCCCCACCCGAGACCTTCGTAATGGTGGCAATTGCCGGCGCTTCACAAGATGAAAACGATGGGAGGTGTCAGAAAACTGTGGTGCCTATATTGCGAAACTTCCCAAATATATTTTGCAAGAAAATTCTCCTTTGAGGCATGTCCTTCTATTTCACAGGCCACTCCATCTCACAACATTTCACGCACGGACATTTGCGGGCAAAGAGCGGAGAGTGGCAAAGAAACCAGTAAACACGAGAGAACGTGTGAAAGTGAGAGAGCGCTAGATATCCGCCCCTTTGTTGTTGTTTACTGTTCGGCCGCCCCGGATTTGAAAACCCTGCACATCAACCGTTCAAACGCAGGTGTCCCTATTTAGAAGGCGATGAAACGCTGTGCATCTTCTCCTCTCGAGTCCGCTTCTCGTATAATATCAGTGGGGGTCCATAGTTCTGTCATTCTTTTCTCTCGTCCGTTGTGTCACGTCCTCTAACGTAATTACGTCTAGAAACAGCACATTTCCCTATCCCAGAGCATTTGTGTGTAGTGTACTAATCAGAATATCATACTTGATGCACTTGACAGTACACCTGGTGCGATTGGCTCCGATTAAAGACACGATCAATCACAGAAAAGCTTTCCAATTTTTATTGTAATCCGTTTATTCGTTCAAAATATGCAGAAATCAAAAATTAGACACGGAAAATAACAAAAAAAATATTGCAAGGAATCAACTACAAATCAGTAGCCACAGCTTGCTTCAGATCTTGCGCATCTCTCTTCCTTCTTCCGATATAATCCCAACCGTGAGAGTGCGAGTAGAACTCGTCCGATGCCGAATCCGTCAGGTCATAGAATATAGGCGATCTTCCTCTTGTATGAAGCACCGGACGGGGTCGATAGAGTAAAGATTCATCTCTGAAATGGAAGGGCGCCGCCTCAGTAAGACCGACAGTGTTGTCAGGCTGCTGGCAGAAAGCCTGGAATGCGATTATTGAGCAATTAACATAAATTTCAGAAATGATAAATTATAAACTTACTGAATTCAAAAGAAGAAAGCTTATGAATACAGTGTAGATGAGAAAATTCATTGCAACAACTATTGCGAATGACGAATGAGTACTGTTTTTTTTCGCCGGAGATTTATACTTGACACACTAGTAATCTAGTTGCTAACGTTACTATACCATATTATCAATGGAATTAATGAAGTTAGTAATCAATAGAACATGAGTATCTTATGCATGAATGATTCACTGCAATCAATATGGTGCTCATACAATTTCCACTGATTACTAGAGATTCTGAAATTCAAGAGTTCACGGACGAACCATTTACTTGCAATTTGTTCCACACTTTGTGTCAAAGTTGATCATTACCCGCGAGACAATCAAGGTAATGATCAAAGATGGAAAGAGGGGAGAGGGGAAGAGAAAGGAGAGAGCAATAAGAGTGAAACCTACACCGCGAGTGATCAATGGACCGCTATTGGGCTTTTCTTACTGAAAGTTAGCAGAGCCAAAGTAATAACGAAGAGTTAGATTTGTTGGTATTTCTTATACTCAACAAATGATCAGTTACAGAGATGCGTAATGGCATTGAGAGAGTTACAACGAAAAGCAGATAACACACAGTGCACGAAGCAAGAAATGATAGAGATGAGATGCAATCTCGCCCTCCCTACGTGAGCTGTCACTTTTTCCGACTCGACATAGCGGTTATGCGAAAGATTTCGAGTGATTGCCTCTTTCTGCTCTGTTTTGCGCATGATTCGGCCAATTGTTTGCTGGCACACGTATTGCTGCTCTATCGAATCTTGAAGTGAATTCTGTAGTGTCACTGTTATATTGCTAACCGTGTATTGAGAGGTGGAAAAGCCAAACGCATTGGTACTGCGATTATCTATCGATATTCAAGATTAAATGTCTCGAGAGTTCTACCGTTGTTTACTCTTTCTCTCCCCTCTCGTTACTTTATTGTCGGCTGCCGAGACCGAAACGACTACTGTTGAAGAGCTTGCACCCGAGGTACCAGTGAAGAAGGACTACGGACGAATAAGTGAGCCGATTTTCAAATATTTATTTGTGACAGCAGAAACGACGAATCGATTGAGTAGTTGTGCATTCAATGAAACACACATGAACTTGAAAAACTAAAGTTTTTGAGAAAAGACGAAACACTCGTCGCAGAAACAGTTAATTTTTTTTGCAATGTGGAAAATGAAAGTAAAAGAAATAAGAAAACAATCGTTGCAGAAACGTACGAATTCCTGAGAGGAACTTTCGAGAGGAATGAGAATGGACTGTTGGAGAGCATGGACGGAGGCGCGCTCATTCTGCAGAGACCAGAACAAGTTTTGGTGTGAGTTTCTTTCTCTTTCTTTCACTCTCTTTCTGTACAATGATAGTAGTGAACTATAGAGGAAAGCGATTGCCAAATTGTGACCAGATTTCTATCAGAATCATTCATGTCTTGCTTGTTCAAAAAGAAATTCGGGATCATTTTCAGTTTCAACGGCGTCTTCATATTCTTCGCGGAGCACTCGCCCGGCGTTGTGAGTCTTTTTTTGTCCACAAAAAGAAAAAAAATATAAAAAGCACAAAAGAGTCGTCTATCAGACTAGTTGAGATGAAAATGAATATATCGAAAATCAAAATTACAGAAATTCTTTTCCTGCAAGAATTACACGTCCATGACCACTGGTGAAGAGGTGGAGGTCTGTCAAACGATCCTTTCCCGAAGGTTTCTCATTTCCCTTTTTGGTGATTTCATTGAATCTTAAAGTATGCAAAATATTCAAATTTTGAAACAACGTTATTTCAGATGTGAACTCGACTTGAGCCGAATTCCCGATTTTCATACGAAAATTTTCTATCCAGATGGAATGCGGTACGGTCATCAAAAAGAAAGAATTCCACAAGTGTCTCTTCAAGTTATCGATGCATTGCAGAAAATACCTTGTTTCACTGTCCGAGATAGGCTAATTAGAGTATTGGTTATAAAGTTTGTTAATTATAATTCAGTGCTAATTATCTACACTCGGCGTGCGATTTGGGAACAATGTGTTGTGAGGCGGGCTGCTGTACGAATGATTTCGATGCATGGTTAGCTATTTTCTTCCAAAAATTACTTATTCTTTCCAATGGTGCCTTTTATTCTATATTTTAGAAGAATATTCGAATTCATCTGAGTATTTTTGCTGGACAGAAACTGTTTCACCTTAAGCTTCACATAAATTAAGTTACTCACATAAATTAACACAAACCTACACACACTTCATACAATCTGTTAATTGATCGCATTTCAGGTGTTTTACTGCACTCAAACTCTTCCTCATCTCATGTCCAGCGATGCTTTGCTTTCTCTCCTATCGATTTTATGTTGTGCTTATGGAAAATCCGATTGCGCCTCTGCCAGTTTTACTCAGTCAGGTATCATTTTTTTTGAAATCGTTGACTTTAAAAAAAATTCTCAATTCAGAAAGATCGCAAGAAAATATACAGAGAGGAGCTTGACGACCTCCTGCGCAAAATATACAAGGAGTGATATCACCTTTCATAGGATTGAATGGATATTGTAAATTATCTCCATGACTGTCTCGCTTGAAATTTCGACTGATCCCAAAAGTTACATTTCTTAGAGAATAAATGTTGTATGAACAATGTAGGCTAATGTATGAATCCTTGAATGTCATTTATTTCAAAAAGGTTCATGCAATAAGCGCGAGAATATATTGTGAGCTACGCGACAACGGTCGATGAAGATGGTTCTTCTAATGCAGTGAACAGTGTACCCGACTAGTCTTATGCTGAGCTAATTTCTTCGGGGAAATTTCCCCATCAAAGGGTGGAAAACGAGTGTAACTCAGCTCAAACTGAACGAAATCTCTCCAATCAAAAAGGAAAACGTTCCGATCGTGCCTTGCAATCCCTGTATCAAGTTTGGAAGTGGTAGCTTCACTAGGAAGAAAGTTATGAAAGGGTGCATAAAACTGTTTTGAACCTTGCACCCCAAGAAATTTGCGCAGCATGAAATGGTCTCTTCATTTCAGACTAGTCGGGTGCACTATTCACTGCATAAGTATCTAGGCAAATGATAGAGAGCGATGTATCGATGACAACCATCTTCACTCAGTATTTCACAATTTTATGAAACCTACATGCCACAATCACTGGAAGCGATCGATCAGAAACGAGAAAAGAAGAACTGCGTTGGATAAAGTCAATCAATAGAATGGAAGACCATTTCACAATCCTTCTTCTACCTCTTTAAAGAGGTCTTTGTTCCTATTGTAAGTGCATTTCTGCAAATTTAATCCCTCATTTGCCTCTCCCCTCCCCTTCTTCCCATTTTTTCAACAACTCCTCCTCCTCTCCTCCATTCACTCTCCTCCTACCCGCCCATTACAGGCGGTCGACTCGCACACTAGGAAATGGAGGTACGCTACCCTCCTCTTCCCATGCCTGCCCAACAGGACCTGCTCCTGCCAAAATTTCTGATATCCACCGTATCCCCCCACCCTCCATACCTCCACCCTACCCTACCATCCCTTCCCCAGGAGGACCTAGCTCTACCCGATATCTAAGATGTACCGTTCCACTAACCCAACGCAGCACTTCCTCTACTCCCATCCCTTCCCAAGAGGACCTGACTCTACCCCCCCCCCGACGTACCTACCGTACCCCCCACCCTCCGCACCTTCACCCTAAACTACCAAACTGCCCAAGAGGGCCTGGTCGCCTACCGTATCCTGCCTACCCGTACCTACTTGTCCCTCGATACCTATTCTACCGTATTTCATTCAGAATGACGGCTCCGGCAAGGCTCCCGACGATGACTACTTTGGAATCAAGGCAGACAAGGGTACGGTATGGATTTACCGTAGTCCGGCTCTTGTACCGTTCCCGGATACCGTAATACAGCAACATAAACGTGCTACCGTAGGACGATTACTGTATCAGGGTGCTGTATCTCGAAACTTGTCGTTGGTCACCGTGCTCTAATTACCGTACCCTTTCAGACCCCAATGCGCCCGGTCACTCTCATCCAAATATCAACGGCTCCGTACAGAACAGTGGAGCGAACCCCTCTGCCACCGCTAACAGTGCCACTGCCACGGAGGCAGAAACGCCCAGGTATACGGTAGCCGAGGAGTACTAAAGATTACGGTAGTCTCAGATTACTGTAAACTACGGTAGTCGGGTTACTGTACCGTACCTTTTTAGAACGCCCGAACGCTCAGCGCGCAGGCTTAAGAAGGACCATAAGAATCACGAAGATTCCTCTTCACGAAGAAAGGGTGAGCGGGATTACGGTATTGATAGATCGGTCTACCCTAATTCTACCGTACTCTACTCTAATATTTCAGGTCGGAAAGAGTCTAATAGGGAGCACAAGGATAAAAAGGACGTGCACCCTCACGACGACCCCGACAACCATAATCGCAAGGTACGGTAGCCCATAATATACCGTAATCCCTGGTTGATGTAATTGATACAGTAACCTTTCCGCAGGAGAATCAACGGGACTACAATCACAACATCGAGAACCACAACAATACTCACAGAGAAACGAAGCAGTCGGCAGTTATGGCGGTTAGTGCATACGGTAGATATGATATACCGGGTTACGGTAGTTACAGTAATCAACCAAATTGACCAATCTTCGTTCAGGACCTGGAAGACATCGAGTGCTACCACGGCAATATCCTCGAGGACGAACTGCGGTAGGCCTACCGTAATCTCGGAGTGTCAATCGATAACTGATTCAGGACCGTCCTTAACAAGCACGGCGACTACATGATCCGCATGGCCACGTCGGCCGATGGCTCCAAAGGGGTACGGTAACTATGATTACGGTAGCTACCGTAATCCATAATCGATTTTCAGGTTGTGATTACGATAATCTGGGGCGAGGAGCTGGTCAATTTCCCCGTGAGAGGACAGAAATACGAGACGGAAGGAGGCAAGGAGTTCATGTACACACTAGACAACAAGACAAAAGCACCCACAATCAAGGATCTGGCAAGGTTGGAAATTGCGTCATCACTAGGCAATCATGGAACATTCCAGGAAGCACACTATGCTGTCGATTCCGGTCATTCGCAACAAGAACGAGGTAATATTCGGGAGATTGCATAGTGATGATGTATCTTCAGGTCTGGCTGCTCAATCCTATAGCCAAGCAGAGCTGGGAGCTGCGACCCGAGAACGTCGAGCTCATCAAGAAACTGGGCGAGGGAGCGTTCGGAGGTTCGAAAATTATTCGACAATTTGATCAATCGATAATCCTACCGTATCCAGAAGTCTACTCGGGCAAGCTGCGCCTGCCGCTGAAGAAGTTCTGCAACGTCGCAGTCAAAGTGGTACGTTGCGGAATTACGGTACCCTCACGGTATTGCAAACTGAGCCAAGATTACGGTAGTAATCGATGTCTGACTTTTCAGATCAAACGATCGACCAACACGGACAAGGCCACGATGGAACTACAGAAGGAGGCTGCGGTGATGAGGAAACTCAAGCACCTCAATATCGTCCGATTCTATGGAATGGTAAGAATATTGCATAGCGATGATGAAATTATTGCCTAATGATGACGCAATTTCAGGTGATGAAGAAAGACTCGATTATGGTTGTGATGGAATTGATCAATGGCGGTGGACTGGACAGCTATGTCAAAAAGCATCCTGATGTGAGAGGGAATTGATCTTTGATCTCTGATGATATTTGATCTTTCACATCTCCAGACTCCACCTGATGAAAGAAGTGGCTACGCCGCCGACATCGCTTGCGGTCTCGCGTATCTGCACGCGCAAGGAGTGATGCATCGGTGAGGCGATTGCGTCATCACTAGGCAATCGTGAAACACTACTATTACATCATCACTACGCAATTGCAGTGACATCACTACGCAATTGCAGTGACGTCGCTTGCCGCAATTGTCTGCTGGACCTGTATCGAAAAGTGGCCAAAGTGTCGGATTTCGGGCTGGCGAAGCGAGCTGAAGAATACAAACTGAGATCCGACGAGCGCATTCCGATTAGATGGTATTAAATAGCATAATTAGTTACTAATTGTGCTAATTAGTCACTAATTATGCTAATTAGTCACTAATTATGCTAATTACCAGGACGGCGCCGGAAGTCGTCAAGACGTACGTGTATACCAAGGCCGCCGACATCTACGCCTACGCGATTCTCGTCTACGAGGTTATTGCATAATGATGATGCTATTTCAGAAAATCTTAAAATGGGGCAATTTCTAATACAAAATCCGGTGATTGCCTAGTGATGACGCAATCCTCTCAGATCTTCTCCAACGCCGCGCTGCCCTTCGAAGGCTACAACAACGCGCAGATCAAGGAGAATATTACTGTAGGTTGCCTAGTGATGACGTCATTGATTTACCGTAACTCGTACCAAAACTACCGTATCTTCAGCGAGACGACTTCCGCCCGCAGTTTCCGAAGACGACGCCACCGGAGATCGTCGAGGTACAGTATGACAGGGATACTGTATCCCTTCAAGACAAGCCTACCGTATCCTACCGTACTCAACATCACTACCGTATAGCCCTCCCCCATTTAGATCATCTCCAAGTGTTGGGCAACGGATCCGGCCGCGCGCACTCCGCTATTCGACGTCGCCAAGCAGATCAGTCTTCTCCACACAAAGAAGTAAGAATTTTCAATTTTTTCCAAGGATACTGTAGCCAAACCGATAACTGACTATTTTCGAAATTGATCTTTAATACAGGCCGCCCCCCGCCGAGGATGCGGATCCACCCGCGGCTGCTGATCCCAAAGTGAAGAAGCCTGGCTCCAAAGAGCACTCCAGAGAGCAGTGTAAGCTACCGTACTACATACAGTAACCAGGAGCCGGGTTACTGTACTTATTGTTTTTTTCCGTTCAGTGTCCCGAGCGGTTGTGAAGAAGGCCAAGTCGAAGGAGCGCGGGCCGGGCGGTAGAGGAGGCAAGTCGAGGGAGTTCTTCAAGAGCATCAAGAGTATCAAGAGCACCGTGAGTTGTCACGCGTCTGACGCGTGAGTAAACGTACGCCTTTGAAGCGGACGAAGAAGGAACCGCGTCCCGGGTCGCGTGAGGCCGTGAGAAGACGTGAGGAGGACTGATGATAACAGGAGCGACCCCGCAGTCTCAGGTACTGTAGTAGATAAAAATCGATATTAGTCTCGGTTCTACAGTATCCTTTCAGATAATCTACCGTAACTTCCGTTTGAGACGCTCCTCTTCCGCTCCGATTTCCACCAAACATTGGATTCAGTTTCAATAATCACAACTGACTGCTTTTCGCTACTGCATAAAAAATGTGGTGTTTGAATGTCATTGATTGCACAAAGCGGGGGACACCATGCACAATGATACGACAAGATCTTACTAACACATCTTACTGACACGAATGACTAACTCTCTAAGCGTCCTTGAACGATCATTACTAATGATTTTGACATTATTACTATCGAATATACTACATAAAAAAGAAAAAAAGGCTGTAGGAATCTTTTGCCGATTTTTGAAGTGAAATAAACATCTTTTGCCGATTTTTGAAGTGAAATATCGATTGATTTCACTTGATTTCACGCGATTTCATGAAATTTTCGCACATTTCGTTCCAAATCATTCCGCATGCCGGCAATCTCGCAGGAATGGAGTTAGAACGAGAGTGTAAGGGAAATTGAGAATGACTCTCTCACTTTGGCACACTCTCTCGCCCCGACCCCTTTCTGGAGGCCGGAATCATGCATCCGGAAGCTTCCTAATAAATCGCTTCAAAATCGCTCTATCTTCTCGGATCCTTTTGCATACGACAACAGACCAAAATCCCTTTAAAATTTTGCAATATTTAATTGACCAAATTCATAGCCAAGTGGGTTACGCGCTTGACTTACAATCCGAGACCCCCAGGTTCGAACCCCGCCGCGGGCAAAACGTTTGCCGCATTTTTCGCAAGTGTCAAATGCCCTTCTAGCACGTTCTTCAGTAAGGTGAAACACGTTTTCACCTGTTTTGTCGAGTTTTAACATGGAAAATCGAAAATTTCGAAAAGTTCCCAATTGGATCACAGAGCGTGGGGGATCACAGGAAAAGTGTTTTGCGATGTCGGAAACGTGTTCGAACACGCCAGGGAAATCAACACACGGTATCCTGCGTTTCTGTTGAGAAAGGCTCGTGAGGCTGAGAGCGATCGAAAAAAAAGTTGCCTTTTTTTTCTTCTTTTTTCACTTTTTAAATTTTTTTCGATCGCACTCAGCCTCACGAGCCTTTTGCAACGGAATAAGCCAGTACTCTTTCTAGAGATGAACACATTCCCCCCAACATACTAAGCTCGCCCTGGACCGATCTTGGAGCCGGCTACTGAGTTCTCCTCCCTGGACCGAGACTACAGCAAACTACCGAACTACCCCTGGACCGAGCCTGAAGAAGGCTACCAAGGTTCCCCTGAACCGTACCTGAAGAAGGCTACCGAGGTCCCCCTGGACCGTACCTGAAGAAGGCTACCGAGGTCCCCCTGGACCGTACCTGAAGAAGGCTACCGATGTCCCCCTGGACCGTACCTGAAGAAGGCTACCGAGGTCCCCCTGAACCGTACCTGAAGAAGTCTACCGAGGTCCCTGGACTATACCTGAAGAAGGCTACCGAGCTCCCCCTGAACCGTACCTGAAAAAGGCTACCGAGGTCCCCTGGACCGAACCTTCACCCAGAACTGTGCATAGAGCGTAGTGTATGCATAGAGCGTAGTGTATGCATAGAGCGTAGTGTACGCATAGAGCGTAGCGTATTTAACCTCAACACATCCCGGCTAGTTCGTTCGGTCTTCGGTGTTCCTCTGGCCTTTGGCTCTGCCCTATTCGTTGATAGTATTTGTCTAACATCTATTCAATGAATCAACATTCAGTTTCAATTCTTCTATTCAATTCTTCTCTCTATAGAGGAGAAAATCACTCGGATGATCGATTTCGGATTCCGATTCGGATCTCAAACCTCTTCGTTACTTCATATTGAGATGATCCACAGCGACACGGATTACATTGTAAAATATCGCACAACATTTTCAGATTTATCCTATATGGTTTTCAAACTTTCCACACCTAATCGTGATGCAATAGATATTATTGGTTCGAGTTGTTTTACGACAAGATCGGAAGAGCTGAGAGAGGAGGAACACGAATAGACGCGTAAAAACTGTAAAAGGCTCGAAGAACGCCCACATGGAGACGGCCCACCACCCGCTGGCACTCTATGTTGGAACCGGCCGAAAGCGCATCCGAATAGGAACCCTATATTAGAGAAGGTAGTGGAGGGAAACATCACTCCATTCCTCCTTCTCCCATTCGCTCGACTAGATCGTTCGGTTACCCCTTTCTCAACTATTTTGCTTGCTCTGTTGTTATGGTTGATATGTTATTGATATTTCTTTTCAGATGAACTTCGTTTGTCCGCGCGCTCTCTCACAGAACGTGCCCGAAACTACGAGCGGGTGCCCAGCACAGGTTAGATTTCAACTTGATTTTACAGATAGATAAAATCAAACCACTCCGAGGAATTTTCAGAGTTTTAGGTAACTTTTTTAAAATTAAAAACAATACGAAATTTGAGGTCGACGCCTCATCCCTCCACTACTTTGCGAGCAACCACAGCGAGGTGAGATTTAGTATTGAATTTATTATTTTTTTTTCGAAATTATTCAATCTTAATCATCTTATTAAAATCATCATATTTCAGAATATTCGCGGGTTCTCCATCCCTCCGACCACAGTTGAACTCGTGTCGCAGTTTGGTATTGCTGCACCCACCAAGTGAGTTTGAAAACGCATAACGCAGTCCATTATAATAGTTTTTATAGTTGAACATGTGTTATATCCTCCAGATTGGGATCAGATAAAACAAACGGGATAAAGTTAGAAAGAACCAGGATATTTTCTGTAGGTATGGAATCCTGGAAAATGCTAGATAGCCAGAGTAATATTTTAAACAAACGACCAAGTATTTTTTTTCAAATATTGCTCATAATAAATGTATTATTATTGCCTATTTGTCAGGTATCTCTATGCCACTCCCGATCTCAGTCTAAAGCGGGAGCTCGACATGGTACCGATCGTTTTTGGAAGAGTCGAAGAAGAAAATGAAGAAGGTTCGTAGCCAAATATATTTTTGAAAACTAATTTTTTTACTATCCTATGTCAAGGAAATCACTGGATTGCAGCCATTTTTGCGCACTTTTTAACCCTTTTTAATCAAGTTCACTTCAGATGATATAGAGAATCTTCCCGAAAACGAGGCCAATCTTGCCGACAATTCAGCTATTGCTGAACAAATGGATACTGTCAGAGGTGATTACAGTTTTGTTTTGTCAATTCTGTACAAATGCCAGAAATATTGATAAATCATCGAGCAAAATTCAGATTCATCCATGGGCAATAAGCGAAAATCATCTATCATTGCTGAAAATGCACCAACGAAGAAAACGAAGCAGGAATCAGGTGAGTATTTCCAACGTTTAATTATGTTTCACATCGTGCATAACACATTTATCCATGAAATACATTAATTGATCTTCAACCGCGTTTCTAATCTCCATATTTGCCAATAATCGGTTATTTTCTTTGCCGATTCCGGTAAACCCAAAAGAAAGGGGCTTGGAGTGGGAGAAAATGTAAATAGAACAGAAGCTCTTTCTCATTTTCACATACATACTTTCTCTCTCCCTGACCCGTTTTTTATTGGTTTGAAATCAAAGAAAATAACCAAGAGGAGATGACGAAAGTGGGAGCGACGATATGCCGAGTAAACAGGGTAAACAAGAGAGGGGGCAGCACTAAGACCTCTGAAAACGATAATCCATTTCATTACAGCACTTCGCGAGACCTCCCTATCCCCTTCAATCTCTTCATCTTCCGACTCTCAATTTCTCTCGGACAACGCTTTCAAGGAAGTGCTCATCGCACATTTGGATGAACCTTCTCTCTTCCTGTCGCCCCTCGAACCCGAAACCGTGCTGCACGCAGCACATACGACTTCTGCACCGACTGGCAAGCTGCAGCAGCTGCAGCAGCCGCGTGCTGCAAGCCCCGGGCCAGCGAGCATTATCGAATTCGACAGCGACAAGATGTGTCACAAGAGATATTACCGGGTAAGAATTTTCAAATAATTGGCCTTTAGAAACATTTCGCTTCAATGGCCAGTACGTCTCATACAGAATGTGTTTCAGGCGGAACCTTTTACTGAGCCTCCTCAACCGATGCAGCCACAGAAGCCACGACAGCTGCAGCAGCAAACTCAGCTGCCGCCTCAGTCCCCTGCAGCAAGCAATGTTGCTGCAGCACAGATAGTTTATGGCGAGCTGCAGCACATGCAGCAGGTGCAGCATCTCCAGCAGATGAGGCCGATTCAACACCGACACTATGAACAGAAGGTTTGAATTTTTTTCTGCGGATTTGAGCGAAGGATTATAAGAACAATGTATCTATTCCTTCACTTAAAGCTAGTAGTAAACTGATTGAACTCGTCTCATTTTCAGGCCGAGCCCACTGTGAAAGATTGGTGCAACGAGCAGAGACAGCATCTGAGGTTGCAGCAGCAACGTATCCAGCAGCTGCAGCCGCGGTTGCCTGCAGCAAGCATGGCTTCTCCAGCTCCGACTCTGCAGCACGTGCAGCACATGCAGCAGGGGAGGCCGACTCAACAGCACCACAACTACGAAAATCAGGTTTGAGCTGCTTCGGATTTGCTACTGATTTGTTTTCATTAGCAGTGCAAGAACTCTATTTCAACGTTTTCATTTGCTAAATTTCAGGCGGCAGCACCTACTGATAACTATTCGTTCAACGAGCAGAGGGATCGGATGAGGTCACAGAGACATCAGATTGAGCTGCAGCAGCAGCAAAAGTTGCTGCATCGTGAGCAGCAGCTGCAGCTGCAGCTGCAAACACCGAATACTGCAGCATTCTACGCTGCGCAGTACGGATTCACAATGGAGGAAATTGAGCAGCAAACGCCGAGCTACTCAAAGGAGGTTCGATTATTGCAATATTCTCTAAAAATATAATGCTACTATTCCCTAGCACAACTATACGGAACTATCAAGGAAATTTTTAATAATTCCGCATAAAATGTCAACATGTTAGGCGAACAAAATCGGATGCAAGACAAATCATGAATAAATTCGTATTTCAGCTTAACTTGGCGTCCTCCCAGAATTTCAAGGTGGTGTACGATAGAATGGTCGCCGAACAGGAAAATAGGGTGAGAATCTGTTTTTTTTAAAATTTGAAATACGACTCATAATATGCCCATTTCGGAATCTTTCTTTATATTTGGTATGGAAATCAATGTCATATCACCAATGTTAAATTTCGAAATTGCAAAAAATTTTCTTTTGCAGGATCGGCAGTTCCCTACAGTGAAGAAGACGGCACAGCGTCGCCAATCGTCCAATGAGCACATGGCTGCAGCTGCTGCAGCAAATAGACAGGTGCTACGACCGGTGCAGCTGCAGCAACCAGCCAACGGTCTGCTGCCTGTGCGACTGCATCATCCGGCGCAGCAGCTGCAGCATCCACGCATGCAGCAACTGCAGCAATCGCCTCTTGAACGGCTGCAGCAGAGAGCGCAACAGCCAAATGCGCAGCAGATGCAGCACATGCAGCAGCCAAACATGCACCACATGCAGCAGGTGCAGCATGGCTCGCCTAACTTCCAGCAGCCGCAGCAGATGCAGCAGCAACAGATGCAGCAAGTTCAACCGCAGCACATGCAGCCCCGTCAGAACGTAAGCGACTTTCACATTGACAAAAGATATGCCGAATGGGAAATATTTCGTACTATCGTCGCAGAAATTAGAATTTTCTCTACCCTTCTAACAATAAAGAACTCATCCAGTGCAGCGCCCTCTGACTTAATCGCCACTGAGACGTAGTATTTGCGAAAAACAGGGTCTGTGCCAAAATCAAGCCGAGCCTTTCGTCAGACGCGTGATATTCAGCAATATGTATTATAATTTACTAATTACAGGTGATGGTCGGTCAACGATTGCCAGTGAATAAACAAGAGGAAACGAACTGGCGTGTCTCCCTTCCCTCTGGAATTCACACCTACAGACCGGCTCAAGTAAGAATTCAATTTTTTTTAAATGAGTAGGTCATAATTTTTAGATCTAATTTTAAATGCTCTCCATAAAATAATAATTATTTTTGCAGCGCCCCAGTCCGGTGCAGCAAAACATGGATGGCGACTGCATTGCGACTATCGATTGATTTACTCTAGCAGAATAACTTTCTTTACTGAACTTTACTAAGAACCAACTTTGATTCCTCGTTCACTTTCACTGTGCATTGTCGATTATTGCTATTATATCCTATCAACGAACTACACTAAGGCATTACACGGTAATATTAATCTTTTCGTTTATAAATCGTGACGACCTCCCTATGATACTCAAACTGCTATTTTATTTGATTTGTTCGATCGATATTTTTCAGTGCATAATCTCTCCGCGCTTTGATTGAAAGATCATCTATAAAAATATGAACTAAAAAAGTGCCGTGATCCATTTTACATTTACAGTGATACAATCGAGTTACCAATGCAGAAAAACGACATTGCTTAGCAAGTACAAAAACATCACAAGTGTAGTCAAAGAGAACTAACATCGGGGCTAATTGAAAATCAGCCATACGTGCTGCCACATTAAAGAAGGAGTGTCAGCTAAACATCCCACCACGATTTCCCTGCCTGGTGAAGGAAGAATACTGTAAGAACAATCGTCTGACGTCTGGGATAGAGCACGCTGTCTAGGCAAATGCACCTATGCAGATGGGCAGAGATTAGCGAGAGTGCAACTCCTCTCTCCCATCCCTCTTCCCCCCAGCGGGGAAGAAAGCGCACGCAAATTCGACACGAGAGAGAAAGTTGACCGATAGATTTACCTAATCGCGCACGCCATAACACGCGTGCGCGACACTTGAACCTGATTTCCCTGAGCCCTGTAGTTTCTTTGCAAGCGAGTATTTCGGTTCGGAGAAAAAATAGACCTTCCAAATTTTGGATTTATATTATCCTTCACAGGGGTAAGCGATTGATATAATAAGTTCCACATCCTATTTTTGCTGACACTCCTTCTTTAACCCTGTAAATAGCAATAGTGAATTGCCAACTAATTTAATCATTATCCAAGTGGTATTAATGACAACTTGTTCAAAATGTCCATAAACCGTGGCACTTTTCGATGCACGATGTTACACCAATCACTTTATAAAAAAACTTCGGGAGTTCTTCTAAAAAAGGAGTGCTGAGGAGTAACAAACTATAATTTTTCGTTCGGTCTTCGGTGTTCCGCTGGCGTTCGTCTCTGCCCTATTATTACAAATTTACGAGCACTCGTCCGAAATAATAAAACGTTCCGTTGATAATCCGTGCTAAAGAACAGATACGGCTGCGAGAGAGCATGGAAAAGTGAGGGACACGTCGAGGTATAGAAAGAGAGTACACCACCAGTAGTCCATTTCATGAACGTATCATTTTAAAATTGTAATAGTATTGATACTATTTACTTGACATGTATTCACTAAATCAACATTCAGATGCGATTCTTCTAGCGGAGTAAATCTATCGGATCTAAAACAAATTTGTTACTTCATCTCAAAATCATCAAAAACGGCACGGATAAATATGACACAACATTTTCAGATTTATCGTATACGGTTTTCAAACTTTCCGCACCTAATCATGATGCAATAGATAGGATTGGCTGGTTTTGAGAGTAGTTGTGGGATGACATCGGAAGAGCTGAGGGGGTAGGAACGCGAATAGACGCGTCAAAACCGTAAAAGGTTCGAAAGGCGACCCCATTAGAGGCGGTCGCAATACCCACTGGCACTCTATGTTGGAACCGGCCGAAAGCGCATCCGACTAGAACCCTATATTAGGTTGAGAAGGGAATGATTACTCCATTCCCTTTCTCCCATTTGCAGAATTGGATCGTTGCCTCACCCTTTCTCCACTCTTTTTCTAGCTCTGTTGTTGATTATAGTTGATATGTTATTGATATTTCTTTTCAGATGAACTTCGTAAGTCCGCGCGCTCTCTCACAGAATGTTTCCGAAACTACGAGCAACAGTCCAGCACAGGTTAGATTTCAACTTTATTTTGCTGATAGATAAAATCGTAATAATCGGGGTTTTTGTATTAGATTTCTGATACCTATGTATTAGATTTCTGATACCTTAAAAAAATTTTAATTTAAGATCGACGCGTCATCCCTCCACTATTTTGCCATCAACCACAGCGAGGTTAGTTAATTTATCGATTTTTCAAAGTTATTTTGTCTTGATTTTGAAAATAATTATAATATTTCAGAATATTCGCGGTTTCTCAATCCCTCCGACTACAGTTGAACTCGAGTTGCAGTTTGGTATTGCTGCACCCACCAAGTAAGTTTTCAGATGTAATATTTCACAGCCCTATTTAACCTCCAGAAAGGGTCATAAGCGAAATGGTGGTATCCATCGAGCCGAACTACATACTGTATGAAGGCTTAGAACCATTTGCAAATGTTGGTACAGTAATAATTGAAACAAAAGAGTAAGAATGATCCCAAAATATTGTTCGCTATTTGCATCTCCCTATGTATAATTATTACTAAATTATCAGATATCTCTATGCCACTCCCGATCTCAGTGTAAAGCGGGAGCTCGACATGGTACCGATCGTGTTTGGAAGAGTCGAAGAGGAAAATGAAGAAGGTCAGTAACGAAATATTCTTTTTCATCTATTTTTTACTAGCCTACGTCAAGGAAATTGCAGTCATTTTTTGCGCACTTTTAAACCCTTTTAAATCAAGTACACTTCAGATGATATAGAGAATCTTCCCGAAAACGAGGCCAACCTTGCCGACAATTCAGCTATTGCTGAACAAATGGATACTGTCAGAGGTGATTACAGTTTTGTTTTATCAATTTTGTAAAAAAGTGAAAAAATGTTGATAAATCATCGAGCAAAATTCAGATCCATCCACGTGCAATAAGCGCAAATCTTCCCTGATTACTGAAAATACGCCAGCGAAAAAAACGAAGCAGGATTCTGGTGAGTATTTGTTACGTTTTAATTATGTTTCACATATGGCATAACAGATTGAACCAGTACTTGTCATCAATTCTTCACAATCGGTTGTTAAATTTCAGCTAATTATCTAATATTTTTCATTGATTCTTCAGAATCCAGTTGATTTCTGAACCGAAACTTGGTAATTCAAAATAGCGCCGTAAGGTGTATATATTGAGCCATCTCTTCAGGGAAAACGTCAGAAATAACACCTCTGAAAACAGTAATCCATTTAATTACAGTCTCTTCATCATCCGAGTCGGACGACGACATCTTCAAAGAGATGCTCATCGCCCATTTGGACGAGCCTTCTCTCTTACTGTCGCCCCTAGAACGAGCGGACAGCGTGCTGCACACAACACATACGACTGCTGCACCGATTGACAAGCTGCAGCAGCTGCATCAGCCGCGTGCTGCAAGCCCCGGGCCAGCGAGCATTATCGAATTCGACAGCGACAAGATGTGTCACAAGAGATATTACTGGGTAAGAATTTTCAAATAATTGGCCTTTAGAAACATTTCGCTTCAATGGCCAGTCCGTCTCATACAGAATGTGTTTCAGGCGGAACCTTTTACTGAGCCTCCTCAGCAGATGCAGCCACAGAAGCCACGACAGCTGCAGCAACAACATCAACTGCTGCCACAGTCGCCTGCAGCACGCAATGTTGTTGCAGCAACGATCGTGTACGGCGAGGTACAGCACGTGCAGCAAGTGCAACATGCGCAGCAGATGATGCCTATGCAACATAACCGCAACTATGAAATTAAGGTTTGAACCTTTCTTCCAGATTTGAAAGATAAAAAGCCGTTGTGATATCCAGGACTGTTAAAAACTAGCAGAAAAACTTTTCAATTCGCATCATTTGCAGGCTGAACCTACTTTGAAAGATTGGTGCAACGCGCGGAGACATCAGATGAGGATGCAGCAGCAACAGATGCAGCACCTGCAGCAGCTGTCGCCTGCAGCAAGCATGGGTTCTCCAGCTCCCATCGGATGCAGTGGGCTGCAGCACATGCAGCAAGTGCAGCAGATGAGGCCGATTCAACAACACCACAACTACGAATACCAGGTTTAAAGCTTAGCTATGAATCTGTACAGTATTCATGAGAGATATCATTGCAATACTTCAACGATTTCATTTACACAATTTCAGGCAGCGCAGCCTACTGAGAAGTATTCGATCGACGAGCAGAGGCATCAGATGGAGCTGCAGAAACAAACATTGCAGCAGCAGCAAGAGGAGCTGAACTTGCAGCAGCAACAGAAGCTGCAGCAGCTGCAGCAGCTGCAACAGCACCCGCCCAATTCTGCAGCATTCTATGCTGCGCAGTACGGTTTTACCATGGAGCAACTTCAGCAACAAACTCCGGGCTACGCAAAGGAGGTACGATAGTTCACTATTCTCTATAAAAATTCAACAGTTTCCTAGCACAATTCAACTATAAGGAACTAGCAAGGAAATAATTAATGATTGGGCATAAAATGTTAGAAAAACAAAATAAGATACAAATAATATCATGAATAATTTCTTATTTTAGTTTGACACGATTGCCTCCCAGAAACGTTCTCAGTCCTACAAGGAGGTGTACGCTAGAATGGTTGCCGAACAGGAATATCAGGTAAGAATCGATTTTTTTTGAATTTGAAATACGACTCGGAATATGCCCATTTCGCAATCTCTCTTTAAATTTGGGATGGAAATATTTTTGCAGGAGCGACATTTCCCTACAGTGAAGAAGACGGCACAGCGTCGCCCGTCCTCCAATGAGAACATGGCTGCAGCTGCTGCAGCCAATAGGCAGGTGCTGCGACCGATGCAGCTGCAGCAACCAGCCAACGGCCTGCTGCCTGTGCGACTGCAGCAACCGGCGCAGCAGCTGCCGCACCCACGTATGCAACAACTGCAGCAATCGCCTCTTGAACGGATGCAACCCATGCTGCTGCAGCATGGCTCGCCTAACTTCGAGCAGCCACTGCACATGCAGCAGCAACAGATGCAGCAAGTCCAGCCGCAGCACATGCAGCCCCGACAAAACGTAAGCGACTTTAACATTGGATAGGCCGAATGGGAAATATTTCGTGCTACCGTCGCAGAAGGTAGGATTTTCTCTTGAATCCTAAAATAGCCATCTAGTGTAGCGACGCCTAGTTTTATCGATGCTGGGAATTTGTAAATTCAGTCTTATGTATTATAATTTACTAATTGCAGATGATGGTCGGTCGGCGTGTTTCCCTTCCCTCTGGTATTCACACCTACAGACCCATTCAGGTGAGAATACAATTTAATTGCTTTTTGGGGAAGTGTTAGATAACTTTCAGATTTAACTTAAAGAGTAAATTTTACATAAAAAATAATTATTATTATTGCAGCGCCCCAGCCCGGTGCAGCAAAGCATGGCTGGCGACTACATTGTGAATATCGATTGATTTACTCAATTAAAAGTACTTTATGATTCTCCGTTTTTTTCACCACTGTGCATTGTAGATTATTGCTATTATATTATATTAGCGAACTACACTAATGCATTATACCGAAAATAATAATAATAATCATAATTTTTGAGTGGCGACCTCATACTCACTATCATTTGATTTATTCTGTTTCGCTCGATGATTATCTGCGTTTAGACTCGCCATGTCTGCAGCCTTGATTGAAAGATCGTCGATAAACATTCGAACTATGATACATGACGCTGGTATCCCAAATACAGTGCATGTACAGTTGTACCAGGTTGCCAATACAGTGGACGAAATGGAGTTAAACAAGGAGTTAAACAGTCATATATTATGGCACATTACCCCTGTAGCACTGATCGAAATTGCAGTAGTTATTTGTCAACTATGTTTTTATCATTCTCCTTGTGTTATCAAAAGGAAACTTGCTCAGAATGTCCATGCTACTGTGATATTATCGTTACAGTTACATGTCTCTGCTAGTTTCCATGATAGTGGATGTTGTTCCATTCCGGGTCACTTATTGCTCATGTTCGTCAACACTACTTTCCCGCGCAATCTTTAGCATGGATAACGATCACAGACACCGCTACTCACCCTCTCCCTATCGAGAGGTCAACACCTGGTCAGGGAGAAGGAGAAATAGAGTGTGAATAGAGGAGAGACTAAGATCGCTTACTTCACGCCAGCTCTCACGCGTTGCGTGTTCCAAGCGGCTGGGGAACGCTCCAGCATATGCTTATAATTGTAGTCCTTAAAGACTAACTGCATTTTTACGCGTTCACATACTTGTTTCTGGAATTACATTCTGTTTCAGATCTTGAACTGAAGGATGACTGTATTGATGAAAGCCGGTGAAGAAGAAGCGTTCGAGCTTGTTGGTAGGTCACACTATTCCACAGATCGGCCAACTCTTTAGAGTCAGAGAGCCAGTGAAATAGAGAGGGATTTCTCACTTTTGGGTACTCTCTGTGACCTGACCTCTGCAGGATTGGATGATGTTATGTCCTCGTATTACAAATCGTTATAAAACATTATTATTTGACATTATTAGTAATACACATAATCCCGACTAATTGTAAATTAACATACTAATTCAATAAGGTTCCAATATTCCCAAAACATGATTATCTTGAGGAAATTGGTACATTTCAGGCCACTCTCCATTCGACGGCGACTCGGTGTCAAATCTATCGTTTGTCGAGGTGCATAATGAAGAAGATGCGAAGACTGATCAAAAGAAGGAAATCGATATCCATCGAGGTGAGGGGTTCGGCGTGACACTTAGTTACGATTATGCCGCGGTGGACTGTGGAGCTGACTGTATCTAATCGTGATCCAGTACCACTATCTAGACACACAATTGCGTTATCCGTACTTTTAATCCAATGCCATTTTGACTAGTAAAGGCGTGGTATTACTAGGTTGTCAATCAACCGGTGGTTGCAGCAACCAAAGATTCAGCAGTTGATGCAGCCACGAGTGCTGCAGCAGTGGAAACTGCGGCACGTGCAGCGAACGTCAAGATGGACGGCCACTTGGATGTCGCTGACAACATCAATGAGAAGCAGCAAGGCGGCGGCAATCAACTGTCTGCGGAGGATGGGATCAAGGTGGGTTGGAATGATTCCGTTCCGTTAATGAATAGGCCGGAAAATGTTGATCCGCAACAAGTAGAGTGCGAAATGTGAGACAGCGCTCTCCTCATTTCACACACTCTCTCGACCGGTCGGTAGGTGAGAGAGTGTACGAAATGAAGAGACCATGGTCTCACATTTCGCACTCTAGCAACAAGCATAGCCAATACTTTCTTGTGTTCCACAGAAAAGGTGTGTTGAGTATCCGTATCGAATCAATTTTTGGAATTACAAAGGATTGATTGATTGACTTTCATTGCGAGTACATTACTGAGCTCGAAAACATGCAGTAAAATTACAGTCTGGGACAGAAGAGTCGAAGCTGCCGGTGCCTCGATTAATCCGAGTCGAACTAACTGATGACGAGATCGATTGCGGTATCGGTGTCTACCGATGGAGGAGCAACGACCTCTATGTTGGAACACTCAGGAAGGTATTAAATAGAAGTACTCGTATATGACAGGAACTAACTGATGACGAGCATGCCCGGGACATAGAAATTTATGATTTTTAATTTGGCTGAAAATATAGCACAAGGTACTACAAACATTCCTCTATCGAATAGCGTTTTCAGAATTTTTTTTAAAATTTTCGCTTTCGCGTGAAACACAAATGAACCTGGTGAGTCGGGAACTTTTTCGAGAAATAGTCAAGTTTGAAAAATCATAAATATCGTCAAAGTGAAGATAAAAATCCACGGTTTGGTGTGTTAGATAGATACATGACTCAGCGTGTTTACCAACCGCTCGAAGTCATTCCTGGTTGATCCGCCGATGCGGGGTGGTCGCTTTTGCAAAAGTTGAGCTAACTTTCTTAAAAATCAAAACTGCTGGTTCACTCTAAGAGATGTTCTGGTGAACATTGTGGGTACTAACTATATTTTAAAAATGAGCGGAATCAGGCCATGGGTTGTAAAGATGGGACGAATTGTGTGACGTCATCCAAATGTAACTATTATTCTCGAATCATAATTATGGATCTATTTCAGTGAAAACAATGTAAAACTAACAGAAAAAAAATATTCAGGTTATTTGTGAGGTTTTTTGTTAACAACTTTTTTGAGGAAAAAAAATATAAAAATTTTGAACTTCGATTTTTGGATTTGCTGAATTCTTTCCACACTTCATCGTGACATTCCTCATTATAGGTAGACCAATTTCTTTTTTGGAAGTGAGAGTCTATCTGTTCGTAGAAAAGAGTTACAGCGACTAGAAAATCGATTACAATGCGAAAGGCGCGTGCTCTAGCTTCTCTAGCACTCTCTCAATTCCCCACGCTCTCTAACCTGGTTCGGACCCCGAGCTGCGCTGAAATCTTTTGCAAAGCTTCTGTGTTATCGAAATCACGCGAATTCAGCCCACGAACCACGGCGATTGATCAGGGGAGTACTGGCAAAAGATTTCAGCCCAGCTCGGGGTCGGAACCAGGCTAGAGAGCGTGGGGAATTGAGAGAGTGCTAGAGAAGCTAGAGCACGCGCTTTTCGCATTGTAATAGATTTTCTAGGCGCTGTAACTCGTTTCTACGAACAGATAGACTCTCACTTCCAAAAAGGAAATTGGTCTACCTATAATGAGGAATTTCACGATGAAGTGTGGAAGGAATTGGATTGCTTCTAATATTCGTAGAAAAATTTCGCTTGCATGTTGTGAATTCCGTCCGCAAAAGTGCAATACTCTACAAATTACGGACAGATTTTACCCCAGCGAGTATATCTAATAATATAAAGATGTTTAAGATTCATATCGACTTCGAAATATAGACATTCAGCAAATCCAAAAATTGAAGTTCAAAATTTTTATATTTTTTTTCCTCAAAAAAGTTGTTAACAAAAAACCTCACAAATAACCTGAATATTTTTTTCTGTTAGTTTTACATTGTTTTCACTGAAATAGATCCATAATTATCATTCGAGAATAATAGTTACATTTGGATGACGTCACACAATTCGTCCCATCTTTACAATCCATGGGCTGATTCCGCTCATTTTTAAAATATAGTTAGTGCCCACAATGTTCACCAGAACATCTCTTAGAGTGAACCAGCAGTTTTGACTTTTAAGAAAGTTAGCTCAACTTTTGCAAAAGCGACCACCCCGCATCGGCGGATCAACCAGGAATGACTTCGAGCGGTTGGTAAACACGCTGAGTCATGTATCTATCTAACACACCAAACCGTGGATTTTTATCTTCACTTTGACGATATTTATGATTTTTCAAACTTTACTATTTCTCGAAAAAGTTCCCAACTCACCAGGTTCATTTGTGTTTCACGCGAAAACGAAAATTTAAAAAAAAATTCTGAAAACGCTATTCGATAGAGGGATGTTTGTAGTACCTTGTGCTATGTTTTCAGCCAAATTAAAAATCATAAATTTCTATGTCCCGGCCATGGCCGATGAGCTCGAGTCTCTCGCGATTCCTGTCATATGAGAGGAATCGCGAGAAAATCGAGCATATCCGGGATAGTGGGGACGTAGAAATTTTATGATTTTTAATTTGGCTGGAAATGTGGCCTAAGGTATTTCAAACCTTCCTCTATCGAATGGCGTTTTCAGAATTTCGATAAAAAATATAAAAAAAAACCGAGCTCGGTGTAAATGAAACGAAGTAAATAGTGCAGAAAAATAAGCGTTCGGACTTTGAGAAGTACCGGCAAAAGATTTATGCCAGGCTCGGGCGCCGGACCAGGCGAGAGAGTGCGCGGAAGTGAGAGAGTGGTAGAGAAACAGAGCGTGCGGGATTTTGCTCATGAACGGTTTTCTAAGCGCCGTAGTTATTTTGTACGACTAGATAGCAATTCACTTTCAAAAAGGAAAATGTTTGAGGCATTATGAGGAAACACCGTACCAATTAGCGTCAGAATAGGGCCAATTTAAAATGTCGATCTCGATTACTGAATATGCAGACAGAAATAACCCATTTAAAGCTCAACAAACATTGAAATACGAGTAAATCAATGTGGAACTATCAAAACTTATTATATGGATATAGATTTGACACACTAGCGCTTAATTGAACCGCATTTTTGATGAAAAAAAAATTTTAGTCAAAATTTTTTGAAATTTTTTTCTTAAAAAATACCGAAAAAGAATCGTCTCAAAACTAATAGGAATATTGTTTTTAGCTCATTTACGATCATTTTCACCACTAACTTGAATGATTCCAACAATTTGGCCATGAGATGTCATTGGCCGGTCCCACATAATAGTGGGCGTCTTTAAAAGTTCTGTACGGATTAGGCCCATTTCTTGGTTTTAAATAGTACACACAGTGACTATAATAAAAAGCAACAAAACCCATTGCTTTTTTAGTTTTAAGAAAATTAATCAAATTTTTACAAAAGTGACCGCTCCGCACCGGTGCATCAGCCAGGAATGAGTTCAATAATTGTAGTTTGTAGTCAGGGTGATTCCCTATCTAACTCAAAAAAGAACGAGTCGCTATCTACATTTTGAAGCATGTTATGATTTTTCAAACATGCCACTCTTTAAATTTTTTCGCTTAGTCACCAGGTTTGTTTGTGTTTCACGCGATTGCGAAATTTTTTATCGAAATTCTGACAACGCCATTCGATAGAGGGATGTTCGAAATACCTTAGGCCATATTTTCAGCCAAATTGAAAATCATAAATTTCTACGTCCCAGCCATGCTCGAGTTTCTCGCGATTCCTCTCATATACTCTGCGCGGGAAGTATCAACTTTTCCCTTACTCTGGAGATGTTTTCTCCAGGTGAGAGAGTGTTGAAAATCGAGAGAGCGGCCAAGAGATAGTGCTCTCGATTTTGCATGCTCTCTCAGCTGGAGACAACATCTCCCGAGTAAGGGAAGTTGGACACTTCCCGCTCGGTGTACGTATAATGTACGCATAAATGATAATCACATCGTTAATTTCTCCACTTTTTTTGTCAAGTTATGACGGAGGCGCTGAGATCAGGCACTCAAAAAAGAGGTTATTAAGAGCAGTTATTTAGATCACGATACATTCAGAAGCTCTAGCCAATGCACTCAACGATATTTGTTTTAAAAAATGCTGAAGTAACCAAAAATGTTAGTTATAAGGCGCATTTGTTTGATCTATCTGACAAATCGGCACGTAGAAATCTACAAACATTTTTTTCTGTGAGATCATAACTACGCCATAACCCTAATTTCAGGGCTCGGCGGCCGACCGCGCGGGAGTGACTATCGGAGACCGGATATGCTTCGTTAATGGAACTGCCACCAAGGGACTAAAGGCTGTCGGAGTATGCTACCGTTTCAATAATAATTCCATTTTGCACAATAGGAATGGAACATTTTCCCCGCTTTTGTCGATTGAAAAATCTCTTGCCGTCCCCTCTTTTGCCTAATGGGGTGTGCTTTTCTTACTGGTTAGAAGGTAGCATTGCACAATCAAGAAAAAAAATCAGAGGGACACTCGAAGAGTAATACATCTTCTGGAGAACCAAATATCGATGCTTAGGGCATTCATTGCATATTTCCCGCTGTGCAACAAAATATTCTCAGGTCGTCGATCTACTCATAGCTGCCGGGAAGTGCATCGATTTGCTGATTCTTAATGACCCATTTGGAATATACTGGGTAATGGCTTCCAATCTCCCGATCCTGACATACATTGATCTGCATCAGGAACTCGGCATCCCCGAATCGCTGGAGCTGCCTAACATTGTCCGCGGAGCCGCGCCTGCCGCGGTCGCGCTAACCGCGTTTCCGCTTGTGAGGCGGACAGTGACGGCTGAGTACGGCTTCACACACGATGGCACCAAAATCCGATCAGTGGACGCTAACGGTGCAGAATACCGCGCTGGTCTGCGGAAGGGAATGCGGATTGCTGGAATGGGCAACCTGTTCATTCATCGGACCACATCAAATCGAAAAACGAAGCAGCTACTCAAGGAACAGCCCATGTATGATCATACAAAATTTTTGCAATAATATCAACAACACTTTCGAAATATGCAATTTAAAACGCGTTCTCTGTAAGAGTGCAGTGAAACCTGAGATAAGCGGCACAACTCCTTCAAAGTGAACGGTTCGGTCTCAAACTTTTTTCACAAACAGTTCTAGGCGAAAATTAAATTTTAAAGATGAGAAATACAGAAAATGTCAACTTTTGAAAAATCGATAATTTTTTTACGAAAAAAAAAATTTTTTTTTGATTTTTTTATTTTGCAATCGTGTTATATATCGTTCAAAAGAGCATCAAAAGATATGCTTATATTCACAATTTCATGAGAATTGAACCACCTGGAGGGAAAATCGATGATCATATTCACAGAAATTTGACGCTTCCGTGAGAAGTATTTTTGAATAAAATTGTTCCCATCATTTCTACCTCGTGGATCCGATATATAGTATGTATTTTTCATCGTAGAATCGCATGGTCACTATTTGTTGAAAATCTAGGGAGTAAAAGTACTCGTACATTCACTAGACCGTCACCACTCAGAAATGAGACTCAATTTTGAAGTGCGTAGAAAATATTTTTTCAAGGTTCAAATCTGAATCATAGATACCCCATTTGAAAGAGCATAAAAAATTATATATAAATTTTACGATATCAGGAGGATTGAACAGCTAGGAGCGCCAATCGATAATACCATCCCCAGAAAGTGAAAATTTTAGTCATGCTCACTATTCGCTTATATTTTCATTCAAAGCGATCTACCAAGCCTTAAAATTTTTTAACAAGCATTCTTATGTATAAAGTGAATTTTAATCGTAAGAAAGTTATGAAAAGTTGAATTTTGAAAAATCGATAAAAATATTTTTCGAGAAAAAATAATTTTTCACTTTTTGTAAAATTTCTTGTCGTGTCATATCTCATTCGAAAGAGCATCAAAATTTATGTATATAACCACACTTTCAGCACAATTTCGTTTCTTACATTTTTTAAAATGGTGACTGCATCCTCAGAAGTTGATCATTTTTCGCGGTCACATATTTTCGCTCCTTGCTTCTCAATCGTCATGAAAATGCAGATTTATACATAACTTTTGATGCTCTTTCGAATGAGATATGACACGACATGAAATTTTACAAAAAGTGAAAAATTATTTTTTTCTCGAAAAATATTTTTATCGATTTTTCAAAATTCAACATTTCATATCTTTCTTATGATGAAAATTCACTTTACACATAAGAATGCTCGTTAAAAATTTTTAAGGACTGGTAGATCACTTTGAATGAAAATGTAAGCGAATAGTGAGCATGACCGCAATAGTGGCCGGGAAGCGCAGTGGTTGTGTGCTAGAATGCGAATCGAATGGTCACAAGTTCGACCCCCCGTGCCTGCAGATCCATCCAACCACGGGGGTTAAGAAATGTTGGTAGTGAGTGGTAAATCACGATCCAAACATGCCTCGAAAGGGGTCCCCGATTCACGTGCACACAACACGAGAATAGCCTCGCAACAGGCCGCTGATCATCTCAGGACAGGCTCTCGTTGCCCCTCAGGCATAGGGGTGGTCGAGACCGCCTTGCGTGTAGAAGACCTAACACCTTTACCTTTTACTTTTTTACTAACATGGGAGTGACCTGAACTCACATATCCCGATCTTTTTGATTTTACCATGGTACCATACATGTCTATAGAGTATCTCAAAACCGTTCTCAAAAGCTGCGAAACTCGCCTGGGAAGCGAGATAACAGTTTTCACTCCTCATAAGAACGAGATAATGTACTGTTTCCAACTACAGCGGTGGCCGAGTGGTCTAAGGCGGTGGGATGGGGAAGGGAGTGAGGGCGTGGGTTCGGTTCCGCTTCCCGAAATTTTGTTTTGCTCATTTTTCGCTGCTTGTTTTCTGGATTGTAGAGTCAATCTTGATGTGGGAATGGTTTTTTTTCACTTTTTTATTACCCTTTTACATTGCCTGTCCTGGCATGACACTTTTACAAATTGGGGCATAATGAATGACGACACTAATTTTCGTCTTCATTCATTATTCCTATGGTTACCCTTCTCGCGTTGTCCGTCTACTACCTGATGCGTCATCCCATCAGCCGGTCAAATTTCTAGAAAGGAGTCAAAAGTGAAAGAATTTACACAACAAGGAAGACTTTTCACTTTCGCGCATTCTTTCGCTCCAGATTCCATTCTGGAGTTGTACATTATGTTCGGTACAACTCGAAATTCTATCGAATGTAAATGGTCTGCATTATCTTGTCTATGGTGAGGATTATGATCTGGTATTTTATCCTAGCTGGACCCCCGTCTGATTCCAACCTGTAAATATACCGTATTCCATGCTTGGATCTTCCCATTTCATACCGGGATCCAGCCTCGAAATGCGTCAAGCCTGGACACTTACCTGATTCCAGGCTGGAGATGCATATTATACAGGGATACATTCCGGATTAAAATACCACAGTGAACTCGTATCACTCGATCCCAACGACGATGAAAACATCGACTGACTATTCCCTCCCCACCAGTCCAAGACCAATTCACTTCCTCCGATGGAAAATCCAGTGAGAACTAATTATTGATTCCTCGCTAATAACAACAAACTTTTCGATTTCCTGAAGATCGGTAAGTTAACAAAGTAAAACGAACTTCATTCTTCGGAACACAGTTCCTTTCCGGAGTTTTGAGTGTCTCGTATCAATTGCACACCGAAAAAAATGGAACAATTGGAATTGTAAAAATTGGAACAATTGGAATTGTAAAAATTGGAACAATGCGAGCTAGAGAGTGGGGAATGAGAAGAGACAATAATCTCCATTTGCATCGACCCACTCATTCATATCGGCAGGCACCGTCCGATCAGGAGGCAATTTGATCAGAGCGACAGATTGATTCTGTCGATTTTAAAAAAAAAAACCTTTGCATCGACAGATGCATTTATCAGACCGAAAGATACATCTATCATATATGACAGAATCAATCGATAGAATGATTCTGTCAAAACAGTGACAGAATAAGAAATAACAATTTTTTTTCGGTGTGCAATTGATACGAGACACTCAAAACTCCGGAAAGGAACTGTGTTCCGAAGAATGAAGTTCGTTTTACTTTGTTAACTTACCGATCTTCAGGAAATCGAAAAGTTTGTTGTTATTAGCGAGGAATCAATAATTAGTTCTCACTGGATTTTCCATCGGAGGAAGTGAATTGGTCTTGGACTGGTGGGGAGGGAATAGTCAGTCGATGTTTTCATCGTCGTTGGGATCGAGTGATACGAGTTCACTGTGGTATTTTAATCCGGAATGTATCCCTGTATAATATGCATCTCCAGCCTGGAATCAGGTAAGTGTCCAGGCTTGACGCATTTCGAGGCTGGATCCCTGTATGAAATGGGAAGATCCAAGCATGGAATACGGTATATTTACAGGTTGGAATCAGACGGGGGTCCAGCTAGGATAAAATACCAGATCATAATCCTCACCATAGACAAGATAATGCAGACCATTTACATTCGATAGAATTTCGAGTTGTACCGAACATAATGTACAACTCCAGAATGGAATCTGGAGCGAAAGAATGCGCGAAAGTGAAGAGTCTTCCTTGTTGTGTAAATTCTTTCACTTTTGACTCCTTTCTAGAAATTTGACCGGCTGATGGGATGACGCATCAGGTAGTAGACGGACAACGCGAGAAGGGTAACCATAGGAATAATGAATGAAGACGAAAATTAGTGTCGTCATTCATTATGCCCCAATTTGTAAAAGTGTCATGCCAGGACAGGCAATGTAAAAGGGTAATAAAAAAGTGAAAAAAAACCATTCCCACATCAAGATTGACTCTACAATCCAGAAAACAAGCAGCGAAAAATGAGCAAAACAAAATTTCGGGAAGCGGAACCGAACCCACGCCCTCACTCCCTTCCCCATCCCACCGCCTTAGACCACTCGGCCACCGCTGTAGTTGGAAACAGTACATTATCTCGTTCTTATGAGGAGTGAAAACTGTTATCTCGCTTCCCAGGCGAGTTTCGCAGCTTTTGAGAACGGTTTTGAGATACTCTATAGACATGTATGGTACCATGGTAAAATCAAAAAGATCGGGATATGTGAGTTCAGGTCACTCCCATGTTAGTAAAAAAGTAAAAGGTAAAGGTGTTAGGTCTTCTACACGCAAGGCGGTCTCGACCACCCCTATGCCTGAGGGGCTATGCCGTGCACACAACACGAGAATAGCCTCGCAACAGGCCGCTGATCATCTCAGGACAGGCTCTCGTTGCCCCTCAGGCATAGGGGTGGTCGAGACCGCCTTGCGTGTAGAAGACCTAACACCTTTACCTTTTACTTTTTTACTAACATGGGAGTGACCTGAACTCACATATCCCGATCTTTTTGATTTTACCATGGTACCATACATGTCTATAGAGTATCTCAAAACCGTTCTCAAAAGCTGCGAAACTCGCCTGGGAAGCGAGATAACAGTTTTCACTCCTCATAAGAACGAGATAATGTACTGTTTCCAACTACAGCGGTGGCCGAGTGGTCTAAGGCGGTGGGATGGGGAAGGGAGTGAGGGCGTGGGTTCGGTTCCGCTTCCCGAAATTTTGTTTTGCTCATTTTTCGCTGCTTGTTTTCTGGATTGTAGAGTCAATCTTGATGTGGGAATGGTTTTTTTTCACTTTTTTATTACCCTTTTACATTGCCTGTCCTGGCATGACACTTTTACAAATTGGGGCATAATGAATGACGACACTAATTTTCGTCTTCATTCATTATTCCTATGGTTACCCTTCTCGCGTTGTCCGTCTACTACCTGATGCGTCATCCCATCAGCCGGTCAAATTTCTAGAAAGGAGTCAAAAGTGAAAGAATTTACACAACAAGGAAGACTCTTCACTTTCGCGCATTCTTTCGCTCCAGATTCCATTCTGGAGTTGTACATTATGTTCGGTACAACTCGAAATTCTATCGAATGTAAATGGTCTGCATTATCTTGTCTATGGTGAGGATTATGATCTGGTATTTTATCCTAGCTGGACCCCCGTCTGATTCCAACCTGTAAATATACCGTATTCCATGCTTGGATCTTCCCATTTCATACCGGGATCCAGCCTCGAAATGCGTCAAGCCTGGACACTTACCTGATTCCAGGCTGGAGATGCATATTATACAGGGATACATTCCGGATTAAAATACCACAGTGAACTCGTATCACTCGATCCCAACGACGATGAAAACATCGACTGACTATTCCCTCCCCACCAGTCCAAGACCAATTCACTTCCTCCGATGGAAAATCCAGTGAGAACTAATTATTGATTCCTCGCTAATAACAACAAACTTTTCGATTTCCTGAAGATCGGTAAGTTAACAAAGTAAAACGAACTTCATTCTTCGGAACACAGTTCCTTTCCGGAGTTTTGAGTGTCTCGTATCAATTGCACACCGAAAAAAAATTGTTATTTCTTATTCTGTCACTGTTTTGACAGAATCATTCTATCGATTGATTCTGTCATATATGATAGATGTATCTTTCGGTCTGATAAATGCATCTGTCGATGCAAAGGTTTTTTTTTTTAAAATCGACAGAATCAATCTGTCGCTCTGATCAAATTGCCTCCTGATCGGACGGTGCCTGCCGATATGAATGAGTGGGTCGATGCAAATGGAGATTATTGTCTCTTCTCATTCCCCACTCTCTAGCTCGCATTGTTCCAATTTTTACAATTCCAATTGTTCCAATTTTTACAATTCCAATTGTTCCATTTTTTTCGGTGTGCAATTGATACGAGACACTCAAAACTCCGGAAAGGAACTGTGTTCCGAAGAATGAAGTTCGTTTTACTTTGTTAACTTACCGATCTTCAGGAAATCGAAAAGTTTGTTGTTATTAGCGAGGAATCAATAATTAGTTCTCACTGGATTTTCCATCGGAGGAAGTGAATTGGTCTTGGACTGGTGGGGAGGGAATAGTCAGTCGATGTTTTCATCGTCGTTGGGATCGAGTGATACGAGTTCACTGTGGTATTTTAATCCGGAATGTATCCCTGTATAATATGCATCTCCAGCCTGGAATCAGGTAAGTGTCCAGGCTTGACGCATTTCGAGGCTGGATCCCGGTATGAAATGGGAAGATCCAAGCATGGAATACGGTATATTTACAGGTTGGAATCAGACGGGGGTCCAGCTAGGATAAAATACCAGATCATAATCCTCACCATAGACAAGATAATGCAGACCATTTACATTCGATAGAATTTCGAGTTGTACCGAACATAATGTACAACTCCAGAATGGAATCTGGAGCGAAAGAATGCGCGAAAGTGAAGAGTCTTCCTTGTTGTGTAAATTCTTTCACTTTTGACTCCTTTCTAGAAATTTGACCGGCTGATGGGATGACGCATCAGGTAGTAGACGGACAACGCGAGAAGGGTAACCATAGGAATAATGAATGAAGACGAAAATTAGTGTCGTCATTCATTATGCCCCAATTTGTAAAAGTGTCATGCCAGGACAGGCAATGTAAAAGGGTAATAAAAAAGTGAAAAAAAACCATTCCCACATCAAGATTGACTCTACAATCCAGAAAACAAGCAGCGAAAAATGAGCAAAACAAAATTTCGGGAAGCGGAACCGAACCCACGCCCTCACTCCCTTCCCCATCCCACCGCCTTAGACCACTCGGCCACCGCTGTAGTTGGAAACAGTACATTATCTCGTTCTTATGAGGAGTGAAAACTGTTATCTCGCTTCCCAGGCGAGTTTCGCAGCTTTTGAGAACGGTTTTGAGATACTCTATAGACATGTATGGTACCATGGTAAAATCAAAAAGATCGGGATATGTGAGTTCAGGTCACTCCCATGTTAGTAAAAAAGTAAAAGGTAAAGGTGTTAGGTCTTCTACACGCAAGGCGGTCTCGACCACCCCTATGCCTGAGGGGCAACGAGAGCCTGTCCTGAGATGATCAGCGGCCTGTTGCGAGGCTATTCTCGTGTTGTGTGCACGTGAATCGGGGACCCCTTTCGAGGCATGTTTGGATCGTGATTTACCACTCACTACCAACATTTCTTAACCCCCGTGGTTGGATGGATCTGCAGGCACGGGGGGTCGAACTTGTGACCATTCGATTCGCATTCTAGCACACAACCACTGCGCTTCCCGGCCACTATTGCGGTCATGCTCACTATTCGCTTACATTTTCATTCAAAGTGATCTACCAGTCCTTAAAAATTTTTAACGAGCATTCTTATGTGTAAAGTGAATTTTCATCATAAGAAAGATATGAAATGTTGAATTTTGAAAAATCGATAAAAATATTTTTCGAGAAAAAAATAATTTTTCACTTTTTGTAAAATTTCATGTCGTGTCATATCTCATTCGAAAGAGCATCAAAAGTTATGTATAAATCTGCATTTTCATGACGATTGAGAAGCAAGGAGCGAAAATATGTGACCGCGAAAAATGATCAACTTCTGAGGATGCAGTCACCATTTTAAAAAATGTAAGAAACGAAATTGTGCTGAAAGTGTGGTTATATACATAAATTTTGATGCTCTTTCGAATGAGATATGACACGACAAGAAATTTTACAAAAAGTGAAAAATTATTTTTTCTCGAAAAATATTTTTATCGATTTTTCAAAATTCAACTTTTCATAACTTTCTTACGATTAAAATTCACTTTATACATAAGAATGCTTGTTAAAAAATTTTAAGGCTTGGTAGATCGCTTTGAATGAAAATATAAGCGAATAGTGAGCATGACTAAAATTTTCACTTTCTGGGGATGGTATTATCGATTGGCGCTCCTAGCTGTTCAATCCTCCTGATATCGTAAAATTTATATATAATTTTTTATGCTCTTTCAAATGGGGTATCTATGATTCAGATTTGAACCTTGAAAAAATATTTTCTACGCACTTCAAAATTGAGTCTCATTTCTGAGTGGTGACGGTCTAGTGAATGTACGAGTACTTTTACTCCCTAGATTTTCAACAAATAGTGACCATGCGATTCTACGATGAAAAATACATACTATATATCGGATCCACGAGGTAGAAATGATGGGAACAATTTTATTCAAAAATACTTCTCACGGAAGCGTCAAATTTCTGTGAATATGATCATCGATTTTCCCTCCAGGTGGTTCAATTCTCATGAAATTGTGAATATAAGCATATCTTTTGATGCTCTTTTGAACGATATATAACACGATTGCAAAATAAAAAAATCAAAAAAAAATTTTTTTTTTCGTAAAAAAATTATCGATTTTTCAAAAGTTGACATTTTCTGTATTTCTCATCTTTAAAATTTAATTTTCGCCTAGAACTGTTTGTGAAAAAAGTTTGAGACCGAACCGTTCACTTTGAAGGAGTTGTGCCGCTTATCTCAGGTTTCACTGCACTCTTACAGAGAACGCGTTTTAAATTGCATATTTCGAAAGTGTTGTTGATATTATTGCAAAAATTTTGTATGATCATACATGGGCTGTTCCTTGAGTAGCTGCTTCGTTTTTCGATTTGATGTGGTCCGATGAATGAACAGGTTGCCCATTCCAGCAATCCGCATTCCCTTCCGCAGACCAGCGCGGTATTCTGCACCGTTAGCGTCCACTGATCGGATTTTGGTGCCATCGTGTGTGAAGCCGTACTCAGCCGTCACTGTCCGCCTCACAAGCGGAAACGCGGTTAGCGCGACCGCGGCAGGCGCGGCTCCGCGGACAATGTTAGGCAGCTCCAGCGATTCGGGGATGCCGAGTTCCTGATGCAGATCAATGTATGTCAGGATCGGGAGATTGGAAGCCATTACCCAGTATATTCCAAATGGGTCATTAAGAATCAGCAAATCGATGCACTTCCCGGCAGCTATGAGTAGATCGACGACCTGAGAATATTTTGTTGCACAGCGGGAAATATGCAATGAATGCCCTAAGCATCGATATTTGGTTCTCCAGAAGATGTATTACTCTTCGAGTGTCCCTCTGATTTTTTTTCTTGATTGTGCAATGCTACCTTCTAACCAGTAAGAAAAGCACACCCCATTAGGCAAAAGAGGGGACGGCAAGAGATTTTTCAATCGACAAAAGCGGGGAAAATGTTCCATTCCTATTGTGCAAAATGGAATTATTATTGAAACGGTAGCATACTCCGACAGCCTTTAGTCCCTTGGTGGCAGTTCCATTAACGAAGCATATCCGGTCTCCGATAGTCACTCCCGCGCGGTCGGCCGCCGAGCCCTGAAATTAGGGTTATGGCGTAGTTATGATCTCACAGAAAAAAATGTTTGTAGATTTCTACGTGCCGATTTGTCAGATAGATCAAACAAATGCGCCTTATAACTAACATTTTTGGTTACTTCAGCATTTTTTAAAACAAATATCGTTGAGTGCATTGGCTAGAGCTTCTGAATGTATCGTGATCTAAATAACTGCTCTTAATAACCTCTTTTTTGAGTGCCTGATCTCAGCGCCTCCGTCATAACTTGACAAAAAAAGTGGAGAAATTAACGATGTGATTATCATTTATGCGTACATTATACGTACACCGAGCGGGAAGTGTCCAACTTCCCTTACTCGGGAGATGTTGTCTCCAGCTGAGAGAGCATGCAAAATCGAGAGCACTATCTCTTGGCCGCTCTCTCGATTTTCAACACTCTCTCACCTGGAGAAAACATCTCCAGAGTAAGGGAAAAGTTGATACTTCCCGCGCAGAGTATATGAGAGGAATCGCGAGAAACTCGAGCATGGCTGGGACGTAGAAATTTATGATTTTCAATTTGGCTGAAAATATGGCCTAAGGTATTTCGAACATCCCTCTATCCCTCTATGACGCATCAGGTAGTAGACGGACAACGCGAGAAGGGTAACCATAGGAATAATGAATGAAGACGAAAATTAGTGTCGACATTCATTATGCCCCAATTTGTAAAAGTGTCATGCCAGGACAGGCAATGTAAAAGAGTAATAAAAAAGTGAAAAAAACCATTCCCACATCAAGATTGACGACTCTACAATCCAGAAAACAAGCAGCGAAAAATGAGCAAAACAAAATTTCGGGAAGCGGAACCGAACACACGCCCTCACTCCCTTCCCCATCCCACTGCCTTAGACCACTCGGCCACCGCTGTAGTTGGAAACAGTGCATTATCTCGTTCTTATGAGGAGTGAAAACTGTTATCTCGCTTCCCAGGCGAGTTTCGCAGCTTTTGAGAACGGTTTTGAGATACTCTATATACATGTATGGTACCATGGTAAAATCAAAAAGATCGGGATATGTGAGTTCAGGTCACTCCATGTAAAATTTTCAATTTCTGGGGATGGTATTATCGATTGGCGCTCCTAGTTGTTCAATCCTCCTGATATCGTAAATTTATATATAATTTTTGATGCTCTTTCAAATGGGGTATCTATGATTCAGTTTTGAACCTTGAAAAAAATATTTTCTACGCACTTCAAAATTGAATCTCATTTCTGGGTGGTGACGGTCTAGTGAATGTACGAGTACTTTTACTCCCTAGATTTTCAACCAAATAGTGACCATGCGATTCTACGATGAAAAATACATATTATATATCGGATCCACGAGGTAGAAATCATGGGAACAATTTTATTCAAAAATACTTCTCACAGAAGCGTCAAATTTATGGGAATTTGATCATCAATTTTCCCTCCAGGTGGTTCAATTCTCATGAAATTGTGAATATAAGCATATCTTTTGATGCTCTTTTGAATGATATATAACACGATTGCAAAATAAAAAAATCAAAAAAAATTATTTTTTTCGTAAAAAAATTATCGATTTTTCAAAAGTTGACATTTTCTGTATTTCTCACTTTTAAAATTTAATTTTCACCTAGAACTGTTTGTGAAAAAAGTTTGAGCCCGAACCGTTCACTTTGAAGGAGTTGTGCCGCCCAGTCCTTTTAACATTTGACTGAAACTCCAAATGGCTTTGGGCAATGTGATGCACGTCAACTGGAGAGAGATACACCGTGTGTCGCTTTGAGTGTGAGACAAAAACTATGGTAAACAAACGTAATTTCAGATCTTCGACCTTGTGGATCACACCAGAGGAGCAGATTGAGATTGAGATTGAGTGGCCCCACTTGCCACTCTACAGTACCTGGGTGAGCAGTTGGCGAAGATATTTTAATTTTTACGGCGTTATGCTATATTTATATAAATTAATTTTTAAACTTTAAAAATAGAAACGTTTCGAAGAGGGGAAGTATCTTGGGGGGGGTGACATTTGAGCAACGGACATTTGAGCAACCGACATTTGAGCAACCGACATTTGAGCAACCGACATTTGAGCAACGGGTAATAACTCAGCTAGGAGTGAGCCTAGAGCTATGGGAGTGGTACCATTGTGATCAGCATCAGGTAATTGAGAGTTCATAATTAATTAATTAATTAATTAATATCTCATTAATTATGCTAATTAATTAATTAATCACGAAATCTATTTTTTTCTGATGCTCGTCACAATGGTACCACTCCCATAGCGCTAGGCTCACTCCTTGGTGAGTTATGGCTCGTTGCTCAAATGTCGGTTGCTCAAGTGTCGGTTGCTCAAATGTCGGTTGCTCAAATGTCGGTTGCTCAAATGTCACCCCCCCCAGTATCTTCATCTAAATATTATTACAAAAGTAATCCGAAAAAGCTCACCCGAACCAAAAGACAAATCAACCGACCATTTTTCTTAATCCCTGCCGCGAATTCGTTAGTGAAAAAAGATAAGTATAGTATAATGTACCTCCTTAATCTCACTTGAAACCGATTTTACTTATGAGAGGTATCACGAGAGATTGCAGGAAAAATACCCCATTTCGGAACAATTTTCGAAAAAGTATTTTTGATTTTGATCAAACTTTTATATAAGAGTACCCAGGACGCGAGGAATTTAAATTTCAAGTCCCAGGTCTTGCTATTTTTTCAGCCGGCTTTTATTGTGCGAAATTTTTCAGTTCCGACCTAAGAATTCCGTGTCGCCAAAAGGTGTGCAGCTGCGGCGAAATTGTTGTGCACAAGCTCCGCCCGCTGCACCTATGCCAAATTACGGTAGAGGTCAATACTAGCCATCTACCGTAGTTTGGCTAGTCGAGTAACTAAACCGGAAGACTTCGAAACTCGGGTTAGGTCTTGTCCCGGCGCGCTTTACTCGAAACGGGTTGGCGCCTTACGCCGTTGTTGACTTCAACGTCGCCCACTCCCACTCCCGGCGAGGCAACCCGGCTCGCGTAGCGCGCGCTCTCTAACCACATGATCTAAGCCGAGGAACCCCGGCGGGAAATGCATTGTCCGAAGCAAATCTTGGTCTAATTCTCTAATAACCAGAGGATCGCCAAAAGTGGGCGGAGACTGCTAAGTTCTTGAATGGCACAATAGGAAATTACCGGCTCCAATGCCGGAATCGTCATAACTCAGCTCAAACTTGATCTAGAACGATGGCATTAGGCTTAAAATTTGTAGAATAATTTAGAGAAAGTTTTATGTGTTGAACACAAGCCTGAAAAACTGAGACGAAAAAAATTCTGATCGAAAAACTGATTTCGAAAATATTCCAAAAATTGTGAGATATCCAAAATGCCAGAACAAGCGGAATTTTATTTCAAAATATGAAAGAACTTGTCAAATACTGTCTATAAAAAAATTAATAAAAAATAAAAAGTAGGGGATCTTAAGTCGAAAATCACCTTAGAATGTGAAAAATCGAGAAAAGTCCGAAAATCGAGTTGATGAAAATCGCTCCAAACGTGTTGTTTTATGCGTTATTGGTAAATAGAAGTTCAGCAAAAATAGATTCAGTGAAAGTCGCCGTCTCATAGAGAAGTGGGAATTGAATACTCATGGCAACATCTCAAGAGCGAATACAGACATTTTTGTGAGCCGCTGCAAGCTGTTAATGAAATAACTATGAACCGAAACTATTTTTGCTAAACTTCTATTTACCAATAGCGAATAACACAACACGTTTGGAGCGATTTTCATCAACTCGATTTTCGGACTTTTCTCGATTTTTCAATTTCTATGGTGATTTTCGACTTAAGATCCCCAACTTTTTATTTTTTATTAAATTTTTTATAGACAGTATTTGACAAGTTCTTTCATATTTTGAAATAAAATTCCGCTTGCTCTGGCATTATGGATATCTCGCAATTTTTGGAATATTTTCGAAATCAGTTTTTCGATCAGAATTTTTTTGTCTCAGTTTTTCAGGCTCGTGTTCAACACAGAAAACTTTCTCTAAATTATTCTACAAATTTTAAGCCTAACGCCATCGTTCTAGATCAAGTTTGAGCTGAGTTATGACGATTCCGGCATTGGATCCGGTAATTTCCTAAAAGCCGGCTCTCGGACCTGGGACTGGAAATTTAAATTCCTCGTTACTTTCCGGTGAATATTGCGTTTATTCGATTGGAATTAAGTTTTATGTGACGTAGGTTTGAATTCCTCTTTTTCCAAATTCTCACTCTTAAAATAATTTAATTTGGACGAAATTTAGGTCGTTTCCATCACGGTCGATGTAATCGCTATGGCGTTATTCAAGGTGTTCCCGAAAATCATATTCGGCAAGCTGTTGTGCAACGTAAGTTCACGCAGGTTCACACTCTTCGCCTATGATAGTATCTATTAATTCGTTTGCATACGTGGCGAAGGTTTTTTTCCTCTGTGTGTGCTGTGGGGTTGGGGGACCGATGAGATGAGTGAATTTTTTTCAAACATTATCGAATAAATAATAGTGATAATATCTCATCAAAACCTTGAGTTTGCTCTCCCTTCCAAATGAAGCCTAACTGCTTCAGATTGTGCCGCAGTTGCGAAAAGTTATGCACGATAAGTAAATGATTTTGCATGCACTATTTTCAGTTAGTATGGCTGTGCTACCTCATCGGCAACTTGAGCCTTGGCCCCAAAATGATCGTTTTTATCTTATTACGAGCAATTTTCATGTCGTGCGACGTTCCCATCTATTCGAGATTCATGCAGTGAGTATTTTTCCCGATGTAGTGACTTCCAATGACATTCATATGAGTGTTTGAGTATTTTTTTTATATTGAATTAAAAATTCTAAATCTATTCTAATTTTTTATATTGTCAGGTTAAAAAAGGGCCTTGAGCCTCTGTACGCCGAAGCTCGAGCTCTGAAGAAAGGAATCGAGAGCGAGAAAAAGAAAACGCGTGAGGTGAAAGTCTAATATCGTCTACTTATCTTCTACATACATGTTGCTTTCGTAATGACCATAAAAACTCCCTCAATTCATAATGTAATTTTGTGCATTCAGCATAGTGTGTTTGTGTTGTAGTATTCCACTTAGAGATGCGAATTCAGTATTCGTATTACAGGACTTTGTCTATTATTGGCTCAAGCATCAGATTCTCTCAATTCATCTTGTAATTTGTGCATTTACTTAATACCTCTTTCGTATTCCTCAAAAAAAAACAACTCCAAACGTGAACCGGAATTCAGCCGAACTGTTTTGTGCGTGTATTGTAGTCGTATGTCCATAAAACCGTAGGACATACTTAATTATCTAATGAATGCAAGGTATTCGTTGTGCGGTACAGGGTGAAAATATAGTGGAGAAGAAGGAAGAGATGAGGAGCCATAAGGCCAAAAATGAAAAGAAATGTTCTTTCAAATTATCTTTCTCTCTTATCGTTGTCTAGCATATACATGACGCTGCTCGCGTTAGGATCAACAACAGCTCAACAGGGGCATCAAACAGGTCAAAAATCGAAATGTCTCAAAACAGCGTCAAAAGTTATCCGTAGGAATATGTTTTGAGCCATTCGGAATTTTGAAACTCTTACTTTTTGTTGATCCGAACGTAAACATTGTCAAACATCATGGTTTATACGCGATTAAATTTACGCGGATTCTTGATCGACGGAATGGGTACTGATAAGTGCAACGTGTCTTTGGCACTATTAGTTGCAATTGTAGTCGATGTTGCGCGGACAATCGATATGCGACGAATGCCGATTGCCTCCAATAGGAAACACACAGTGCGGTGCAAACTGGAGTACAGAATCTGCAAACACCAAACTTCGGTAAAACAAGCAAAATTAGGTGACATTTCGAATTTTTGGTGACATCTCTTACATTTCGATGTGAAACATTTCTGAAAAGAAATATGAGCGATCGAAGGGAGGGCTCGAGGGCAAACATCAGCTGAAATGTTCTTTTTGCTGAAAACACATTTAAATATTTATTTTTGAATTTGAATTTTTTTCGCATAAAAATCCGCCGCGGACTATGTAGTTCGTGCTTGAGCGCTGATTTAGAGTAAGTGGAAAAAAAATCGACTGAGGGGCGGTACCATAATGCACTTCTTGATCCCTATTGGGGGGCATGACAGAAGCGCAAACGACAAAAGCGCAACGACTTCTTTCGATTGTTCTAACTCACTTTAAAATACTTTTATAGATTTGCACAGTAGCATTAGACTCGAAATTGAATTCTCTATCGAATCCACTATGTGAGTTTATCCTAAAATGAGCGCAACGACATTTGCGCAACGATTTCAAAATGCGAGGAACAAATAATGATCGTGCGGCTTCGATGTCAAATGGTCTTGACAAATCACCGCTGAAGTTTCAAATCAATTCTTGAAGTTTGAACAGAGTTATTCGCCGTTGCGCTTTTGTCGTTGCGCTTCTGTCATGCCCCCCCCCCTTATTGCAACGCATTTTCTCGATATATACTCATTTTGACATCTTTTTAGCTTAACCGATGTAGTGCGGAGACCGGACGGAGACAAAAAACAAAATATAAGGAATAAGTCTAATTGTACGTGAGTCAAAGGTGGTGTCCCACGAGCTTTTGGCCAAATGAGTTCTCACTGTGGGTTTATCACGCTCGGTTCCCCGGTAAAAGCCCCGCAAACTGCACGTTCAACCGATTAGTTTGAACAGAGTTATTCAAGTTTGGCTCTGTGCCAAACTGACCCTGACGCGCAGGGATTCAAAAATGAGAGGGAGGGATAATGGGAAAAGAGGAGAGAGCCTCCGTGCCATTAGCACATAGGAGACGAGGAATGAGAGAGCGCGAGATCGTAATGCTCCTTCTTTAAGAAAGTTTTGTGTCCGGAGAATAGTATTGTCCCACCATGACAGTTGGCCGCAAAATAGCCATTGTAATTCCCGGCCAATTGGTGATGTCAATCATCATCGGACAGAAAAGAAGAACCAGAGGAACGGCGAGAAATATTAAAACCTCGGACATCTGAACGTCTTGCATTTTCCAGTTTTTTTTATTCTCAGCGCGAGAAGCCTCCAACTTCCCTTACTCCGGAGGTACTGTCTCCTTCTGAGAGAGAATACAAAATTGAGAGGTCTTCTCAATTCGATTGATGTCATCTTTCATTATCTCTCGACCGCTCTCTCGATATTACATGTTCCATGAATAAGAGACCTCTTCAGAGTAAGTTAAGTTGGAGGTCTGTGCAGTGGGCTAAATATACCTGGAGAAAGAGAACTTGCGATAGCCTGTACTGCGCTTTCTGCGTTTTTAGCGATAAAGACGACTGCTGGGTAGATAGATTATTTGGCTCTGTTCTAGCATTACCCTTTCTCGTTTCTGTCAGTCGTCGTGAGCGGTCCCTCTCCATTTTGCTCTGATGGAGAGGGCACTTCCCTAGATCCCACCGGACCCCTCGTCTATCTACCAACGACTCGACAAGATCGGAATCCCCGTCCTAGCCGGCCTGGTCACCGTGGATAGGTATGACCGTTTGATGTTGGCTACTCAGATACCAGTTTCGCTACTTCTCAATTTGATTGATGATTCGAGCTAGGTGGAGTGGAAGAAAGATGCGCCATCCGTTCGTCAGGACTGCCTTCAGTCCATTCCTCCAGCAACTTCAAAGAAGATGGTCTGTGAATGGGAAGAAGACCGATCCTCTACCCCGACCCCAGCCGAAATGATCCGTCTATTCTGAGAAGAATGATCCTGACCCCTGAAACCACATCCTCACCTGACGTTATCGTCTGACGTGATAAATATTGTATTGTAGTATCACCCTACTAAGGGAATAAAAAGGTCCCATGGGAGTAGGTCAGATGGGGTTTTCATGGACCTTGCTATTACCTTAGTAGTGGGATACTAGAACAGAACCGACATTTTTTCGCCTTTCGTATAAGTGTACCTGCATCAATTGCATGTGAGATCGGATATGTGCAGTGAGAAAAACGAGAATTGGAAATAGCACAACGATACTAACAATAATAAGCCGGACTTCTGAAATTAGGTTATAAGAGAGAAATCGCGAGAGAGTCGACCACCCCAGGACGTAGAAATTTATGATTTTTAATTTGGCTGAAAAGTATATCTAAGGTACTTGAGCACCTCCTCTATGGATTGGCGTTAACAGAATTTTGATGAAAAATTTCGCGATCGCGTGAAACATATCTAAACCTGGAGTCTCCGCAGTTTTCCACCGAAAGGACAAAGTTTGATAAATCATAACTCGCTTCAAAATAAAGATAGGGATTTGCGATTTTGTTTATTAGATAGACAAAAGACTCGGCTATAGTTACAACTGCCCCAACTCATTCCTGGTTGATGAAATGGAGAGAAGGGGTCGGTTTCACAAAATATGTTATAAATCGCTGTAAAGTTAAATGGGGTCTTAGGTTCTTTGTGCGCCAGGACATGCGGCCGGAGTACTCACTATGTACCAGAAATAGGCAAAATCGGCCCATGCGTAGGTCTCGCGCTAGGGAATCTGTAATTTTTGAAAATAAATATTTTAATTTCGAAATTACAAATTGTGTTATTTTCGGTGGAAATATTCGCAAAGTGTCCAAAAACACCACGAAAGTTGTTTAAAGGGACTTTTAAAGCGAACTTTTTGAGAGAAAAAAATTTCAGGGCTGAATTTCACTTTTGACGAAACTCCACTTTTGAAACGTTCTATTTTGTGCTACCGCTTTCACAATGATTAGAAATGATGCTCGGATGAAGATTGGCACATATTCCATTTGACAATGAAAAATTATTTGCAGTAAACTAATCCAAAGTTTGAAATTAAAAAAAAAATTTTAGAGGCCCTATTACCTTCTCGTTTCGAATAGCAGTCTCATCTGGATGCGTAGAACATTTCATTAATTGAAAGTTAGTGGCAATCTCTTCGTTGAAAAGAGTTACAAAGCTTAGAACATTGGGAATCTGCATTGGGATGCACGCTCTGCCTTCTCTAGCACTCTCTCATTTTCACGCACTCTCTCGCTGGTTCGGACCCCGTGCAGGTAGCCAATCTTTTGCAACCGATATACTGGTACCATACGGTGAAATGTCTAAACTATTTACTTTGTTTTGATAACGTGAAGCAGTTGCAAAAGATTTACTGCACAGTTCGGGGTCCGAACCAGCGAAAGAGTGCGTGAAAATGAGAGAGTGCTAGAGAAGGCAGAGCGTGCGTCCCGATGGAGATTCCCAATGTTCTAAGCTTTGTAACTCTTTTAAACGAAGAGATAGCCACTAACTTTCAATTTATGAAATGTTCTGCGCACCCAGATGAGACTCCTAGTCGATATGAGAAGGTAATAGGGCCTCTAGAAAATATTTTTTTTTAATTTCAAAGTTTGGATTAGTTTAATGCAAATAATTTTTCATTGTCAAATGGAATATGTGCCAATCTTCATCCGAGCATCATTTCTGATCATTGTGAAAGCGGTAGCACAAAATAGAACGTTTCAAAAGTGGAGTTTCGACAAAAGTGAAATTCAGCCCTGAAATTTTTCGAATTTTTTCTCTCAAAAAGTTCGCTTTAAAAGTCCCTTTAAACAACTTTCGTGGTGTTTTTAGACACTTTGTGAATATTTCCACCGAAAATAACACAATTTGTAATTTCGAAATTAATATATTTATTTTCAAAAATTACAGATTCCCTAGCGCGAGACCTACGCATGGGCCGATTTTGCCTATTTCTGGTACATAGTGAGTACTCCGGCCGCATGTCCTGGCGCACAAAGAACCTAAGACCCCATTTAACTTTACAGCGATTTATAACATATTTTGTGAAACCGACCCCTTCTCTCCATTTCATCAACCAGGAATGAGTTGGGGCAGTTGTAACTATAGCCGAGTCTTTTGTCTATCTAATAAACAAAATCGCAAATCCCTATCTTTATTTTGAAGCGAGTTATGATTTATCAAACTTTGTCCTTTCGGTGGAAAACTGCGGAGACTCCAGGTTTGGATATGTTTCACGCGATTGCGAAATTTTTCATCAAAATTCTTTCAATGCCAATCGATAGAGGAGGTGCTCAAGTGCCTTAGATATACTTTTCAGCCAAATTAAAAATCATAAATTTCTACGTCCTGGGGTGGTCGACTCTCTCGCGATTCCTCTCATAAGTTTTTTTAAATTCAAAATAATCTAAGCGAAGTACTGTACCTGTTACAAACGTGCCCAGATCTCCTGAGTCACCGAAAATTAAATGTGCGCCTCCTCGGGAAATAACTTGGTGAATCTCCGGGATCTGACATTTTTCACCCACAATTTAAATTACATTAAGTTGAATACTCCAAAAAAGTTTTCATTACTACCTGGGGTCATTAAGTTTAGACAAGTAAAAGTTCTCATTCTATACTGAGATGATACAAATTTTAAAAAAACGTTCCACTGGAAGCACTACTTGTGATGTGCTTACTTTCTGATCTCCTCACTTAAAAAAAATGAATTCATTTTAAGCATAAAAAAATTAATAACCAAATTATTAGATCGAAATCGAAAAGTCGGCGTGATCGAACTTAGGAAATGATCGATGTATATTGTGCAAATAAATAATATAATTATTAGCATTTCCCTAAGAAGAGATACAATTTGAATTTTTCATTCGATATCACCTCTTCGCAGAATAAAGCTATTTATAGCTTAAATTTTTTATAAACAAGCAAATTTCATGGAATGAAAATAAGGTAGTTCCAAACAAAGTTACGGAAGCCGATTTTTCGTTCTAATAGATTAGTCCTGAATTTATTTATGCCTAAAATTATCTCATTTTTAACGCTCCGGCGCCCCCTCTTCTCCCAATTGACACGGTGTGTTTATCCTGTTATAACATTTCATGCTAGTATATATAAATTTGTAATAACCTGTACAAGTTGTGCATAGTCCTTCCCATCGACTGCGACATATCCGAAAACTATGCAATTCGCAACCATTAACAGGAATACGATCCCAATAATATAAATTTGAGCTCTGCGGCAAAATGTTTAATTTTTTAGAGAACAATAGAAATTATGTGTGATAGTACGGAAATACATTTTATATTTGGATAGTCCACAAATTGCTGAGCATTTGCCATAAATTTACTCACCTCACAGTCAGTTTATATCTGCTATGAGTTACAATAGTGACGTGCATTTGCGTTATTATTATGGCAATCGACGGAACCTCGATAACCATTGAAAATGCGACAAGATACTGCGAAACTGAGTATTTTGTAAGATGTAGCGATATTTTGTTCACCATAAAGGCACTCTTGGGCATGAAATTCTGGCAAATTGGCCCGTCACAATACAAACCCGCGTAGGGGTGCAATGGGTAGGGACGAGATAGAAAAGAGAATATCAGTCCGTTGATAGCCAGTGATATCTGAGAATGATATTTAGCTTAATTTTTTTTAAATAATTTCAAACCTGCTCGAAAAAGTATCCGAGTCTGAGAGACGGTACCATAATGCACCTCTTCGAGTTGAGAATTAGCAAAATGGTGGGATGAATTACGAAAAGCGCAAAAAGCGAAATGTATTTTTGAGCTCTGAAACTGAAAATTCATCAAAATAATATTATGAAAACTTGCATAAATGTTGCTTCCATCGTGAAATCCAAGTCGATTTGCCACATAAACCGCAGATTCGTAGCATTTTGTTGGGCTGTACCCATAGATAAGAAATTGAAATCACTAAGAGAGGGCGGGAAGGGAATACCGTATACCTATCTCTTTTCGCGGTTATCACTCTGAGGTTTTTTGTTGAAATACGTCCTTTTATAGGAGTGTGATATAGGTTTATTGACGTTGTCTACATGGCAATGACAGTAAATGCAATGAATTGTGCTCTTACTTTGTAGCACTTTTCCCTGACACAGTTAACGCACAAGTAACGTCTAGACATCCGCGCACTCCCTTTCCACATTTTGAAACACCAGACTGTGTATTGTTCCTGATTATGTTCTTATTTATTCCAAGTAGAGCTAGGAAAAATAGGAAATGATCATTGGTTTCTCAACTGAAACAGACACGATGTATGGTTAATTAGCGGTCAAAAATCTTCGGGCACTTTCTCTCTTTGTTAAAACTTTTGAACCCGATCAGATTTCGATCTGATAATGGTGGGGTTTTATCAGTGCGTTCGCGTAAGGAGCGCAGATATTGCCAAAATTCCGTACAGCAAAAAGTGACTAGTTGCTTATTTCACATATTATGATAGCACTTGGTATGCTCTATCAATTTATGTTTGTCTCATGACCTGATCTCTCTAATTTGCATAATTACACGATGTCAAAGTTGAGCAAAAATCACTGTTTTTGAACTGTAGCTCGTCAAGGAGAAGTGCTACAGATTTGGACCTAACAGCAATTTGAAACGCCTTGATGAGTTACATCTCGCTGTGTAATTTGTTTATTCAAATTTTCAATTCTAAGACAAATCGAAATTTTTAAAAGACGATTATCTCGAAAACAAGGAAAAATATGGTTTCAATTTTTTCATATGTTGTTGCCCTTGTCAAGATCTACAGGACAGACTCGATTGAATACTGTTTCGTGGGAGGGTATTTACTCAAATCATGGAAAAACCGAACGGTCCTAATCGAGAGAAACCCTTCATTTCACCCTCATTCCACCCATTCGAAGAAGACTGCGCCGTCTAAATTGATTGAAATGAGAGGATTTGAGAAAGAATCGGCCGAAAATCACTTTCAATTGTCATTTTAGACAGCGCAGTCCGCTTCGAATGGGTGGAATGAGGGTGAATTCAGGGGTTTCTCTCGATTAAAGACTCTTCGATTTTTCCATGACTTGAGTAAATACCGTTTCACGGTACTCAAAAACGTGCTAAAACGGTTTCTAGCACTTGCGAAAAATGCGGCAAAAGGTTTGCCCGCGGCGGGGGTCGAACCTGGGGGTCTCGGATTCAAAGTCTGGCGCGTAACCCAGTTGGCTATGGATTTGGCTAATCAAATTTTGTAACATTTGAAAGCTATTCTGGTCAGTTATCATATGCAAAAGGATCTGGGAAGATAGCGCGATTTTGAAGCGAAATATCAGGAAAATGCGAAAAAAAATGTCTGTCACGCGAACGGAAATTTAAAAAAAACAGACAGACAGACAGACAGACAGATATTTTGATTCCCTAGGTAGTGGAGGAATGGTTTCAGTAACGATCGCTTCAGAATATGCAACGCCACCGCAGTGAGCGCTCACCGCAAAAATCAGGAAATTTGGGATGATATAGTTTATTAAATAAATTAAGTAATAACAAAAAATAGCTTAAATATTGAGGTATCATAGATCAGTCAGCTATTCGAGTGTTCGTCAAATTCGATGCAATTGCTGCCATAACGTTCTCACTAATAACAGAATGGTTATACTTCTTCGCGAGCTTGCTAAGTTCCAGCTCTAATTTGGCCATTTTTCGTTGAATGAGTTCACTTTGCGCCACATTGCGGCCCCTTATGGGCTGGCTAAATCGCGAGCAAAACTGGACTAGTGTTGGGTGAATCATGGCTAGAAATGACTGGGCACAAATGCAATGGTCCTCAGAGTAGCTGGGGCAGGGAAAATGCGGTCCAATCAGAGGCGGCATAAGTGCATTGCGATTTCGTATTTCCTGGGCAGTAATGGCGGGTGCGTAGAGGCACGCGGAGAGTAGGAAAACAGTTACGGCCACGAGCAGGCGCAACTCGTAGTCGTCGCCATAGGGTGGTGGTGGATTCTACAAATGATTATTGAATAAAATGAATTTCAATGTTCCAAGTAGAGTGCGAAATGTGACATTATGTAGAACGTACTCTTCACTTCGCACATTATGTAGAACGTACTCTTCACTTCGCAGTGTGTGAAATGAAGAGGGCGTTGTCTCACATTTCACACTCTAGTTCCGAGTATTGGTGAAGTAGTGTAATACAGTGGAAAATCGTTGCATCTTTCTACAATTTAGAACGATTGCTATAGTGGTTTGGAAGTCCTACTTCTTTCGAAATCTTTTGATCGGTAATTTACGTACCTTGGGCGCTGCAGGCATGATCACTGCTACTTGCGCAACTGCCCGGTTGTTATTGTTGTTCTAAAAAATATTTCATTTTAAATTTATAAAAAAATATTCTGTTTGCTATGCCTTGGAAAAAAACTTACAGCTGGAATCTGATTTGCATTTTCCTCTTCATTAGACGAATAACCATCGTCGGCGGCCCGAGAGGCGGGGAGCGGCGCTTGCTGCACGACAGGTTGCTGGATAGCTGCGGGTTGCTGCAGATTTCCCTGCTGCACGACAGGTTGCTGCAGATTTACAGGCTGCACAGCGGCAGTCGGCACGGCCGGCCACAGTGTAAGTTCCCCTTTCAGCTGGAAATAAATAAATAGTTGTTAAAAATATTATAAAAATAAGAAAAAGGAGTAGTATTTTTTAAAGAGTTATCAATATTGTATACATACACTTGTATATAAAGTAGGGTATTTCCTTCAAAACTACTCACGATCAAGATGAAAAATGCTGGTATCATCGTCAACATGAAGTAGGTCCAGATGCAGTGAAGTACGACGATCCAAATAAACAGCGCCCAGTGCATTTTGTGAAAGATCAAAACGAGCGAGAGAATGGAGAAAATCGTTGTCGACAAGATGCAGAGGCCGAGAAACGTTTCAAAATCTTCCTGAAAAATAGATGTCGTTTCGTTTGCTAGAAGAATAGAGCTTCTGAAACAGCGCGTAATAAATTTTAAAGCGTACTACTTCGAAAACCGTAATTACTGTAAGAGTAAACGATAAATTAATGTTGCTTATCCTGCGTACATTACTCACCTCATCGCGAAGTGTCACCACGCATACAGTAAATACGGCAAGGGCAGAAATGTAACCGGTAATAACGGCGGCATTTAGACCATGGCTGTGGAACAGCGTGAAAGGCGTGAAGGGAGGATCAGTGATACAATTAAGGTTAACAGTGACTAAGCACTGCAGAATATTCACGAGAAGTACACTGGCTAAGAGCAAACCGGGGAAGTTTGCCTGCAATAAGTACGCATCGTTTCCCACACCGGGCATAGCTCCCCCACATGATGCCAAATCAACAGAAAGGAATTCATAGTAAACACATCATTCCACAGACCGGTCAACCTTACAGAAAGGCCTTTGGAGTGAGAGAGTGTGTGAAATCGAGAGGGACTCTCTCACTTTTGCACACTCTCTCGCTCCAACCCTGGTCAGTATGTTTGGAATCATGTGTAAAGGACGTAGGAGAGTTCCCGTATCGTTCCAACTTACCACAGTTCTGCAGCGGTAGAAACAGTAAATAAAAGCGACTCCGAGGTCGAAAAGCGTCAGAAACGCGCTAATTTGACCACCGAGATCAAATTCGCACAGGTAGACGCAACCGGAGAAGACCGGACCGGAGAAGAGTATCCACAGTGTGCCCAGGGCACAGATGAGAATTCGAAAATCAGACTAAAATTGAGGAATCTTGAAACTTTCTACCTGATTTTAAAAGGATAAACTCGCAAAAAAGTGTCAATCAAACATCGGCAATGTACGACGATATCAAATGCACTTCCTAACAGTGGCGAAATAAACGTTGTAAATAATATTAATTGTGTCAAAATATCGCTTGCAACCTGAGATGCCCAATGTTTTGCTGAATGGGAGCTACTTTTACATTTTATTAATAATATTTATTATCTAACCGGCCATGGCATGACATCTTCGAGGAGAGGGAGAACAGTGATGCTGAGATGGAACTGGAGTAGAAAGAGATCGGTGTAGGGCCAGTCCCATGCCAGCCCGCAGATGGTGCCAAGTAGTGCGGACAAAACGGAGAGATAATTGAGCAAGTAAGGAATCTTAAATTAAATACTTTTTATAATAGCAAATTTGTCAATTGTAATGCCATTACTGAACAATTGATAAAGCATCAAAGTAGTGATCATGGTTTTTTTACCTTTTCTCTTGAATTCACCCTTTTTAAATATGCAAAACACTATGCGATGTGCGATAATTTTTTAAAAAATACATACATGGATCGTGCTGAAGTGCAATCGTAGGTAGGATAATGTGGCGAAGATGATGATGGGGGCTTTAACGAAGGCGCTTGAGTACGCATCGAACCAGGTACGTGCAGATACTATCGATGCAATGAGCACGAGTCCGCCCACAATTGCTGCGAAGGGTTGACGCGCCTGTGATTGTTATGCTGCATTCATTGTCGATGTGCTATGGCGTCAAACACTCTTCACTCTACATACTCACTCGCGAATCGACCGATCGAGTTGAGAAAATCAACAAAAATTCACTACATATGCGCTTCTCAAGTTCAGTTTATTATGCTTCAATATATTGTGCAAACTCACCTTAGTCCAAGTGTGATCCAGACAAATAAATGCCATTAGAACTAACACAGACAATTCAATCATCCACCACGCCGCGGTCCATCGCAATCCATTACCATTGACTACAAATATATACGAAAAAGCGTATGCCACCTGGCCGGACACCTTTAGCGCCCCGCCCCGAATGTTCATCTGCAATATAAAGGAACTTAGGAGATACTAAAATAATATTAAAGTAAATAAATGAGAAATCACGCTTGAAATTACTTGTAGGTATGGTGTGAGGGGGGGGGGGGGTAAATATCGCGCGTGCGCGAGGGAGGTCGCGCAAACGCTGGTGTTAATTAGAGAGGCCATTAGACTCTAGAGGAGGGACACCGAGATTGGCAAGAGGTTGTTGCCATGGGATACAATGGAGACCTATGTAGGAGAGTTTGCAGCGGGGTGGGGTGGATCCATTTCTGAGGGGATTCTAGAAGTTCGAATTTTTATGGTGTTTCTTTTTACACTCTATGTAGAGCTTATCGTTTAGAAAGGGGTTTGGGAACTAGAGTGTGCCGCATCATTGCACAGACTGATCAACCGTACAGAAAGTACAAAACAAAAAAATACACCTATTTGAACCATTTCCGGAAGGAAACTGTGTCGATTTGTTCACTTACAAGCGCGGCAAAGCATTTTGGTATCCTTGACTAAACACTTGATGAAGAGATGTGATAACAAAAAAAATGGAAAATGGTGTCGATAGCATCTCCTCACTACTGCTATAGGATGATTACTTTTCAAAAGATGGCATTCATAGTGCTACAAGTTGCCGCAGTCTTTTTGAACGATTAATGGATGTTTTGAATTTATTTACATTTACAGTTCCTATGGCTGTGTTATCACATCAGCAGATTAAAGAAGGCATCCCACGAATTATTCAGACGTTTTATTTTCCCCGAAGTTAGAGGTTTCATTTCTGTTATCATAAGTTGGTGAAACACAAATGCACCCGCGCTTTCCCTCGCGCACCCTCCTCTTTTCCCCTTATCTCTCTGCTTCTCTCTGAGTCACCCCCAAAAGCCAACTCCCGCCGGGAAACCCAGCAATAGCAATGTCAGATACTTTAAGAATTCTGTTCGTTTGGGAGAGCTTATTACACATAACTTTCTTCAAACTAAAAATTAACAGATGCGATTTTCGACGCTCCCATCGGGCACTCGATCCCCATTGCCCCACAGTGAGAACTCAGTCGACCAAATATTCGTGGGACACCTTCTTTAAGCGCAGAACCGACGAGCGTAGCGATGCCTTGCTGGTGGGACTGGGCAATGATTCTAGTGTTCTGAGGATTGAACACCTCCTCCACAGTGAATAACTTCTCATCGGAATATACGGTAGTCAGATGTTGGTCACAAACGGCGCGCCTCAAAAGCTTTTTCATCTTTCGAGGCGTTTCTGCATGTGAGCCGCAGTAAGTCCATGGCCTTTGCGCTTCTTATAGGGGTACGACTTGAGTCCAGAATGAACAATAGTAGCCATTAGACTTTGAAAGGTAACTAAACAACTACCCGCATAACAGGGAAATTGACCGCTTTTTCAAAGAGAGATCGCGGGGAATGAAGAGAGACTATCTCACTCGATCGACATATTTGTTCAGTGACTTGGCACAGCACGAAAAGTGCGTTGATGAGATAAACATGCCACGTTGTAGTGTGGCCGAGGCTGAGTTGAGGCATGCTATGAAAAAAGTGTGAAATCGCTTCTACGCCTCAGGGCATGTCATAGGAATTTCCGGTTTTTCAAAAACTTCATCGAATGGCCTAGTGAGTGAGATTCCTCATAATATTATAAGACTTTTTCGACTCCATGACTTTTTCGCCAATCTTTGATTTAAGCTTGGAAATTTCAAAAATATGTTTCGAAATTTAAATTTAAATATTTATGTGTAGTTTCCCTGAGGAAATGGCAAAGTTTTATTTGCACAATACAATACTGTAACAATGATTGTTTAACTATGTAAAGGTCTTTTTGTATCGTGGCCCTAAAGGATGTTCAGTAGGCTGAAAACGTCGTCCCCTTGGCATTATGGTGTGGCCTACAGTAACCCGGAGTAATTTCCACGTATTGTTTGGGAATCTCTGGATGGGATGGGGGGTCGTGTCGGCGATATACATGGTCGCCTGAAGTTGCTCATGCATTGTACAACGGATACTGTAGCTCCCAAAGGTTTTGGAAAATAGTCCGGGTTACTGTAGGCCACACCATAATTCCAAGGGGACGACAGTTTTCAACCTACTGAACATCCTTTAGGGCCACGATACAAAAAGACCTTTACATAGTTAAACAATCATTGTTACAGTATTGTATTGTGCAAATAAAACTTTGCCATTTCCTCAGGGAAACTACACATAAATATTTAAATTTAAATTTCGAAACATATTTTTGAAATTTCCAAGCTTAAATCAAAGATTGACGAAAAAGTCATGGAGTCGAAAAAGTCTTAGAATATTATGAGGAATCGATTGGTACCACTCACTAGGCCATTCGATGAAGTTTTTGAAAAACCGGAAATTCCTATGACGTCATGCCCTGAGGCGTAGAAGCGTTTTCACACTTTTTCCATAGCATGCCTCAACTCAGCCTCGGCCACACTACAACGTGGCATGTTTATCTCATCAACGCACTTTTCATGCTGTGCCAAGAACAATTCGACTGAGTCAGATAGTCTCTCTGAAGAGTGTGGGGGTGAAATTTCCCTCTTATGCGGTAGTTGTATTGTTACCTTTCAAAGTCTAGTAGCCATTGATCCTCTTGAGATTCCGAGTTTGGCTGCCATTTTTCTCATTGATCGCTTGGTATTGCGCTCGATCTTCTGTCTCACGATATTTCTGTTCTTGCTGTTGACAGCTCTCCGAGGTCTTCCTGTTCTGGGACAGTCCTTGTTAGTGCCCAGTAGAGTGCGAAATGTGAGACCATGGTCTCTTCATTTCGTGCACTCTCTCGTCGACCGACTGGTGTAGAGAGTGTGCGAAATGAAGAGACCGTGGTCTCACATTTCGCACTCTAGTGCCCAGCTTCTTGTAACGTGAGACAGTGCGGCGAACTGCCTGGCGGGAGGTACGAAGTTTCTTCGTGATAGAAGTAATGTCCTCTCCGAGAGTCCAAACATCGATAATCGATTGACGCAGACGACGCGGGCTTACCATGAGTATGGGCACTAGCCAACTAGTGTCGTGTAAACAATAACAGTGTACGCGTAACGTGTTATGACCGTTTTTGTCAGAAGTTTTGAGTTAAGATTCTAGCATCACATCAATACTTTTTGGCCACCCTGTAGTTCAACGTTTAACCCTTGAAAATTTTCAGGGCAAAGAAAGATCTGGAGCACATATACGCCGAAGCTAGGGCTCTGAAGAGAGGAATTGAGAGCGAGAAAAAGAATATCGTATACGTATACTATAACGACGATCAACGACACATAAACGAAGCTAATAGCCCTCTGGCGGAATAAATAATTGTAATTGTAATTGTATACTATCGTCAGCGTATCGTCCTCAACCCCTTTTCTCAAGTATTATTCAATAATAAATTTTTCTCAGCAACACATTATTTTTAAATTTCAAGAAGTGTTTTTTTAACACACTAAATTCCTCTTTGTTTCTGTTGTATTCCACTCACAGTAAATGGCTAATAGCCAAAACGAACTAATACAATCGTTAGCCGTAAAAAGTACAAAAGTGGCCCTGTCGAGTTTATACACTTTCTCAGTCCAAAACACTTTCTGCAGGGTCTCGTGGGATGGTGTTTCTCATCAATATCGCCAGTTACTGTAAACAATTTTAGGAAAAACATTGTAAAGAGAAAGACCCAGAAGCCAAAGATGTTAGACAAAAAGTGTATTGTTCAAGAAACACATTATAGCCAAATAAATGCAAAACATTAGGTGCGGGGTACAGGGTGAGGATAGGAGAGTCAAAAATTGGATTCATCAAGATACTAAGGATCGAGATGTCGACTTCTAAGAGAGTTCGCGGTTTTGCAGCGCGATGCACATTATTCAAAACCTACAGAGCAGAGGTAGAGCGAGAGAGTGTGAAAAGTGAGAGAGTCCCTCTCGATTTCACACGCTCTCTCACTCCAACGGCCTTTCTGTAAAGTTGACAGGCCTGTGGAATGATGTGGATGCGATCATACCGAGATTTGTCATTTAAGAATTGTTCGCTGCCAAGTTCGTAATGTCTCTGACGCCGGTGAATACGATTGTTGTGGACCACTGACGACTAGTCGACATATAACGAATACCGATAGCCTCCGACAGACAACGCACAGCACTGTGCAAAGTGGAGTAGAGAATCTGCAACACACGTTGTTCCACAAGCTTGTAAATCCTACAGAATGGACTGTAGAGTGAAAGAATGTGTAAAAACGAGAACCTCTCCTTCTTTTGCACAATCTCTCACCCTGTCCTCTTTCTGTAGGTTTTGACTCATGCGAACACAAACCTCGGGGTGATTTTGGATCTGTCATTTAGGAACCCTCTGAATATTTTTCCAGGATATGTTTTGGGGCTCGTTTCAGAACATTTTGCATCTTTTATATTTTCTTTTTTTTCCAATTTCCTAAACGGCAGTTCCAAAACATCTTATCGCTGAACCACTGTGCAGCAATCGATTTATTAGATGATTTTTTAAAAAAATTTATTATGCAGGTGCATCTCACATTTCGATGTGAAGTATTTTTGAAAAAAAATATAAGCGATCGTAAAGTGGGCTCGAGGGCAAGCATCATCTGAAAAGAACGCTTTTTTTCGTCTAACCATGTCTTAGATTTTTTTTATTCGAAAAGATTTCGCACAAAAAATACCGTAAGAAAAATGAATTCGTCACTTTCCTCGTTCTACTACACGTTTTCTCGATGTATACTGTTTTTGACCTGTTTTTGAAAAAGGTATTCCGCCGTGGTTCGGTGACCCGACAAATGGAGTAAACATTCATCAGCAAAAAAACGTATTGTGTGTTAGTGAGGAAAGTGTACCATGTCCGGAAAATAGCACTTCCCCACCACAACTGTTGGCCGCAAAATAGCCATTATAATTCCCGACCAGTTCCTCATGTCGACCATCATCAAACCGAAAAGAAGAATGAGTGGAAGGGTGATAAACATTAAAACCTCGAACAGCTGAAATTATAGGTATTTTTAGGTTTATATATTTCTGAAAATTGATATTACCTGGAAGAAGAGAACTTGTGACAGTCTGTACTGCGCTTTCTGTGTTTTTAGCGACAGTGACGTCTGCTGGGCAAATACACAATTTTCACATTACATCATCTAAATTAGTGTTGAAAAACTCGAAATATCCCTTGTTCAAGAACAAAGGAAGATTAACGACGAAGCGGAGAACTTTTCCGAGCCGCAGTCGAAACGGTTTTATTTATTTTTTTCGACTTTACGAGTGGTCAACACTAATCTAAATCTACCTTGATCAATTGCATGTGATATCGGATATGAACAGTAAGAAAAATGAAAATTGGAAATTGGATAGCACTCGTCATGAGTATGCACCAAGCTTCTGTAATTTTTTAATAAACGAAATATTTTAAGTTTATTATACTCTAAAAATATTTTACCCGTCGCAAACGAGCCCAGATCTCCCGAGCCTCCGAAAATAATGTGCATGCCTCCACGCGAAATAACCTGGTGGATTTCCGGGATCTGAGATTATTAATCCACTTACTTATATTTGTTCCATTTCATAATTTTTGTTGCTACTTCTGGATGAGTTTTCGCGTGTCGGTAGATTTGAGTATTTCGGTATTCGTAAGGCCCTTTCGTATTATTACTGATACGGCGAAAAAAAAGTCAGAGAAAAAGAGTGTCAGAAGGTATGCTCACTACCGTACCGGCAACTCTAGTTCTCAAAATATACTATAGAGTTTGTAATTCGGGTAAAGAAGTAGATCAGTTTTATTAATTTCTCACGCTTTTCGTCGGTAGATCCGATCTAGTAAATCGGTGTAGAGATTGTGTGTACCGATACCAAACCCAAATATGAACCCTAATTTCAAACTATATTATATTATAGTACCTGTACAAGCTGTGCATAGTCCTCCGAATCGACAGCGACATATCCGAAAACGACGCAATTGGCAACCATAGAAAGGCACACAAGCGCAACAATTACAATTTGAGCCCTGCGCAACATATTTGATATCTAAATGAAAATCAATCGAAATCGTGTACTACGCAATTAAAATCCATAATTGTAAATTGTACATCTTGTGGAGAGTTTTCCCCAATTTCTCACCTCACGGTCAGCTTGAACCTGCTTTTAGCGGCTCTCGTAACAATATTGGCGTGCATTTGCGTTATTATTATGGCGATCGATGGTACCTCGATCACTATTGAAAAAGCGATGAGATACTGGGAAAATCTTGATTTTGAGAGATGTAACGATTTTTTTACCATAAAGGCGCTCTTGGGCATGCTTCTCTGGCAAATTGGACCATCACAGTAAAGTCCCGCGTAGGGATACAGTGGGTAGGGACGAGAAAGAAGCGAGAAAATAACGCCATTGACAACAAGTGATATCTGATGCTGTGTTTGTTGATAGATAGAATGATATGAGAGGTTATCTGTGTGGATCGACATAGGAGGCCGTTTGCGTAAGAGTCAGACACGTTCCGTACAGTGATTTTGTAACAGTCTAATATTATGACGGTTTTTAGTACATCTCGATAGGTAAGAGACAATGGTCAAATGCCATGTCATGCAAATTTGATTGTAGGTCACAATAATTCCTTGAAGATACACCATTTTCGCACTTTTTTGGTTATAACTAGAGAACCAATGGACTAAATGCCAAAGTCTAAAAAGAGACTCAGGCTCAATTTCTATTGAGACTCTCATGATGCCATTGGTCTGTTAAATATACGAGCGGTAGTGGAAATAAAATTAGCATATATCTTCCAAAGAAAGTGTAAGGTTATCGCTTAATAGAGATGAAGGGTACCACAGCCAGTGACCTACAAAAAATTTTTGGTGTAAAACAAACGCGACCCAACTGAGTTATGATTTATTTACCAAGTCTAAAATTGCTTTCCAACGCCGATCTGCCCAAGGAATAGTGCAATCTACATGAAACTTCACTCTCATCTCTCATTCAGGGGACTGCGCGGTGTGGGTTAATCCGAAATGAAAGGGAGAATACATGTAAATTGCACTGTTCCTTGGGCAAATCGGCGTTGGAAAGCAATGTTAGACTTGGTAAATAAATCATAACTCAGTTGGGTCGCGTTTGTTTTACACCAAATTTTTTCTGTAGGTCACTGGCTGTGGTACCCTTCATCTCTATTAAGCGATAACCTTACACTTTCTTTGGAAGGTAGATGCTAATTTTATTTTCACTACCAGTATTATATTTATCAGATCAATGGAATCATGTGAATCTAAATAGAAATTAAGCCTGAGTCTCTTTTTAGACTTTGGCATTTAGTCCATTGGTTATCTAGTTATAACCGAAAAAGTGCGAAAACGGTGTATCTTCAAGGAATTATTGTGACCTACAATCAAATTTGCATGACATGGCATTTGACCATTGTCTCTTACCTATCGAGATGTACTGAAACCCGTCATAATATTATACTGTTACAAAATCACTGTACGGAGCGTGTTGAAGATTGTCTGACTCTTACGCAAACGGGCTCATAGTGTTGGCACTTTGCTAAATTTCTGATGAGATGCTAACAATCTTATAAATTAGTGCATCATGTGAGGAATACGAAAGCTCTAAATGCGCAGTTCCAAAACGCGTTTGCGCCTCAGGGCATAAAAACGAGCGAAAATGACGTCACCAACAACTTTCGCAAATTTGAATCGAATCACTTCGTACAGTACACTTATGGATTCCTTATCGACATACAAGATTTTTTTGGTTACAGAACTTTTTTGATTGGAGTCAATTTCAGCGAGATATTTTGAGAAATGTGCTTCATTATATTTTAATAGAGAAGTTTCTCGAAGAACTAGTATTTTTTATTTGATTATTTAAATTGTTGAATTATTATACAAATTATATTTAAAATGGGAAATGAAATATTTCCTGGAAGGAAGTGAAATCAGGAAAAGTGTAGCTAAAAATCGAATAAAATCAATCCTTGATTGCCTTACGCTACCGTAACTACTAAAAAAGGTGTTCCATGTCAAGCGATTTTACAGTAGCAAGCTACCACGCTAGATGGGGCAAGCCGGTAAGCCAGCTCCAACGTGGGATTACGTAACCCAAGCTTTCCCAAGGCATCTAGGGCACGTAACCTTTCGCAACCAAAGTTGCTACCAATTTACCGCCCCGGGGTGGATGGAAGGCTTGGTTGGCCTCGGTTGGGATCGAACTCGTGACCCTTCGAAATTACTTTATATTTTCTACTAATATTACTTTATATTTTCTCGGTTGCACTTTGGAATCTTTATATTTTACAGTTTTCCTCAGTTTCATAGAACATATTTGATTCGAAAACGTTTGAATTTAATCAATTTTGTTATGTTTTTTCGATACTTATTAACAGTTTGACGCGAGCACTTACCGTACATCAACAACCGAAAACTGATTTTATTCGATTTTTATCTACACTTTTCCGGATTTGACTTCCTTCCAGGAAAAATTTCATTTCCCATTTTAAATATAATTTGTATAATAATTCAACAATTCAAATAATCAAATAAAAAATACTAGTTCTTCGAGAAACTTCTTTAGTAAAATAGAATGAAGCACATTTCTCTGAATATCTCGCGAAAATCGACTCCAATCAAAAACGTTCCATAACCAAAAAAATCTTGTATTTCGATAAGGAATCCATAAATGTACTGTACGAAGTGATTCGATTCAAATTGGCGAAAGTTGTTGCTGACGTCATTTTCGATCGTTTTTATGCCCTGAGGCGCCAGCGCGTTTTGGAACTTCGCATTTAGTGCTTTCGTATTCCTCACATGATGCACTAATTTATAAGATTGTTAGCATCTCATCGGAAATTTAGCCCAGTGCCAGGTCTCTGAACAAATATGTCGACCCACTCAGATAGTCTCTTATATATTTTAATAATACCAAACCTGCTCGAAAATGTAGCCGAATCTGAGGGACGGTACCATAATGCACCTCTTAGAGTTGAGAATTAGAAAAATGGTGGGATGAATTGCGAAAAGCGCGAAAATGGCAATATATTTTTGAGCGCTGAAATTTATAGAATTGTCTTAAACCATTAATACCTCAACTGAGAATTCATCCAAATTAAGCAATATTATTTTAAAATAACTTACGTAAATGTTGCTTCCATCGTGAAATCCAAGTCGATTTGCCACATGAATTGTAGATTCGTCGCATTTTGTTGGGTCATGCCCATCGAAAAATCGAAATTTAAAAAAGACAATAGAAACTGTGGAAACGACAGAAAGTTTCTCGGTTTATAAGGCCAAAACAAATCTGCTTGTAACTTGTTAATAAGATTGCGACAGTGGTTTAGTGGCCTCGGCAGAGTAACGATTAACAAACGGCAGCTACCGTCAATCCGTCAATAAGTTAACACGTATTAACATGTTTACTGACACATTTGCCGCACAAACACATTCCGTTTTGCGGAAAATGCGGAAAATTACGGCAATCCCAGGTCAGCCTAATATTTCTGGGCGGCGGGTGGGCTACGGGTGAGGGGAGAAGCCCATTCCTCCAGGAGCGCCACTTCCAGCGACGAACTCGGCATGAATGTCACTGAAATGGGATAAATATTAGATTGGGTTTTGCAAAATATTTCGCCCTATCGGTTAGTCACTGACTAGTGTATTTGTGAAAAGGAGTGTTCGAAGCCGCCACAAACTATTTACCTAAGGGAGGATATTATGTAACTCGGGAAGTGTTGTTTTCGCCCTCTTCAAAGTCTCCATTCTCTCGCTCCTAACAGCTGGCGGCGACTAGACTCGTGGACACATCAGACAATAACAAAGATCCGAGAACGCCCGACGGCACATTTTTCTTGTGGTTTCGTCGACATTAACAGCTGGGTGAGCCCTCCACGAACGGGGTGAAAAGGCGGTCTCTCTGCCCGCAAACCCCTATCGTGAGACTCGGAATCAGTCGCATATGATCAGTTCCGCGTGAACCCAATCTCTATCTTTCTTATCGCGAAAAAGAGATAAGAGTCGCAGGCAGACTGCGCACAACAATATTCCCTTCACTGTTTTGTCACTTTCTCTACTCGTCCGTCTTCGCTAAAACGAGCCGTTCTTCTTACAATTACAATTTCCCGGAAATAGCCACTCTTGTTGTAACTCGATTGCTTCCCAAACATCGTCCCCACTAATTGAAAAATTGATGGGATGTTTGTATCCTAAATATATTGCCGATTTGCATTTTAAGAAGACTATTAATCGAAGTCTCAGATGGGAAATCTCTTCTCCTACCCCGACTCTCGCGTTGTCCAAACGGCGCAGGGTAAAGTACAGGGACGTCGCCTTATCTACAAGGGAGACAAGCAAGTCGACGCGTTTCAGGTATTTGTTCACTTGCTCATTCAGCACCAGAAATAAGAAGTTGCGAGAATATACCGGAAAGGGGATATTGGATTGTTTCGTTGTTTTGTTTCACTAGCTACGGCGAAATAATCAATATCTGCAAAGAATGGGAGATTGTATAATTTCCGTGAAACATATTTGTTCTTCATGGAATCCTTTTCGCCGCTCCTCCTGTCGGCCCACTTCGATTCAAGGTTTGAAACATCTATTCCCGTCTTGCCTTGATCAATTTTAAAACCAACGTCTTGCTCTCACCATCATAGTAGCCTCATATGAGAGGAATCGCGAGAAAATCGAGCATATCCGGGATAGTGGGGACGTAGAAATTTTATGATTTTTAATTTGGCTGGAAATGTGGCCTAAGGTATTTCAAACCTTCCTCTATCGAATGGCGTTTTCAGAATTTCGATAAAAAAATTTTTAAAAAAACCGAGCTCGGTGTAAATGAAACGAAGTAAATTGTGCAGAAAAATAAGCGTTCGGACTTTGAGAAGTACCGGCAAAAGATTTATGCCAGGCTCGGGCGCCGGACCAGGCGAGAGAGTGCGCGGAAGTGAGAGAGTGGTAGAGAAACAGAGCGTGCGGGATTTTGCGCATGAACGGTTTTCTAAGCGCCGTAGTTATTTTGTACGATTAGATAGCAATTCACTTTCAAAAAGGAAAATGTTTGAGGCATTATGAGGAAACACCGTACCAATTAGCGTCAGAATAGGGCCAATTTAAAATGTCGATCTGTGTGGCCTAAGGTATTTCGAACATCCCTCTATCGAATGGCGTTGTCAGAATTTCGATAAAAAATTTCGCAATCGCGTGAAACACAAACAAACCTGGTGACTCAGCGAAAAAATTTAGAGAGTGGCATGTTTGAAAAATCATAACATGCTTCAAAATGTAGATAGCGACTCGTTCTTTTTTGAGTTAGATAGGGAATCACCCTGACTACAAACTACAATTATTGAACTCATTCCTGGCTGATGCACCGGTGCGGAGCGGTCACTTTTGTAAAAATTTGATTAATTTTGTTTAAACTAAAAAAAGCAATGGGTTTTGTTGCTTTTTATTATAGTCACTGTGTGTACTATTTAAAATCAAGAAATGGGCCAAATCCGTACAGAACTTTTAAAGACGCCCACCATTATGTGGGACCGGCCAATGACATCTCATGGCCAAATTGTTGGAATCATTCAAGTTAGTAATGAAAATAATTGTAAATAAGCTAAAAACAATATTCCTATTAGTTTTGAGACGATTCTTTTTCGGTATTTTTTAAGAAAAAAATTTCAAAAAATTTTGACTAAAATATTTTTTTCATCAAAAATGCGGTTCAATTAAGCGCTCGGGCGCCGGACCAGGCGAGAGAGTGCGCGGAAGTGAGAGAGTGGTAGAGAAACAGAGCGTGCGGGATTTTGCGCATGAACGGTTTTCTAAGCTAGATAGCCATTCACTTTCAAAAGATAGCCATTTACTTTCAAAAAGGGAAATGTTTGAGGCATTATAAGGAAACTCCTTACAAAGTAGCGTCAGAATAGGGCCAATTTAAAATGTCGATCTCGATTACTGAATATGCAGGCAGAAATAACCCATTTAAAGCTCAACAAACATTGAAATACGAGTAAATCAATGTGGAACTATCAAAACTTATTATATGGATATAGATTTGACACACTAGCGCTTAATTGAACCGCATTTTTGATGAAAAAAAAATTTTAGTCAAAATTTTTTGAAATTTTTTTCTTAAAAAATACCGAAAAAGAATCGTCTCAAAACTAATAGGAATATTGTTTTTAGCTCATTTACGATCATTTTCACCACTAACTTGAATGATTCCAACAATTTGGCCATGAGATGTCATTGGCCGGTCCCACATAATAGTGGGCGTCTTTAAAAGTTCTGTACGGATTAGGCCCATTTCTTGGTTTTAAATAGTACACACAGTGACTATAATAAAAAGCAACAAAACCCATTGCTTTTTTAGTTTTAAGAAAATTAATCAAATTTTTACAAAAGTGACCGCTCCGCACCGGCGCATCAGCCAGGAATGAGCTAAAAACAATATTCCTATTAGTTTTGAGACGATTCTTTTTCGGTATTTTTTAAGAAAAAAATTTCAAAAAATTTTGACTAAAATTTTTTTTTCATCAAAAATGCGGTTCAATTAAGCGCTAGTGTGTCAAATCTATATCCATATAATAAGTTTTGATAGTTCCACATTGATTTACTCGTATTTCAATGTTTGTTGAGCTTTAAATGGGTTATTTCTGCCTGCATATTCAGTAATCGAGATCGACATTTTAAATTGGCCCTATTCTGACGCTACTTTCTAAGGAGTTTCCTTATAATGCCTCAAACATTTCCCTTTTTGAAAGTAAATGGCTATCTAGTCGTACAAAATAACTACGGCGCTTAGAAAACCGTTCATGCGCAAAATCCCGCACGCTCTGTTTCTCTACCACTCTCTCACTTCCGCGCATTCTCTCGCCTGGTCCGGCGCCCGAGCGCTTAATTGAACCGCATTTTTGATGAAAAAAATATTTTAGTCAAAATTTTTTGAAATTTTTTTCTTAAAAAATACCGAAAAAGAATCGTCTCAAAACTAATAGGAATATTGTTTTTAGCTTATTTACAATTATTTTCATTACTAACTTGAATGATTCCAACAATTTGGCCATGAGATGTCATTGGCCGGTCCCACATAATGGTGGGCGTCTTTAAAAGTTCTGTACGGATTTGGCCCATTTCTTGATTTTAAATAGTACACACAGTGACTATAATAAAAAGCAACAAAACCCATTGCTTTTTTTAGTTTAAACAAAATTAATCAAATTTTTACAAAAGTGACCGCTCCGCACCGGTGCATCAGCCAGGAATGAGTTCAATAATTGTAGTTTGTAGTCAGGGTGATTCCCTATCTAACTCAAAAAAGAACGAGTCGCTATCTACATTTTGAAGCATGTTATGATTTTTCAAACATGCCACTCTCTAAATTTTTTCGCTGAGTCACCAGGTTTGTTTGTGTTTCACGCGATTGCGAAATTTTTTATCGAAATTCTGACAACGCCATTCGATAGAGGGATGTTCGAAATACCTTAGGCCATATTTTCAGCCAAATTGAAAATCATAAATTTCTACGTCCCAGCCATGCTCGAGTTTCTCGCGATTCCTCTCATATTTATTATCGTGCGAAATGTGAGACCGCAGTCATTTTATTTCGCACCCTATCCCAACATGTCGGTGGTTTGGAGAGTGCATGAAATGAGGAGAGAGCGTAATTTGCGGTTTTATGAGTTGTGGGCGTTGTTGATTCGTCCTACTGTAATTGTGATAAATAATATTATATTTATTTATTACTCTCCACCATTTCAGAAGCCCGTGACTCACGCCAAGTGGGAAGGAGTGAGAGAAACGAAGAAATTCGGACCGCGAGGAATCGTCGCACCCTATGTCAATTGGCTAATCGAAAACATTCTGGTATGAGCCCCTCTTCCATTCTTGTAATATTGGTCACTCAGAATAACGGGCTTACTAAGGGCAATATAATATGAAAACTGAGAAAGTATGTACATTTGTGAGTATGGAAAAAAATGAATTCGGTAAGGACAGAGAAAAAATGAACTCGGTATGAATCTAGTGTATGTCTCGATTACTAATTAACAAAGTTAATATTGCTACTATTTCCCAGCGCGGAGTTCCCTCAGAGGATTGCCTCTCACTCAATGTGTTCACTCCGTGCTGGGAGGCACCGAAAGGAGGTTAGTGTAGTATTTTTAAAATATTTCACGGCTCATACTCATCAGCATAAAAATTGTTGTATGAAGAAATCTCTTGAACAAGAACAGGAATAATATACAATTAAAAATTCAATGTCTTTTAAGATAAGTCTTCCCAGGTTTCCCTGTGATGGTATTTATCCACGGCGGTGCTTTTCTGCGAGGAGATGCCATTATATATGGAGACATCAACATTTGCGAGAATATTGTTATCTTTATTTATTTAAATGAATTAAATGGATAAGTATTGCGATTAGAGTTTGAAAGGTAACTATACAACTACCCGCGTAAGAGGGAAATTACACCCCCACACTCTTCATTCCACGCGATCTCTCTTTAAAAAAGCGGTCAATTTCCCTGTTATGCGGGTAGTTGTTTAGTTACCTTTCAAAGTCTAACTGCGATCAAGGAAATATTAATTTGAAGAAAAAAATGTATGTGATCTTCAGGTAACTCGTGACGTCATCTTCGTAACCATTCAGTACCGCGTTGGCTACCTTGGATTCATGACCACAGGAATGCGATACTTTTAGAGAGAAAATTAATTTATATTTTACAGAAACATTTTATTTCAGGAGACTCTGCATGTCCCGGCAATCTTGGATTATGGGATCAAACCGCGGCCCTTCAATGGATTAACGACAATATCGAAGCGTTTGGAGGGAACAAGGTTTGATTATCAAAAATCACCCAGTTTCTATATTTGTTAAAAAATAGAAATATTTTTTTCTTACCTGTTTTCTGGTTCTTCAGATTTTATCTTATGTTACCAATCATTAACAGCATGTCTTGTATTCGCTTATTTACGTACATGTTGAAACACATTTGTGCTGTACGACAAATAAAATAAAATATATACTCAAAACGCAATCACAACGCAATCTCTTTTTTCCAGAACAACATCACTCTTCTCGGTCAAAGTGCGGGCGGCGCGAGTGTTGACATGCTGCATCTCAGTCCGCACTCAACCAGTTAGTTGATTCCTCCACTACTAGGAAATTGAAATGTCTGTCTGTTGGTATGTTTTTTTTTCCTTCCGCGTGACGGACCTTTTTTCTGCTCAACTTTCTTCAAAGTTGAGCAATCTTCTCAGGTCCTTTTGCATATGATAGCCCATCACGAAACACATCGATTTTTATATTTGAAAAAATCGATAATTTCATGGCCAAGCCGGTAGCGAGCTCGAATTCAAATCCGAGGGTCGCAGGTTCGATCCCCGCCGGTGCATAGTCTTTTGCCGCATTTTTTCCAAGTGTCAAATGTGGCCCAAACCCATTTTTGAGTAACGAGATCCACATTTGAGCATCTTTTGCCGATTTTTGAAGTGAAATATCGATTGATTTCACTTGATTTCACGCGATTTCATGATATTTTCGCACATTTCGCTCCGAATCATTCAACATGCCGGCAAACCTCGCAGGAATGGAGTTAGAACGAGAGTGTACGGGAAATAGAGAGTGACTCTCTCACTTTGGCACACTCTCTCGCCCCTGACCCCTTTCTGGAGGCCGGAATCATGCATCCGGAAGCTTCCTAATAAATCGCTTCAAAATCGCTCTATCTTCTCGGATCCTTTTGCATACGACAACAGACCAAAATCCCTTTAAAATTTTGCAATATTTAATTGATCAAATCCATAGCCAAGTGGGTTACGCGCTTGACTTACAATCCGAGACCCCCAGGTTCGAACCCCGCCGAGGGCAAAACGTTTGCCGCATTATTCGCAAGTGTCAGAAGCTCTTCTAGCATGTTCTTGAGTTACGTGAAACACGTTTTCACCTGTTTTGCCGAGTTTTAACATGAAAAATCGAAAATTTCGAAAAGTTTCCAATTGCAGAGCGTGGAGGATCACAGGAAAAATTGTTTTCGATGTCGGAAACGTGCCTGAACGTGTTCTAAAACGTTTTAACAAGAAAATCGAAAATTTCGAAAAGTTTCCATTTGATTCGCAGAGCGTAGAGGATCATAGGAAAAGTGTTTTTCGATGTCGGAAACGTGTTCGAACACGCCAGGGAAATCAACACACGGTATCCTGCGTTTCCGTTGATAAAGGCTCGTGAGGCTGAGAGCGATCGAAAAAAAAGTTGCCACGGAGCCACGAAGTGGCGTAGTGGCAACTTTTTTTCGATCGCACTCAGCCTCACGAGCCTTTTGCAATGGAATAAGCCAGTACTCTTTCTAGAGATGAACACATTCCCCCCAACATACTAAGCTCGCCCTGGACCGATCTTGGAGCCGGCTACTGAGTTCTCCTCCCTGGACCGAGACAACAGCAAGCTACCGACCTCCCCCTGGACCGAGCCTGAAGAAGGCTACCAATGTTCCCCTGAACCATACCTGAAGAAGGCTACCGAGGTCCCCCTGGACCGTAACTGAAGAAGGCTACCGAGGCCCCCCTGGACCGTACCTGAAGAACGCTACCGAGCTTCCCCTGAACCGTAGCTGAAAAAGGCTACCGAGGTCCCCTGGACCGAACCTTCACTCAGAACTGTGCATAGAGCGTAGTGTACGCATAGAGCGTAGTGTACGCATAGAGCGTAGTGTATTTAACCTCAACACATCCCGGCTAGTTTCATAGTATTTTTCAATTCAATATTCTAGCTACTGACAACCACTGAATCACGAATGTGGCCGTCAAATGAGTGTGACGTGAAACACAAGCAAGCAAGGCCTAACATACATAATACTTAAAGGAGGTCGAACAGCAGAATATCTTGGCACGACAACCCTGAACTTCCGTTTACTTACTGTAAGACAGAGGTTGACATATTTGCCAGAACTCGTCCATTTATATGTTTGTTTCGCCTTCTCTAGCTGTCAATCGGTTCGGAGGAAAGATAGAGATCTCATTTTTTTAGGATTTCCATTAGCATTCTTAGGTGTAAGCGAGTAATGCCATTAGTTTCAGATCCTATTTTTGCTGTTCTTCCTCCTTTAAAATACTTTAGATTACATAGACCATCAGAGAATGCTTCTGAGATTTGTTTGCTGTAAAATAATTCCCTCAATTAGTAAAGCTTAAAATGTTGTCTCTTCTCAGATCTCTTCCACAAGATCATCCCTATGTCCAGTAGTGCAGAGTGCCGATGGGCTAGTAACAAGTGATTTTTTAAATCTCATGAAAATGCGTCAGATGCGAGAAAGAAATGTGAATGAGAGCATAAAATATCATTCACATTTGTTTTCAGCTCTTGGTAGTTTCTGAATCCAATCGTTGATGAAAATAAGGAGCTAATTTATATTACAGAAATATGCCCGAGCAGTGTTTCAACAAGGCGAAGCGACTGGGAATCACGGAGTGGAAGGATAGTGAAGAGGTCGACCAATTTTTTTTTAAATAGATAAAAACCATTGAAATTAATATTATATATCAATTTCACAGTTACTCGATATGCTACGGCAGATACCGGCGCACAAATTCGAGGTGGACTTTCTGAGTCGACACAAGCAGCCGGATGTCGATTTCGGTGAGCTCTTGATTTGAATGAAACGAATTTTTTACGGCAAACCAAATCAAAAGGCGATACTATCGCGGGATGAAAGCACAATACAAATTATCTACCATTCAAATACTATTTTGAAGCTAATAATACATTGCAGTAATTTTTGGCAGAATATTTCAAAGTACACCTTATTTTTCCACTTTAGAAACAGTTCCTTTTGTCGACGGAGATTTCTTCCCTGCTTCATTTGATGAATTGAGAAGAAAAGCGACGCCCAAACCGATGATGACTGGAGTAACGAAGGAAGAAGGGCTTTACATGAGTAGGCCAATTTAAATTCATTATTTTAATCATTTTTTAAATAATTTAATTAGTCAAAAGGAATTCGTTGATGATGATCGCATTTTTTTACAGTTCCTTGCAAGAAAGCAACTGAAGAGGACTTGAACGAAGTGATTACTTTTGGCTGTACATGAGGCAAAGAAAAAGGACGCGATTGCAGTGAGTTTCTTAGGTGTAGAATGAATTGAGAACTTACGTGGGCTGCAAATTATCTCAGAGAGAGAAATTGACGAGTAGAATTAGAAGAAGGAACAAAATCCACAAACGGGACGTTCTTCAACAGTGAGTTCAACAGCGGATTTCCAGGCCGATATCCACCTTGCTTACATGGGCGAAACTCTGCCGGAGGACAAGGACGTGATGCTTAGGAAAATTGCGAATGTAGGCTTTGATCTATTTAGCACTATATTTTTTTACGTTCATTACATCTATAAATAGCATGCGTTGAAAATATGAATTCATTTAAGATCGGATCAGACTACTATTTCAACGCGGGAATGCTCGAAATGTGCAGAAAAACAGTTGTACTGCAAGGTGCGGCAAGCGTATGCATCAGGGCTGTGCGGAAAACTTTTTCGGAAATTTTTTTGGAGCTCTCGGAAACATCGAAGCCAGAAGTTACACACGTGTGTTAGTAATTATATCGTAGCTTAATGAATGTACTTCATGAATGATCAGTTGGAATTATCATATTTATATTGTCTTGAGAATTGTAGCCCATTTCTCAAAAATTTTCCGAAAATGTTCCGAGGCCATAGCCATCAGTTGGAATTATCATTTTTTATTATCATTTTTTTGGCCATTTGACTCCTTCACAACCGCTCAAAAAGTAAAAAATGAGAGTCGAGTGAATCTCACTCGCAAAATGAGGTACATTATCAGGAGTCAAATGAATCTCACCTAGGATTCACTTGACTCCTGAGGGTTTTGGCAAGCAAAAAAATGATAACGCAAGATACTAATATCATGTATTTTGAGTATTCCGTTAAGTATAATTTAAAACTAGCCGATGTGATAGTAAACAAAAAGAGGAAACTTGAAAACTGGGCTGAAAGAGTGATTTGCATAAGGATAAATTATTTTTGCTCAGAAAATATAAAAGCTTATTATCAATTCTAAGTCGTTGTGTACCATTACGACATTTACACGCCTTGTCTAAGCCGAGTTATGAGCTCAGGAGTCAAGTGAATCCTAGGATTCACTTGACTCCGAGTCATTTTGACTCCTCAATCAAAATGACTCAGAGTCAAATGATTCAAGGAGTTTATAAAAGAGTCAAATGGCCAACCCTAATTCCAACTGATCATTCATTACTAGCACGTGTGTAGCTTCTGGCTTCGATGTTTCCGAGAGCTCCAAAAATTTCCCGAAAAAGTTTTCCGCACAGCCCTGGTATGCATTACATTTTTACTATTATCATGGCATGCACTAAACAAAAATTTAGCCCAAGAAAACTTTTGTATTTCTTTAACTATATTTGTATCGCACTTGCTACTTCCACAACAGTTGCAGCTAGTATTTCTGCAATATACATATCGCTTGAATAGATAGTTTGGTGTGAGGATTTCAAAAATCAGATGAATTCAATCAGACCAGCCAGTCTTTTTCTACATCTTCGAGCACCATAACCCGACCGTAATGGGCTTTCTGGGAAAGCAATTCCCGATTCAAGGTTAGTTTCGATTTTTTTTCCTTTTTTGATAAATTTGATAAATATTGGAATGATAGTTAAGAATATCCACAAAAATTCCAAACTAATAATAAAACCGTCGTATTGATCCTTGGTCAGACGTGACTCATGCCTGTGAGTTGTTCTATCTCTTCAATAAGGGACTTGTCTCTAAGCCGACTCCTGTTCCCGGAGACGCTGAAGTAACCGATCAATTCACAACGGCTTTCACCAACTTCGCCAAATATGGGTAGGTCATGATCGATATCAATTATTGGACATTTGAAAAACGGGACCACATTCTTGTTTATCTCACTTAAAATATCATCAACGGTATAATCCTGTTTAAATGCGGACCTGCAATGCACTGAAGAACGTAGGTTATCTAGCAGATTATGTTATGTTTCAAAATGTTCTTTTCTACTTAACTCGCACAAGCGAACCAGTGGAATATCGACTGCTGCACTTGTACTTAAACAAACAAACTCATAATCGCACAGAAATCCAAATGGACCGGATGAGGATAAGACAGATCTACACGTTTATTGGAAGCCGCTAGACAATCTCAATCACAACCGCAATTTAGTCTTTGCCACGAACGGACCTCGAATGGACGAGCAATTCTTTGAGGTAATTTTAAAATGTTACAAAAATATATTTCTTCAAATTATAAAAATTAAATTGCAGGGACGAGTAGCCAAGTATTTGGAGATCATCGAGAAGCACCGCGACTGAACACGCTATCCTTTTGATCGACTTTGAATTGGACAATGTTCGCGCGTATCGCTGATGATCAATTTCAATGCGATCATCAATGGCCAATCGCCTTGTTCATTCTATATCTGTATTATAAGATTTTTTTGAACAAATGAAATAGTTGTATGATATTTGTGTACGTCGTAAAATAAGCGTTGACATTTGAGAAAACAAATAATGATCAGCCAATGGAAACTACACCAATATAACAGCCCCACAAACAATTATAAATATATCCTTTTATCTTCTGTCCTCCTATATATTTCTCTATCACTCTCCTCTCTATGCTACGTCACTGTCACTTTCGTAGTTTATCATCTTCTCCCTCGGCAGTTTTTTTAGCCTTGATAATGTAGTCGACAGAAGCCCGACAGAGCGATAAATATGTGAGGTAAAGCATGCGAAGTGGGAATCAAAGCGTTAAAGATGTTTTGAGTTGGGTCATTTTCAATAATTATTCCCCACAATTTCTTTATGCATACATCATCATCATCAACACAAAGCAACAACATTGACACGAAAATGCAGCGTAGATCATCGACTTCTCATGATTTCCATCAATTTCAGAGTGCTAGTCATCGTCACATTCTCATCACTAGCGATATTGGCGTATTTCCTCTCCAATCTATTTATTTCCGCCGCTAATTTATCGATTTTTCTTCTAACAAATTCACTCTTCGGCACTTCCCGACCTCTTATCGGCTGCACGAATCTGGTACAACTCTCATCGGATGGGTTAACCAAAACGAGAAAAGCCGCGGGGCAGATGCAGTGGTCATTCGGGTAGCTTGGACATGGGAAATATGGTCCGAATTTGGGCGCATCTAGGCGTTTGAAGAATCCAATTTGATGAGAGGTAATAACGGGCGCACAGAGGCATCCGACGAGGAGAAAAGCTGATGCGGCAACCAGCAGCCGGATCTCGTAGATCCAATCGTCTTTAGACGGTTGAGTAATAGCCTTAATTGAAACATTGTTGTCACATTCTTCATCCATTTATGCGCATTCAATACTTGTCTTTCGTATTTGTTAATATTCCAACAGAGACATTTGGGAATGAAGCAACGTACAGCTGGCGTGCTAGGCATGACCACTGCGACTTGTGGAGCAGCTGCAGCAGCGACGTTGTTGTTCTGAAAACCAGTTTTTCTCCATATTTTTAATTCGATACCATATCAATCTTCGATACCATTCGTCACTTATTACCACTTCACAAACACTCCTCCAAAATAATAAAACGTTCCGCGGCTAAACACAAATTCCGCTAGCGAGAGAGCATGACAAAGGAAGAGACACGTCGAGGTATAGAAAGAGAGTACACGCACCAGTAGTTCATTTCATCAACGTATCATTTCAAAATTGTAATACCGCATTCTGATTTCCATTGTCGTCTTCGTTGGAGGAGTACCCATCGTCGGTGGTGGCACGAGGAGGAGGCTGCTGCACTTGCTGCACAGCAAGCTGCTGCAGATTGCCCGGCTGCACGGCGGGTTGTTGCTGCACGACCGGCAATTGGGCTGCGCACTGTTCCATCTGACACGGTGAAGTGAGAAGTAGAGTTGACCACTCGAAATAACCTTTGTTCGAGAACAAAGGAAGATTAGCAACGAGACAAAGAACTGTTCCGGAACGGAGTCGAAACGCTTTGTTCTTTTTCGTTTCGACTTTTCGAGTGGTCATCTCTAGTGAGAAGGAAACCTTATGCTGCGTTCAGCGTCGCTGAAGGGTCAGAAATGGTCTCGTCATTCTTCACAGTCTCTCGACCGGTCGGCGGGCGAGAGAGTGTACGGAATGACGAGACCATTTCTCACCCCTCAGCGACACTGAACGCAGCATTATATTGCAAGTATCTTTTTGAATTTGGTTACAATATCGATTGCTATGTCAAGTATACTACAAGTTACATACGGTTAAAACTACAATAGGAATGACTGTTTCGCTCCCTTAGCGTCAGACAGTCATTGTCAGGCAAAATAAAACGCACAATGGCCACGATCATTGCCGGCATGAACGCAAAGCAGATGAGCGGCCAGGCGAGAAGCCAAAGCGTCATTACGAGGAACATTGCGATGTCGAGGTCGGCGAAAATGAGCACGAGAGTGACTATTGTGGATGCAAGAGAAACCACGCCAGAGAAGATGGCATAGTGCTCGAAATCTTTCTGAAACAAAGTTAACTCATTATATTTTCCAGCAAAATCTACTTTTTTGATAAATTATTCTATCGTACAACAAAAAAGCAGATATGGGGCAAGTCGAGGGAGGGAGTAATAATATTTTAAATGGATTTTGTAATGATAAGATAAGATATTTGTACATGTTTGTGCATGATAATAGTATGAAGAATAGTAAAGTATTCTCACTTCGTCATGCAGAATAACCACGCAAAGGGTGAAGAGAGCGATGGAGGCAAAGTAGCCAACTCCAATAGCAGCGTTCACTCCACTGTGCGATGAGACAGGCATGTGCTTCACGATTGTAATGCACTGAAGGGCGTTTGCCAGGGTGACACTGCAGACGAGGTAGGGACGGAAGTTGATCTGCACAGTTCAATGTTATCGCAACTCTGAATGTTTTGTCCTTTTCGAATGCTCTCTTTACGCGATTTGTTTAACAAAAATAATGCAAAATAAAGCCGGGGTTGTAATTTCGTCGGATTTTAGAGAGATTTGAGAAGTAGCAAACATTCTTGTATATTTTCTCCAATTACAGTGCAGACCTCGTAACCATATCCTCTTCTGACGTTACCGTGTGACGTGAAAAATAAGTATGCCTATTTTTGTCACTTACTATATCTCGGGCACGATAGAAGAGGAGCAGAAGGGCTCCGCTCAAGTAGAAAAGCGTCATGAATGCGCTCATTTTGCCGTCCATATGAAACTCGTTAAGATGAAAGAAAACGAATAACATGATCATCCAGAACATACAGCCCCCCGTGGGTAGCCCGCGTAAGTTGGACTGCAACAATTAATGTAAAGAAGGAGTATACGCTCAGTTATCGATAAAGCGATACAGTATACCGGAACATGAAACAGGGAGCCTGTACACTCTTGTCAAAGCAATCAAGTGTAAGGTCTATGTGACCAACTATTCGGGGGTTCCTTCCTTAGTTTAAAATCAAGCATAATTAGCTATAACATTGATGTCTCACAGGCCATGGGATGAGAGCTACGATGAGTGGAACAACGGAGACACAGAGATGGAGATGAAGAAGGAGAAGTGCGACATACGGCCAGTCCCAAGCCTCAATAAATAAATATTTAATATGTGCATGTCGAAATTTTTTGTGCGGAAAGTTTCTTCTTGCCCTTATTTCAGCACGAAATGAAAAAAATTCATTGAGATTTTGAATGAACTTTGCATCAATTTCAGTAGTGATTATCAAACTTATGCACCTCTCCGCACAGAAGACCCAGCAGTGCACTGTAGCAAGCGAGTATCGACAGCGAGTATTTTTTCTAAATAGAAACAGTAATTGCTTTCTAATTCGATCACTGCTAAAGCAATGTAGAGGCGCATACTGTTAGCAACAATAGCGGCGAAAACACTGATTAATTAATGAATTTCAGTAACTTACGTGAATATTCGTGAAGTGTAGGGCTAGGTATGACAGGGCGGCGAAGAGGACGATCGGGAATTTGACAAAGGGGCTTGAGAAGACTTCAATGCAGACGCCTGCTGCGATTATTGACGTGACCAGCACGACTCCGCCCACAATTGCTGCAGCCGGCTGTTTAGGCTGCAATGTTTGCTCTCTTTTGTTGATGGACTATCTACTAATAGCCAGAATTAGCTGGATAAGTCATCACAATGCGTTAGATTGGTCCTACTAGCAACTTAAGCCTACTTAGACCTCAGACTTATGAATGCGCTACCTTAGTCCACGTCTCGTCGAGACAGTACTCGGCAGTTGAAAGCAGTACGACAATTTCAATCAGCCATTTTCCCGCGTCCCATCGCCATTCTTCGAGAGCGAAAAGCAGAAATAGGAACAGAAGTGAGGCATGACCAGCGATGTTCAGTGCACAATCGCGGAAGTTCATCTAAAAACACGTAAATAATTTTGTCAGTGAAGAAAAGAAGTATTCGAAATAGCAGGGAATGCAATCAAGGCGATTCTGGCGCAAACACTCGCGTTATTTAGAGAGAGAGAGAGGAGAAATATTTGGACAAGGGAGATGGTTGCTAGGGGTTACTACTCTTTAGCATGTCGAGGAGTTTCAGGGAGGTAACGAGATATCTGGATACATTTCTTCATATTCGGCTGACTCACTTCTGTAAATGTTACTTCAAGTCCGAAAATTCAAAACGAAAAATAGTGATCATACGAATATTTTGACTAGGTGGGGGAATTTATTACTATGGGCTTCGACCTCTCCCACTTAGTGCCATAGAGGGTACTTGATAAGGCCTGATAGGAGACAGAAATGCAAACACACAACAAGCAACCCAAAACACATGGAGGCCGACTACAACATGCATGCAAACAAGTAATGGTTTGACACTCTCAATTCTGCATGCTCTGTCGCGCTGTCTGATCGATGAGAGATCATGTAAAATGAGGAGAGTCCGATCACTCATGCAAACCATCGAGAACTAATCTATACTGACAATGAGAAGCAAATAGACCAAAATTCCCCAAAATGATATTAGTTAGTGTAAAGCTGAATTTCTCGGTTTTCATCTTTTTTTCACTCTTCTTTGGATCTTTCAGTTTAAGAGACCGTCCACGAGAAAGTGCAAAGGGGTCCCGGATGAGAAATCGATAACCTACCCTCAAACTTTTTTCGCGGAATGAGCATCACGAATGCTGATCGCGACCACATATGGTTAAGGTTGAAAAAAATTTTGAAGGTCAACAATTTTTTTCAAATTTTTGAGCAATTTTTTCACCCAAAAATAAAGTTTCGGTCTGATTAGTGGAAAGTAGTTTATATAACGTATTTTTGCATGCTGATTCCGAATTTAATAGTTAGAATGGATGAAACGTGCGTTGGAAAAAGGTGTAACCTAAAAATCATTTTTTTTTTAGTAAAAAATCGAAAATATCTTTTTTCCGACCACCCTACTACATGACTCTGACCCCAGTTTTGGAATCTACGATCGAAAAGACATCGGGAACCGAGATTCCATAATTTTAAAAATAGGGATTTTTGAGATATTCTTTTTTGAATTTTCAAAATTCATTTTTTTTCAACAAAATGTTTTTTCGTAACTCACGATTTTTTTCGTAAACATAGCTACTTAGGGACCAAAATTGTTCCTTACATTAATAATGCAATAATACATTGCCTATCTCAAATATCAAACAACCTTACAAGAATTTAAAAATAAAATTGGCAGGCTGGCCAATATACAAATTATAATTAATATATCTTTGTTTTCCGATGAGGTACAAGTGGGAATGCGGGTTTAAAATTTTATATGCATAATTGTAAACGTTTTTGTTGTAGAGTAATTTCGAATTCATCAACGATATAAAAAATTTATTTTCTCAAATACCATCGACTCTTAAAGGGAAATATTTCAGAGTGCTTGTACACTCATAATAACACATCCACTGTAGAAATATGACAATGATCCCGCAACTGTGAAAAAAAAGTTTTCTGAAAAGAATCCATGAACCCGGGTTTATTATGAGTGCACAAACACTCTGAAATATTTCCCCTTAATAGTCGATGGTATTTGAGAAAATAAATTTTTTGTCTGTAAATTACACTTTTTGTATGCAGCTTTACATTTAAATTGTTTTCTGCCTTTAATCGTTGATGAATTCGAAATTACTCAACAACAAAAACGTTTACAATTATGCATAAAAAATTTTAAACCCGCATTCCCACTTGTACCTCATCGGAAAACAAAGATATTTTAATTATAATTTGTATATTGGCCAGCCTGTCAATTTTATTTTTAAATTCTTGTAAGGTTGTTTGATATTTGAGATAGGCAATTTATTATTGCATTATTAATGTAGGGAACAATTTTGGTCCCTAAGTAGCTATGTTTACGAAAAAAATCGTGAGTTACGAAAAAATATTTTGTTGAAAAAAATGAATTTTGAAAATTCAAAAAAGAATATCTCAAAAATCCCTATTTTTAAAATTATGGAATCTCGGATCCCGATGTCTTTTCGGTCGTAGATTCCAAAACTGGGGTCAGAGTCATGTAGTAGGGTGGTCGGAAAAAAAGATATTTTCGATTTTTTACTAAAAAAAGTGATTTTTAGGTTACACCTTTTTCCAACGCACGTTTCATCCATTCTAACTATTATATTCAGAATCAGCATGCAAAAATACGTTATATAAACTACTTTCCACTAATCAGACCAAAACTTTATTTTTGGGTGAAAAAATTGCTCAAAAATTTGAAAAAAAATTTTTGACCTTCAAAATTTTTTTCAACCTTAACCATATGTGGTCGCGATCAGCATTCGTGATGCTCATTCCGCGAAAAAGTTTGAGGGTAGGTTATCGATTTCTCATCCGCGACCCCAGCCCACTCGTTACGTGCTCTCGTGGACGATCTCTTAAAGAAGGAGTATTACGATCTCGCGCTGCCTCATTCCTCATCTCCTATGTGGCAATGGCGCGGTCGCTCTCTCCTCTTTTTGCATTATCCCTCCCTCTCATTTTTGAATCCCTGCGTGTCAGGGTCAGTTTGGCACAGAGCCAAACTCGAATACTCTGTTCAAACGTATTGGTTGAAGGTACGGTTCGCGGGGCTCTTACCGGAGAACCGAGCGTGATAGCCCCACAGTGAGAACTCAGTTGACCAAAAGTGAAAAAAGATACCACCTTTAACCATCACGCTTGTTTGTAGTTTTCTATTAGTGGGGGGAATATAAAAAAAATTTTGGCGACGTAATTACAAGCATACATCTGACAATCTTCTTTCGAATGTTTCTCGCATTGTTAGGTAACAACCGAGACCCAAAGGGAAAATGAGAAAATAATCTTCTTACGTGCGATAGAGCAGAAGAGGGAATTGGGATTAGTCATGAATGGCTTCTAATAGAAGATCCACCGCATGTAGTTTGATCCCCATGAACTATACATGAACTATACACACGTAGTGATATTCAAGCGTATGCTACTTAATTATAACATTTTACATAAATTACATACAGGGAATTTTACGATGGAACATGGTTTCTCCAAGCACTTGTTCGGTATGCGAAATAAACCGTTGCTATCAAGCTTCATTTAGAAATTATCCGATATTTCAACGCACGATTTGCGCAGGAATTATCAACACAAAATGTGTGCCGGATCTGGCCTTTCCGATCGGGAATTTTCAACAAAATGCAACACGCGGGACGGATTGGTGATCGCGCGATGCGTCAAAACCCTACACCAATCGGGCGCACAAGCTGAAAAGACGGAGTTTTTGGTTAGATCGTACTCCCCCCCACCCAAACTAGCTGAGCCAAATAACTCGATTCCTTACTATAAAATCATGCATTTAACAACACGGACAAAGTGCGTGAACAAATTTATGAAGAAAGCAGTTTTGACCCTCGAAACCTATCTATAAATACGCGGAAGGATGAGTTTAGTAAGAATCAATTCAAATCTGGCCAGTTTTATGGGACTTGCACTATAGATCTGGCCAGTTTATATATTTCGCAATAAGCCGTATTGTGCGTGGGACGAAAATGTATGTATAAAATGATTTGTTCCCTGTGAACAATACAATGACTAAGACTGTCGAATGGACGCTTTATCGATTAGTTGCACTCAGTCACACTCTTATTGATTCGTTTACACGTCTCTTCTCTACCGGGTCGATGAGTGTCTTGCAGGGGGATAATTGGGGACGGGAAATCTGAAAATATTTATCTTTAGATCTTGATTTTTAATCTCTTGTCAGAAGAATATTTTCTCAGTTCAGATCACCCATCAATTGGAACTGTAATCTCTAATAGCAAATTTCAGTTTTTGATCTTTCATCGCTGATATCTGAGCACTAATACCGAAATGTCACTCCTAAATTCTCGTTCCCCGTCTTCAAATTTGATCTTTGATCTCGGTTTTTGATCTTTGATCTCTAATCTCTCCTTACCTCTACATGAATCCGCGCTGCTTGCACAGCGCCTCGTACTGGCAAATGAAGTCGGCGATCTCCTCCTCAGTGACGGCCTCAAATGATATTGCGTAATAATGACGCAATCGGTTTCAATTGAGCACTACTGCAGTGTTTGGGAACAGCCAACCTCTGCTTACTTAAAATCCGCGAAGTGGGACCGCCTGTGCGGTCCTAGTGTGATTTCCGAAAAGGTATTATGGTGTGCCACAAAATGCACTTACAGTAACCCGCCTCTTTCATATATCACTTTTGTTTTTGACTTTTTTCGCTAGTAAAGTTAATTTTTTGTTGTGTTTCTCGTATGAGCACATGACCAACAACATAAGCAACCATTCTGAGTGTTTGTTCGCCTACCGCCGCCCTTGCTCGCTTGATACTTTGATGTTTTATTTCCACTTCTTTTTTCTTTAAATAAAAAACCTTGCCAGACCACTTTAACGTCGTGTCCCCTACATTTTTTCTTCTCCTTATCAATGTTTCGACTATTGCGCTTCTTTCTAATCTAATGCCGTTCAATTCCAATGGGTCGTTTGTCCGCAGCGACCTGTGAATGATAGTTTTGTTTCGAATCATCCCATATTCCGCGCGTTGACCTACCAGACCACTTTAATGCCGTGTCCCCAATATTTCTTTTTGTCCTTATTAATACTTCGACTACTGCGCTTCTTTCTGCCTAAGGCTGTTCATTTCCGATGGGTCGTTTGTCTGCAGCGGCCTCTGGAAGATCGCTCTCTTTCGAATCACACCACATGTTCGGCGCTTTGACCTACCAGACCACTTTAATGCAATGTCCCCAACATTTCTTCTTTTCCTTTTTAATATTTCGACTTTTGCGCTTCTTTCTAACCTAACGCCGTTCAATTCCAATGGGTCGTTTGTCCGTAACACGCGCCTCACTTTTGTTTTTTCGCAGACGCTCACTGAGATGTTTTATGAATATATTTTGGCCAGAAACGTCGAGGGAAGAGGGACAAATGGAGGGGCGAGGGTGATTATAACTTTAATTACAGGAAATACCAAGAATCGGGCGTATAAAACTGCAAAATGTGAAGAAAAAATATTTTTAATATAAAGTCTGACCCAGTCGAACAACCCATTGAACAGTCCATTGATGGGAAATACGGTAGGATCAGTGAAACTTCGTTCAATTTTGAAAACGCCTTAATGTAATTTTCTTTCGTGATTTTTAATTTCTTTGTGCTCTCATTGGATTCAGCACTCGAATTATGAAGGGATAGGCTTAATATTACAATTTTAGGAAGTACCTTGAATTTTGCCCCTGCGGTCGCTATGCTTACTCGTTCTTTAGTTTGTCCCAAACACCGCAATGCTACCTCATAAAGATGAAGCGATCAATTATCTAATGATGACGCAACCATTTGCCTAATAATGACGCAACACTCACCTCATTCTTGACTGCGTCAGTCAGCAGGACTCGGTGCATGTAGAGGTACTGAATGTCCATCTGCACCGAGCCGTGTCGCTTGCCGCGCAGACCGATTACAATCTGGACAATTTATAGATTATTTAACAATTTAATGATTAGGAGGGTTTCGCTCTCCCCCCTTAGACAACAGTATGTCTCATTGGAATCCCCTAACGCATCGGTTAGGAACGATTTAATTCAGGATACCGTACTCCAGTAATACCGTACCTCCTTGAGGCTGGTCTTCTGGCCGGCCTTGAGCTTGGCGAGCATCAGCTCCAGCCCGACGATCGTGCCCGTGCGACCGATTCCTGAAATTAATCTCGTTGATTACGGTAAACTTGGCATCGTGTCAATCTACCCTTCTTGTTTGATGATCACTACATATTGCCAAACGATACCGTATTTTTACTACCGTAATCTCCAATGACGTCACAATGACGCCATCAGCTCGTCATCCCCTTCTCTCACCGGCCGAGCAATGGATGACGGTGGGCGACACCTTGACGAGCAGCTTGATCAGCGTGACACAAGTGGTGACGTCAAGTGGCACGCCGCGATCCGGCCAGTCGTTCCACTGGATGTGCTCCACGTCAAACGACTCCTGCAACGACAATATTTGTGTAGGGTAGTCATAGGCTACAGTGTACCCTGAACATACAGTATCCCGTACACGTTCTACATTTAGACGGTAAAATGTACCCGGTAGTAGCCTATAGAATCTGTCAGTTACAGTATTTTTGGGTGATGTATCCCATGACGTTATCTCGATAACTGAAAACATACGGTAGCCCGAGGATACGGTAACCTACAGTAACTCTACTCACACTTCCGTCCGTTAGCGTGAGCGTCGTGCGTGTCATCAGCTTCATCCACTCGCGACTCTTGACCACCTTGACGATTACGGAGCCGTAAATCATCTGAAATTGATCTTTGATCCTGGAACTTGGGTTTTTGCACTTTGGTCATTGATCACATTCAACCAGTACCGATTAGTGTTCAGATGGGTCAGTCGAGATCAGAGATCAAAGATCAATCTCCATCGGAATCACCTCTCCAGCCTCGGGCCAGTACTGCTCGCACTTCTTCTTGCCCTGCTCGACCACGTTGCACAACATGAGAATCGACCTGCAATCAGGCGGCTACAGTAACCATACTACAGTAGTCCCAGGTCTCTACAGTATTCCTCACAGTAACCTATCTACAGTAAACCAGCCACTACCGTAACCCACAGTCACACGTACTTGCACTTCTCCTGCCAGACCATGCGCCAGAAGTCCTCGATCGTGGCGACGATTGGACCCTGTAGAAGATCAAAGATCAAATTTAGAGAGATCAAAGTTCAATATCGAAAGATTAAAGTTCAAGTTTCAATGATCAAATTCGAAAGATCATAGATGAAGTTTATAAGATGAAAGTTCACTTTTGAAAGGTGAAAGTTCAGGTTTAAAAAAGATCACGTTTTCAAAATCAAAGATCAAATTTCTAAGATCAAAGTTTAGAAATCAAAGATCAAAGATCACTTGCCTGAGTGCAGATGTACTTGCGCTTGTCGTCGACCGCGACCCAGTTGGCGTGAATGTAGTCGCCTGCAAAAGGAGGTAGTTATTACCGTAATCCTACAGTACACCCTACCGTACATTCATCACAGCTCTATGTACCTTCAACCATATTCTTGCAGTGCCTACTACAGTACGCCTTACGGTAGTGGGGGATGCGGTTGGGAAATTTGTAGTGATGTACGGTAGTCAGGGATGTACTACTGTACCGTTCTACCGTATCCCCTACAGTATCCCCACTACCATACCCAGAATACCGTATCCCCGCTACCGTATTCCCGCTACCGTACCCCATTATCGCATCCCCACTACCGTATAGTCAAGTTTCCCATGTAACCGTGGATTAGAGATAGGCAAGATCGAAAGAGTGTTTATGGGACGGAGAATACGACTCGAATACAATAAGTTACATGACGAATCACAAAGGGGAATTAGATCCGACCGGTCAGGATCGGTGTCTCGGGGCTTCTCTCGAGCGCTCAGCCTCGCTCGACCCGGGGATCTGACCCCGCCTACTTATCAGATGAAACAAGATATCGGAAAGCATGAATCATATGGATCAACGAAAGGGGGAAACGAAGCATGACCCAAGGAGTACACTCCTTGACAGTATCCCCACTACCGTATCTCCTACCGTGTGCCCTCTACAGTATCCCCGTACCTTGTCCTTCGGGCCATTTCAACACGACGCGCGACTCGTCGACGCAGAAGACGTCCTTGTAGCGGTTCTTGGGAGCGTTCGCGTCGAACGCCACCTTGGGAGTGTCTGAAATGGGCTAGTGTTAGACTACAGTATACCATCAGTTCGCGATAAGTTCGGAGCTACCGATGACAGACCGCTAAAGCGCCACTGCGCCTTTTCCAACGAGTTCCCGATTCCCGCCCAGCTACCGTATACCTCCAATGGCCTGCGTCTGGCGCTTGATGTCGTTGAACTCCTCGAGCAGGCCCTGGATGCCGGTCTGAAGAGGAAGAAAATCAGTCTTCGATCTGTGGTGGGGAGCTGTGATTACGGTAGCCGACTTACGGCGCAGGTTGCGCGCACAAACTCCTTGTACGCGTCCTTCGTCGCGGAGCCGCCGTGCTTGGGCGCACGCGCCGACACCTTGCGGTTGTTGACGGTAGCTACAAGTGAGAGGGGTTACGTTAGGTGCCTGATCGACAACAGACCGTCTTACCGTAGATTACGGTACATAACTCACCCTTCTCTTTCGATTGCCGCTTCTTCATCTTCGACCCCTCTGCCATCTGTGTGCCGTCGTCGTCGATTTGGGTGTTTTCCGCGTCGGCCTGAGCAGATTACGGTAGTTAGAGAGTTACGGTAGTTAGTGAGTTACGGTTGCAAGAGGGTTGCGGTAGTTAAAGGGTTACGGTAGTTGGACGATTACTGTAGGTCAACGACTGAGGATTACGGTAGGAGAAAAATCGATCGAAAATTGGTTCTAGATTTTGGGATTGGGTACGGTGGCAATCATTAACTGGTTTCAGATTAAGTGGTTACAGTAGGTCGTCGATCGATCGACAACTGAAGGGGGGATGGGTACGGTACTCACTCCTCCTTTCTTGCCGCTCTTCTTTTTCGGCGTCCTCTTTGGCGTCGCGGGAGCGACCATCTGGAAATGGAAGGGATAACGGTAGGGATCTCAAGATTACGGTAGTCTTAGGATCCTAGGATACTAAGATCTCAGGATCATAGGAGCTTAGTATCATAGGATCTTAAGATCTTAAGATCTTAAGATCCTTTGATCTGAATATCATAGGATCTTAAGATCTGGGGTTAGGGGGAGGGTACTCACCTACTAGACGAAGGGGATGTGAAGGAAGGGTTGGGGGAGAGCACAGGAGACCACCTCTGGCGGGCGCACGAGCGGAGAATGAGGGGAGGGAGGGGGAAATCGAGCAGATGGGAGAGGGAAATTAGGTATTCCACCAGTTTTGAACAAGGGGATTATCCCCTTATCCGCAGGCAAATCGATTGATTGATTAGAAGGAGTGATCTTTTATCTGTAATATATATGTAATATAATATATTTGCAAGTTGCCAAATGGCAGCTGGCCCCCGTATTCTCCCGCCATTGGGAAAGCACCTTGATGTTTCTCCCATTGGGAGGCGAACTGGGCTCCCAATGGGGCAAAAACGAGAGAATATAAGCAAACCGAGTGTGCGGCGAGTGTCGTTTACAGTTGACTCTGTGACGTCGCCGTTACAGCCTTTTTTCTGTTGATGAAGCGTAAATTATCAACAGATTCAGCATAAAAGTGGTATCAACACGTTCCCCATTCAGTCCCCAGTTTCCACAGTAATATTTCTACCATCTAGTCGAACCGCTCATAGAGGGTTCTGGGGCGAAGAAAACTGAGGGTATCCCTGTGACTTTCGCGCACGCAAACTTGCCTCAGACCCCTTTCTGGAGGTGTGGAATCATGTTTATTTATCGTAATCCTCTTCAGCAAACGGTATGAGGCTACCCAATCTGATAGTAGCTGCTCTTCTTCTCGCTGTTTCTTATGCAACGTCGGATTGGAGCGACGTCAATCCCGAACTGATCAGTGCGTTGAAATATATTTAAATCAGTTGTCGATTGCGGTTGTCCTACATATCTACCGTAATCCTGAATTCGTTATAGGCGCAATGCCCAAGTCGTCGATCGACTTCGTCGATTCTCTAACGGACGAACACAAAGGATGGATAAGAGAATGGGCGATCGCCTATACAAACTTTGGAGACAGCGAAGAGGTATAAAAACACATGATTAAAAAACCTACAGACCAGGGTCAGGACGAGAGAGTATGCAAAAGTGAGAGAGTCCCTCTCGATTTCACACCCTTTCTCACTCCAAAGGCCTTTCTGGAAGATTGACCGGCCTGTGGAATGATGTGAAAAGGTGTAAAAGATAAAGGTGTTCCGTGTCAAGCGATTTTACAGTAACAAGCTACCACGCTAGATGGGGTAAGCCAGCTGCAACGTGGGATTACGTAACCCAAGCTTTGCCAAGGCATCTAGGGCACGTTACCTTTCGCAATCAATGTTGCTACCAATTTACCGCCCCGGGGTGGATGGCATTGGTTGGCCTGGGCGGGGATCGAACTCGTGACCCTACGAATGACTAGCAGTTGCTTACATCACTCGGCCATTCCGCTGGTGAGGTATAACATACTCACAAACACTTTTGGAATAATAAAACGTTTCGCTCCTAAAGTAGATATGGCTGTGGGAGAGTTTGACAAAGTAAGAGACAGAATTCCGAGTGAGAATTCCGTGTGTATATCAGTGCGTTCGCATAAAAAGCGCCCCTTCACCGTACATCAAATTTTGGCTATGTCTGATTTCGACATGGATCGATAGCCCCTGTTCTCCTCTTCCAATCCTGCTTTTCAAAAAAAAATTCGCATAAAATTTGCATAGATAATTAGCTCGAAAGATTGCACATTTTTCACTTTGATCGACTGTATCTCAGTTCCTATTTGGAAATTGGCATTACTTGCTGAACAAATGTTGCTTGGTTTGGCCAAATGAACAGACGTACGTTTTTAGAATTTTGAAATTCGATGATTTTTGAAATATTCAAATTTTAGAAGCTTCATATCTCGAATACCAGGAAAAAAAGTGTTTTTAGAAAATTGATATGTTATGTAATTTTGTATGTAGAATCCGATTCTGTTATAAAAATGGAATTTCCAGCCAGGTAAATCCATGAAAACTACTGTTTTCAAAACAGTACTTTCGTATTATTCTTCACAGTTTTCACTCGATGAGCGGTCGAAATGGCTCTAAAACATCACAATTCCTCATTTACATCCCTCTCGTGCGGTCGATAACTCAATTATAGGTCTCATTTCGACCGCTCACCACCCAAAAACGGTGCAGAATAAGACGGTAGAAAAGCCAGTAAACAGTAGTTTCCATGGATTTACCTGGCAGGAAATTCCATTTTTATTACAGAATCGGATTCTACATACAAAATTACATAACACATCAATTTTCTAAAAACACTTTTTTCCTGGTATTCGAGATATGAAGCTTCTAAAATTTACATATTTCAAAAATCATTGAATTTCAAAATTCTAAAAACGTACGTCTATTCATTTGGCCAAACCATGCAACATTTGTTCAGCAAGTAATGCCAAATTCCCAATAGGAACTGAGATACGATCGATCAAAGTGAAAAAAGTGCAATCTTTCGAGCTAATTATCTATGCAAATTTTATGCGGAATTTTTTTTTGAAAAGCAGGATTGGAAGAGGGGAACAGGGGCTATCGATCCATGTCGAAATCAGGCATCATCAAAATTTGCTGTACGGATTCTTCCTCATTCGTGCGATTTTTACGCGAATGCACTGATATGGGTCACAGCATTCGAAACAGAGTCGGCGAGAACGAGTTAGAGAAAGAGAGAGATGACGAGAGAGCGCGCCAAATGAGAGGGTCAGACAACGAGAGACGTTCTTGGCATGGTGCCAACTCGATGCTGTGTGAGTAAGTCTCACTTTCCTTCTTGCCCTGTCCCCTTTATGGTGGCTTTGAACTCTTCTAGTACACATGAGACTTCTCCATCTTATAATAACTTTCTGGATGTATTTTTTAAAATCTCTTCAGGGCAAGGTCCTCTTCGACGAGCGCACCGAGTCCTCGGGTCTCGACAAGAAAATTGAGAAACAGCGAAAGTTGTTCGACAAGATGACTGACAGCCTTATAGAACACGACGAGGCCAAGTACTTCGTGCAGACTGTAAGCAGACCAAATCTATCGCAACCTGATTCCAACCCACCAAAAAGGGGCCAGATGCCAGGAGGTTCAACCTGTCCCACATCGAATGCTCAAATATCTCCTCATTTGACTGTATTTCACATTAAATAATAATAGAATTATTATTATTACTAGAGATGATCAGTCGAAAAATGTCTTTGCCTGAAATAGTGGAGAGCAAAGGTTCCGTTCAGGTTCGTTCTTGTTCAATCCTTTGTGAAAGGTGTTAGGTCTTCTACACGCAAGGCGGTCTCGACCACCCCTATGCCAGAGGGGCAACGAGAGCCTGTCCTGAGATGATCAGCGGCCATATATATATATATATATATATATATATGGCACTGATATTTAGGTATGACGAAATTATCGATTGGTTGCATAGTGATGACGCAATCGCACCATACTTTTTCAGAAGACCATTATTCTTACATGCATTTTTTCCAGCTCGTCATACTTTCAGAGCATAAAGATTAGTCGATGGGCTACCAAGAAAAAATGTTTCAAGTTGCTGCAAATTTGTACATTGGCTGCAGCCGTGCTGCAATTTCGCTGTCCCAAAATTGTATCTCTGGCTCTAGGCAAGCTAGAAACTCGTTCTAAGAACCAAAATGATCCTAGGGAGGAATACTAATGCTTCTGGGAATATGATTAGTCTAGGTCAGCAATTGCCCTCAGGGCACCGAAAAATCGATTTTTTTCATGACCCATTTTCAGTCGATTTCAATTACAAGGGAAAAAATGGTAAAAATCTAATCTTTGCGTAAGTGTATTACAAATGTATCGTAGAACTGATGCCTAGCTTTTTGTAGGGTTGGCGTTTGTTTGCCGGGCGCGGCGATCGATTTTCGGAAGGACACACGATAGGCCACGCCCCCTTTTCGCCCGGTCGCCCCTACAGTATCGTAAACTTTATTCCGCTGGCTGTAACTTTTGAACCAGACGAGAAATCTCTCTGAAAATTTGACTGCATCTAGTACATGCATTACGGATACGATCACCCTTATTACGTCATAATTCGATTTTTCTTTATTGCGTAGTGATGACGCAATACTACAATGGTATTTCAGAGGCGATTCTTTGCTCGGAGAAAAATTTTCCAGCGATCATACGTAGAGTGGTGATAAACTACATGGAGAGACACTCAAGCAAAATTAGTACCACATTCTACGGTTCCATACCTCTCTCAAAGTGGGTGTCCGAAAAAAAAGTTTTTCTTTTCTAGACGTGCTAGAGGCTCGTGCTCAACTTCAAATTGATCGCAGTAGTATTCTAGTAGTATCCCCAAAATTTGACAATGATCGGCCAACATATGCCTTCAGTGCATGGAAATGTATTTTTTGTGTGTTTTTTTCTCGGTTTTTTTTGTTTTGAAGAAAAAGATTCATCCGACATAGCATTACAAAACGCGAAAACGCGAGTTTCGTTATTTCTTTGTAAATATTAAGGCCAAAAACCCATTTGAGAAACTATTCGGGATAGACCTTGTTCATCAAAATAAAACGAAATATTTTTTTTAATTTTCATGCACTGAAGGCATATGTTGGCCGATCATTGTCAAATTTTGGGGATACTACTAGAATACTACTGCGATCAATTTGAAGTTGAGCACGAGCCTCTAGCACGTCTAGAAAAGAAAAACTTTTTTTTCGGACACCCACTTTGAGATCTTGCACTGGTCCGGTATGGAACCGTAGAATGTGGTACTAATTTTGCTTGAGTGTCTCTCCATGTAGTTTATCACCACTCTACGTATGATCGCTGGAAAATTTTTCTCCGAGCAAAGAATCGCCTCTGAAATACCATTGTAGTATTGCGTCATCACTACGCAATAAAGAGAAATCGAATTATGACGTAATAAGGGTGATCGTATCCGTAATGCATGTACTAGATGCAGTCAAATTTTCAGAGAGATTTCTCGTCTGGTTCAAAAGTTACAGCCAGCGGAATAAAGTTTACGATACTGTAGGGGCGACCGGGCGAAAAGGGGGCGTGGCCTATCGTGTGTCCTTCCGAAAATCGATCGCCGCGCCCGGCAAACAACACGCAAAGATTAGATTTACACTTACGCAAAGATTAGATTTTTACCATTTTTTCCCTTGTAATTGAAATCGACTGAAAATGGGTCATGAAAAAAATCGATTTTTCGGTGCCCTGAGGGCAATTGCTGACCTAGACTAATCATATTCCCAGAGGCATTAGTATTCCTCCCTAGGATCATTTTGGTTCTTAGAACGAGTTTCTAGCTTGCCAAGAGCCAGAGATACAATTTTGGGACAGCGAAATTGCAGCACGGCTGCAGCCAATGTACAAATTTGCAGCAACTTGAAACATTTTTTCTTGGTAGCCCATCGACTAATCTTTATGCTCTGAAAGTATGACGGGCTGGAAAAAATGCATGTAAGAATAATGGTCTTCTGAAAAAGTATGGTGCGATTGCGTCATCACTATGCAACCAATCGATAATTTCGTCATACCTAAATATCAGTGCCATAACCGCCGATAGATTTGCTACATAAGCAAACAAATTTCAGTTTGATAACATTGCAGGTTCACAAGTTATACCCGATTCAAAAAGTGTCCGGTGACTTTTGAGCGCTACTGTATATATATATATATATATATATATATATATATATATATATATATATATATATATACATTTATGCGAGTCACAGGGAAACGCGGTACAATGATACAATTAAATGAAACGAAATGGAGATCGAACAATGCAAACTAGTATATTCCGGCTTTCCGACAGGCCACCTCTAATTATAACTATTCCAGATGCTAGATACCATCTCCTACATGCAAGCGGCGGTCCTTGCCGGCTTCGAAATCGACGCGGAAGCACTGAAAGTGATGGTGAATTATCGATTTTAACTCTTTAAAAATATTGATCTTTGCTCCGAAAAAAATTTTCTCACTTAATCTACAATGGAGTCTGTCTTCACACGGATGCGACCACCCCCAGTAGTGTTGACCACTCGAAATAAACTTTGTTTGAGAACAAATTAAGATTAACAGTGAAATAGAGGACTGTTCCGAAACGGAGTCGAAACGCTTTGTTCTTTTTCGTTTTGGACTTTGCGAGTGGTCAACACTAGTAGAAACAAATCTTAAATAAACCAAATTTTATGATTTATTTGCTCTTTACAGATGCTTCAGTTCGCGCAATATTACGATTCGCTCGAAGCCCAAACGAAGAAGACAATATTCGAGAAAATAAGCGTGCTCGACAAGATCTTCAGCATCAAAGAGTTCGGCCACGTAAAAGAGCGGTTCGTCAAATTCAAAATAATTTTCTTTTGGGCGAAATGCCAAGGTTGTTTCCCGTTCTTGATCTCTCGAGTTTCATGCCACCTTACATATCATTCCGCAGGTCGGTCAACCTTACAGAAACGCCTTTGGAGTGAGAGAGCGTATAAAATCGAGAGGGATTCTCTCACTTTTGCACACTCTCTCGCCCTAACCCTGTTCTGTAGGTTTGGAATCATGTATGTTCGAATGCGGCTGTTTTCTGTAAAATGTGAAATGGAAAATACAATTAGTCCTGGGATCGTGAGGCCTAGCATAAATTTGCAAAAAAAAAAAATGTTTTGGAGCTTGTTTTTTTATTTAAATAAATAGCTTAAAATTGTTGTATTTTTCTCAGTTGGACCGATGATGTTGCAAGGGATAAGTACAAGCAAGTGTATCCTATGGAGCATGAATACTCCGAATTTGTGAGTTTTATTGGTCAAATTGAAAAAAAAATTTAATTTAGGGATACATTTCCAATCCAGTCCCTTGTATAATAATAACATTTTTTGTTGTTTTGTTTTTATCCGAATATTTCTGTACAATTGAAATATTTTTTGAAATTTTTTATCTATAAAAATACTTTATTCAGGTGGTTGCCAAAGCGGTAGACGAGGAAATCGTGGAGGAGGCTGTGGATGATGTTTTACCGAATGAGCCTTTGGAGGGAATGTAACAATTTCATGCACTGTATTCTGGGTAGAGTTTGAAATTCGGGTAAATAATTGGATTTGATCTCTTCATTTCGCACACTCTCTATGCCGGCCGATAAGTGAGAGAGTGTGCGAAATGAGGAGATCTAATCCAATTAATTACCCGAATTTCAAACTCTAATTCTGGGCAGATTTTCTATTCTCCGCCATCGTGAATTTACATACTATTTTCGCACTCTCTAGCTGTCTGCTTTACTCACCAGAATGCCATGCCCCATGATTGTTAGTTCCTTGCTTTTTCGCGCGTGAATTCATATTTCGGAACCAAACCATTCACGTTACATAATTTCCATTACATTTATTATGGAGATTAATAAACTTTTCATGAAACTCATTGTTCATTGTACTACGTTTATATTCGTCCATCGATAAATAACTTTCGAAGAGCTGTCGAAAAATCCACAGGTCAATGCGTTCGAACACCTCGCCAGTTATTCAGTATATTGCAGATGTTATTTGTTCGAATGAACCTTGAATAATAGGTTTTCTCAAACGGTCAACCGAAAGAGAAATCATTAAATCCCTCTCCGTAACTCGTTCCGTACTTATAGCGGCAAGTGATCTTATCACGTTCCTATCACTATACTTTCACTCTCTGCCAACAGGTATCGTGCCGCCCGCGGGAACAGTTACATACCTCCCGGATCAGTGACTAGAGATCACGCGAAAGTGAGAGGGTCCAGACAAAAGTCTCTTACTTTAGCACACTGTCTCGCATCGTGCTCGTACAATGTCCCCTGCAATGAGTAATTGTCGAGAAGAGGGCGAATTCGGGAGTATAAAACCGCCCCGCTAATCTCTGCTAATCATCAGCAGCTCCTCTTGTATTTGTCCACTTTTCTCGATTCCCGCTTACCACAGTAAGTTTGTCGTTGTTCAGAGCGGAATGGAGAATCAGAAGCGGCGCAATGAGGAGGCTGCGCTCAAGCGAGTCGCTTTCGTCTCCGTCTCCCTGTCTACCGTAGCCATCCTGGGAGCGATCGTAGCCGTCCCCATGATCTACAACTACATGCAGGTATACGGTTGGACGATCGATAAGTGAGCTACCGTAAGCTACAGTAGTATTATCGATTGCGTTCTGCCGCACTATCAACTCACATTTTATTTATTTATTTATTTATCGTACACCACAAGGGTGCGACAACATGTACATAAATGTGCGAGTAAAAGAGAAAATTAATAATTAATAAGAAGGGGGGACATTTTGATTCTACAGTAATCACTTACCGTATCCTACCAGAAAACTACCGTATCCATTTAGCACGTGCACGCCAACCTTCAAGACGAGGTGGACTTCTGCAAGGCGCGCTCCAACTCCCTCTGGCAGCAGTTCACCTTCGTGAGTACTGTAGCACCTACTGTATACACCGATTACTGTTTACTACCGCACATCAATTTGGTTCTCTGGTTATGTTTCCATGGGGCCTATCAATTTCCATTGAACCTCTTAACAAGAAAAAAGCCCATGTATTAACCACCCAAAGAAAATATTGATTTTAACAGTCTATAGTGCTCTCTAATCGATACCCTTCCCTTACAGTACACGGTGCGCAAATCGGGCGCGTTGCGCGTGCCGCGCGCCTCCTGGTTCACCGACTCGGGCGCGTCCGCTGCCGACCACGCGGACGGACGCAAGTCGCGCGCGCACGGAGTTGGCGGATATAGCACCGCACCCGCCGGGGGGCCCACGTGAGTGTTTATTCTTATCCATCGCTCTATTTCATAACCTACCGCTGTTCTAGAATCAACTTTCACCGCTCTTCAACATCTTACTTTCTAACCGTCTCAAAGATACCACAGAGAACGGCGCAATTTAGACCTACCGCTGTTTAATACTCTGCGGTAGGTCAAAAACACCACTTTCGTCAGTTCTCAAACCCACCTGTTAGGCCTAAAAATTCGGCAGATCACAAAAAAAAGGAAAAATAGTAATCATTTCAGTGACATCGCAGCCGAGTTCGTTGCTGGAGGAGGCGCCGCGGGCAGCGGAGGAAAGTGCTGCTCGTGCGGAATGGGCGCCTCCGGACCTCCCGGCCCCGCCGGAAACGACGGTGCACCTGGAAATGACGGAGCGCCCGGAGGACCCGGTTCACCCGGAGCCGACGCCCACGCCTCCGCCTCCGCCCATCCCGACTTCTGCTTCGACTGCCCGCCCGGCCCCGCTGGACCCACTGGACCCCCTGGCCCCGGCGGACCCAACGGAAACCCTGGAGCGCCTGGAGGACCCGCGCCCGCGGGAGCACCCGGACCCGCAGGACCTCCCGGACCGCCTGGCCCCGCTGGAAACCCCGGAGGACCCGGAAGCGCTGGAGGCCCCGGACCTGCAGGTTCGACTATTGAGGCACCCGGTGCGCCTGGACCCGCTGGACCCGCTGGACCCGCAGGTGCTCCTGGACCGGCTGGAAACCCTGGATCCTCGGCAGCCTCGCCCGCTGGTCCTCCCGGCCCCGCTGGAGACAAGGGACCCGATGGGGCTCCCGGAAACCCCGGAAGCGCCGGAGCCGCAGGATCTCATGGAGACAAGGGCAGCGGCGGTGGATGCGAGCACTGCCCGCCGCCCAGAACCGCGCCCGGATATTAGTCTGGCCGGAGATTACTGTACCTTTCCGCATTATCGATCTCGCGATAAACTTTTGCGATCTCAATCAGTGTTGTACGTCCGACCATCGCAATTTGGTTACACCGATTCGAGAAACAAAAGGATTAGGAAGAGCAGAAAATTTTATGAAAATACGATAATCTAATCGATTTCCGTAGTCTCCCTATTCTCTTCTTCCCTCATTTCATCCATTTCCACGCTCTACGCACGCGCCTGGCGGTCACTCGCGTATGTCGTTGCGGAAGGTATAGGCCTATTGTATTACTACCACTATCTACCGTAATCTTGCCGTGGCCTACCGTACTCGCTTACCTACATACATTCCACATATGTGTTTACCTGATGACCCATCATAACCCACTGATGTACCGTATCCATTCCTACCGTTTCCCTTCCTACCGTATCCCTTCCTTCCTTATCTCTACCTACCTCATCTCTACCTGCCGTATCCCATCCTACCGTATCCCTTTCTACCGTCTCCTTTCCTGCCGCATTTCTCCCTACCCTATTCGATCTCACCGTATCCCTTCCTACCCTATCCCTTTCTTACCGTATCCCTTTCTACCGTATCCGTTCCTACTGTAACCCTTTCTACCGTATCCTTTTCTACCGTAGTCTCCTCCTGTCGTTTTCCTTCCCTTCTTACCGTATACCTTCCTACCGTATCCCTTCTTAGCATATCCCTTCTCACCGTATTCCTTCCCTCCGTATCTCTTCCTACCGTATCCCTTCATTCCTTTCCCTTCCTACCGTATCTATTTCTACCGTATCCCGACCTACCGTAATTCCTTTCTACCGCAATCCCAAAGTTGCAGGCGAATGATGCGCCAAAAAGCGACAGCGACAAGTCGGAGACTGTGAGACCGTCGCAGAAAGACGGGAAAGAACCCGGGGGCCGAGATGCACCCATGGAAGACCGGAACCACCCGCCTGAATCGAACCCACCCGAAGGTGCCCACTACCGTACCCCAGTAAACCTTACCGTGTACCGTAATCCGACTGCCGGTGCGCAGTTTGTCTTGTTTCAATATCGTGACTTCGCAGACTCGAGGAAGGACGGCACGGCGGGCGCCCACAATACTGGGGGCTCAAACGACACTACGGGTGAATCATAGCGCAGTGGTAGAGTGCGCCCGTGTGAATACATCATCCTTGATTCGGTACCCCTCCGCTGCATTATCCTTTGCCACTTCAGGCGGCCCCACTGGAACCTCGGGCGGCGGAGTTCCCGGAGGCAACAAGGGCGATTTGTCTACCACCGCAGCCAAGCAACCGAAGGATGCAAAGACTGGTGAGATCAAAGATCAAAGATCAGATCAACTCGAAAGATCAAAGTTCAGCCTCTCAACGTCGTCGTCTGGCGGAGGCGCGTGAGCTGCTCACGCGCGCGGCAGCCGCGCCCGACGCGGTCCCCGACAACGACCTGACCTATCGGCTGCTCAATCAGGCCCTCTCGCCCTCGCCCACCATCAGTGAGTTCGGACGTAAGGCCAGAGATGAAAATCCGGAGATCAAAGATCAAACTACAACTTGAATTGATTATTTGTATTTCAGTCAAGAATGATCTGGTGGGAAAGGCGGCGGATAAAAGCACTACCGTCAAGATTGTACGATTATTTAGTTATATTTATTAAAATTAATTTATTAATTTGCATATTTACGTAATTCCAGACGGATCAAAGCAAGGCAAAAGTGAGCAAATCGAAGGTGAAGGGATTAGAAGAAAAGAAAAAGGAAAATGACAAAGATAAGGAGGTGAAGAAGAAGGAAAAGAAGGCGGATAAGAGCACGGAGAAGGATAAGGTTATTACTTGACTAATTAACTTGTTACTTAACTAATTACTTGATTAGTTAAGCCTAATTAAGGCGTCCGATTCGAAGCCCGACTCTACGGTGTCCACGCATTCGGCGGAGATCACCATGGTGGGCAAAGAGGCTGTGATTCCACCTGGGACTCCCAACAAGTACGGAAGGAGGCCGCAGCAGTTGCAGCAGGTGCAGCAGCTGCAGCCGGGGAGTAATGGAGGAGCAGGGGCGGGTGAGCAATGCCATTACTCTGAATAGATGAGTAAACTCTATTAAAAACAATGCAAATTAGCATTTTAAAACAAAAACTCACGTGAAAACGCTTAAATTACAGTGAATTCGGCGCAAACCAACGTAGAGCCGGAGGCGGCGCCCCAGGTGGCTTCGAATGAAGAGGTGAATATATATTTTTAAAAAAACAAATTAAACAAGTAATTATTTATTTGCGATTTAACGTAATAATTCATTCTCAGATAGTCTCCACGAACTGGTTCGACCGCGCGATAACGCAACGCTTCGAGAATAAGAGTGAGCTATTTTACTTAAAATATAAGAAGAGTTACTGGTAAACCCTCCAAACTGGAACTAGTTCAGAGTTTTTTTTTGGTCTGGAACTAGTTCCTCACTGGAAAATGCTCTAACTTCCAGTGAGGGAACTAGTTCCAACCCAAAAAAACCCGGAACTAGTTCCAGTTTGGAGGGTTTACCAGTAACCCTTCTTATATGGATATTTATTTAAAGAAATGTTTGCGAATTGTGAATATCGCAGACCCAACCATCAAGCTCATCTGCGTGTTCGGCTGCTCATCGATTTTCATCGTGATTGGAATCGGTGATTATCGATTTCAAACTACCGTATCCATAGTGGATACGGTAGATCACTTCTCGATCGCCGACTGACTATATTTAATTAACCATCGTTGCAGTCATCATCATTGTGTGCTAACATCGAGTCGAGCCTCGTCCAACTTAGATCAAAACGATCAAAGAACAAAAGTCTATTCGAAAGTATTCGATAAATCGTCATCGAGATTTGTGTTGTGTCGTTTTTCTTGTATTTAGCAAGGGATGTTGGTTTCAGACAATTTATTCCAGCAATATGAGAGTGCAATATGATTAGTTAAAAGCGGAGAAAGCAAAACTGCATATAGAATATCAAAATAGGTTAATCATCAAAAATTACGGTAGTCTTCGTGAATTGGATGATGGACTACCTTTTTTTGTCGGAATAGTCGTGGAAAATTAGTAATCACGCATTTGGGCCCAAGCTGGTTTCTAGTTGGGTCTCGATCGAGCTGGTTCAGGGTCATTTCTGAAAATAGAGTTGGACGCGCTGTCTTGACGCGGGTGGAACATTCATTTCGCAGTAGATGCACGTGTCCACCGCTCGTCCAACAAAGTACTTGAGTGTGTGCAGATTGTTGCATTGTGAGCAGACCGCGAAATGGCTGCTTTCCAACTTCAGCATTTCTGAAAATAAGAATCCATTATTTCTACACTTTTTTACCACTTTAATCGGAATACGTTGAGCAAGTACAGATCGATCAACCGATACAGAAAGAGTGTTGCACAGCATTTCGAGAGCGGCCACATGCCAGACAACGAGAGAAAAAGCGAGAGACAACAGCGCTCTGAAGAGACGCGCGCGTTGCGGTCGCGTTGCGTGCTCCTTTTCGCCCTGTTCAAATTCAAATTCTGGAATTGTGCCAAAAAGTGTGTGGCCGCCTCGCTGTACACCTGAATCGCTGTGTGTTGGAAAGTGGAGAGAGAGCGTGTTTAAAATTCGAAGGAACGCTCTAACTTTTGCGCTCCCTATCGAACCTTTATGTAGCTTAGAATAATGCACATTAGCTCAAACTTAAAGTGACATGATTCCTTTCTTTTCCCTCTCATAACTTCTACTAATCATACTGATCACACAAAAAAAATAGAAAGTTTGAGTTTACGCTGGTATGGTGCGGAGGCCTTTCTGCGTAAAACATGTTTATTTTTTTTATTTTTAAAACTCTTCGGAAACACTTCCAAATGGCCGGAAAATGCAGTTCTTATCAAAAAAAGAAAAGAAAACTCACTATAATACAAATCGGCTGGAATGACACTCTGGGCGATAATGTTCTTCGGCCCATCGCACGCTCCCTTTTCATCTCTCCAGCGACATTTTTCCCTGCAAATAATTATTTCGTCGATACATAACACTGCAAAATATACGCACTACCTCACAGGAATAAGGAAAAAAACGCACGTTCATGTTATTACGACATCAAAGGTCGTTCTCTATGTTTTTGGAATCGAATCGATTATCGTTAACTTTGAAAATGTGTTTCACAAATGAAATTACTCACTTTTGATCAGAGTTGATTTTCTTCTCGCAGGTTTCGCATGCGAGATGACCACACGTGAGCATAACGGGGCGGTTGTTGACGAAGGCTGCATATGAATTCAATATAATATTAATATAATATTAATTAATATTAATATAATATTAATTAATATTAATATAGTTGGCCCGCTGCTCTTTATCCTGTGCATCAATGACCTTGGTAATTGCATCCCAAAAGACGTTGAATACAACATCTTTGCTGATGATCTAAAAATATACGCAACTGTCCCTGATCACTCCAATGACCTGCATAACGCTATAAATAGCATTGCAAATTGGACCTCCCAGTGGAAAATGACTTTCAGTACACCTAAGTGCTCTGTACTTCATTTAGGGCGCCTAAAGAAAAGGTCAAAATATACCTTGAATGGTCTTGCCATCTCCCCCTCTGATACTGTCAGAGATCTGGGTATTCATTTCTCTAAGAATTTGAACTTTGGGTATCACATCACACAAATTACTCGTAAGACACGCTCTATGTGTAATCTAATGTTGAGATCATTTCATACTAACTCCCCAGATATTCTCATGAAAGCATATAAAATTTACATACGCCCGCTCCTTGAATCGAGTACGGTAATTTGGAATCCTACTGCTATCGGCCTAGTTAATCGTTTAAAGAATGTTCAACGAGAATTCACTTGAAGAGTTCTCAAGCGTAGTCGCCAGCCCCCTCTGTCCTACCTAGACCGCCTAAAATTACTAAATATAGAGACCCTCGAATATCGCAGGGCTTTACGTGATATGCAGTTTGTTTATGATTCCATTCATGGGCACGCACTGTTGGACACCACTAACCTATACTCACTAGCTCCCTTAGCACGTTCTCTCCGGTTCGCTCATAGCTTGCGCATTTCGATCCCTTGCAGGCTACCAGTCTCGATTTCAACTTATGCAAGTCGATCCATAACGCTCTGGAATAACCTCCCCTCCCGCCTAGTAACTGCCCCCAAAAACCCCTTCTCAGTAGGGCTCCGAAAAAAACCCAAATTAGTTACGACCACCTCCCGAATCCGTAAGTTGTGATTGTGACACGAACACTGCCTGATTCACCATGAAAAAAACTGCTCGATCCTGAGCCGAAGAATCCACTATCATGTCAAGATAATCCCTATCACCCAAATCACCGATGGAGAATAAAGTATTAAGTATTATTAAGTATTAATATTAATATATTCCGCCCTGTCCAGTCGAGTTCCCAATAGCGTAGTTAGGTCGAATCATTTTATTCCGGCATGTTAAAGGAAATTCGAGAATAATGCATAGCATTATTTCATCTCACAATTCTAGTCTCCAGAAAGGGCGCGAAAAGTAAGCCTAACTTTGAAAGACTTTCTATCACCTCCCATCGGGTTAGGTTGCCCCGTCGCTCGATCCTGGGTCCCTTTCTGGAGGCTGTTTGACTTACTGTAAGCAAGTCCGCACGGGCAGGCCAGCATTTCGTCCAGAAACTCAACCATGTCAATGGCGCTGAGAGTATAGGAAAACCACGGTATGTGCTGGTCCACATCTTCGAAAGTGATGTGCAGTCCCACTCCATTGACATCCTGTAAAAGTAGAGTTTGAAATTCCGGTAAATAATGGGACCGGACCTCCTCATTTCACACACTCTCGATGAGAGAAAGTGAGGAATGAAGAGGTCTAATCCAATTATTTACCCGAATTTCAATCTCTATGTAAAAGTTTCTTTCAACTGGTAATGCACGGAAATTGCCATTGGAAAACTATTCAAAGCTACAAAAAAGAGGCAATAGTGAGGCAATAGTGAAAGAGGCAATTGTGCATTTGGATCCAATAATAATTATAAATCTTTTGTGTTGGTATCAATTTTGTATTCCTTACCCGATTAACTTAATCTCGGAATCAAACTTTTTTTTTATAAATCACTCACCTCAGCCTTATTTATTAGCCGCAACACTTTCCTACTGAGTTCATATGGCGCGCGAGCTTCCCAATCCTAAATATATCAAGAATAGTAAAATAACGATAATCATTAATGCTCACAAACAATGGAAATAAAAATGTTCGAAACAAATAACTACAAAAATCACTAATCACCTCATATTTGCCGAGTTTCTTAAAGTTTTCGTCGTAAATCGGATCGATTTCCTTGAATGCACAGAAACCGCAGAGAATGGGCTAAAAATAATTAAATTATTTTTTTAAAATTATAAATTTAAAAAAAAATTAATTAATAATTAAAATATATTCGCGAATTTTTTTAAACTCAATAATGACGCCATCGACTAACAAATTGCTGCGCAAATTTGACAAGTGCAAAGATCAAATTTGAATTCTCGCAAATGGGTATCATGGAATGGGAAGGGGGTATGATTTTTTTTTAAATTGCATAAAACACTCGCCTTGTACTGCTGATTCCCGCTTTTCTCCACTTAGTCCCTACTATTCTCCTCCATCTCTAGTCTCTCCTTTTCCATCTTCTGAGTTCGAAACCGTATGTGGTACTTCTCCGGATCGTTCTCTTTTTTGTTCTCTTCGTAGTACGTCATCATCAGCTCGCGGGGATACCGCACGCTCTGCGACAGAAAATGGAAGTTAATTATCGAAAAATGATTTTAAAACGGGAGAAATTTGACAATTTTAAGGACATTAAATAATAATTTCAGGAAGAACCTCACCACTTCTTGACTCGATTTTATATCGAAGGGCCATTTCTTTCTGATCTCTTTCTTGTCTCTCGATGAGCAAATATCACACTTGACGCCAGCTTTGAGCAGGAGTTTGACGAGCTCTGCAATCATTGTAAGAATAATTATACCTCCATTTTTTTTGTTTACTTGTTTGCTGCTTTAAATGAGGCATCCTCAAAGATTATATATAGTTCTAGAAAAAGATTATATATATTTCTAGAAAATTGTCGGCCCCCAGTACATTTGCCAATCCTTGATCGCGTCGGCAACCCCTTGATTTTAGCGATATTTATGATTTGACAACCGGGAACAGGTATGATGAGGATACGAATGCTCAATGGAAAGAGGTGACCATTAAAATTTTGTTTAAAAAATACACATGATACTGGACATTTCCGACTGGCTCCGGAGTTTCCTTTGCTCTGCCCCCTCTCCCATTTCGGTCGAAATATTTTATCGTGTTGTCGAATGACAAATGTTCAAAATATTTTTCAAACACCGTACTCACTCTGACATCGGTCTACCATATCCAATTTTAGACGCCCTACTCACACCGAACTACCGTATCACATTTAGATACCGTACTCACTTCAAACTACCGTACCCCACTTCAAGTACCGTACTCACTCTGAACGTGAACTGCAGGCTGAACCAGTCTGATCTGCGCGCCGGTAGTGTCCACGATGCAGTCGCATTTACGCACGATCTTCGCTCTAGAAAAACTTTTAATGAAAATTTTTATGAAAATTTTGAATCAGAACTTAGAATTTGGTTATTGTTTGAATCAGAAGTCAAAAGGATTCTATTTCTGGTTGTGACATTGAATAAATCGCTCAAGTGCACGGGGAATGAGTTTTACGCGGAAACTAGGTCAGAGCTGTATTTCAAGGTGTATTTCAGAGAAATGCCGCACTTCTCTTTTGTCTTCTCCCTGCAACTGCCGCAGACATAGTGGCCGCAGCGCAGCGTGTACGGCGTCTGCACTGAATACAAAAAAAAAATAATAAAACAAAATTAATCATATATACTTTCTCGGTTGGCAATCAATCGAAATCTCTTTATAAAAATTATTTACATTTTGCCAATTTCACTAATTAATCATATAAGAGATTTCAATCTGAAAATTGCACCAATTTTCACACTTCATAATTTTAGTCGTCACAGTAATTAGGGGGTGTGCTAATGGTAAAAGTTTTACAAAAGAATTGGTTTCTTGTGTCGATTTCGGAGAAAGCTGATTTCACTTTTTTCTCATAGTCATTCTAGAGCCGACCGCCAAAGGGTCGTCATAGCTCAATGGATAGAACGATTGCCCAGCTCGCCGAGCGGTGGTTCAATTCCCACTCTGCCATTTCACTTTTGCGGCCGCGAAAACCGCGCCGCTATTCTCACACCGTGTAGGAATGGCAGATCAGCCATTCTCACACGGTGTAGGATTGGCTGCTCTTCCCTTCCATTTCTTCAGGACAAAATTTGGTTCTGCCATTCCTACACCGTGTAGGAATGGTTGCCCGCCAATTTTCGCACACATAAGAAATATTATAGTTTGAATATTGCTGCGGGTTCCTGGAACCATAATTCATTGAAGCGAACCATTTTTAGAGCTTTATATTTTTTTCTAAGTTCAGTTATTGGTTTCATAGATCGAAACTTGGCAAAGAGTGTCATAAGAACTTTGGATGATGAATAATGGTTAAAATTGAACAGTAAATATAGAGAAAAAATTAAAGTGCGAAAATTGGTGCAATTTTTAGAATGAAACCTCTTATATTAAGGGACTTCCCCCCCCCCACTAACACCCCCTGGATTTCTTGACCTATCCCTCGAGAGGGGAATGGGTCGGGGCTTCTGTACCCCCTAAAGTAGAGAAGTGTCCAATTCTCTATATGAAAAATCACAGAATTTTAATAAAATCATTAAATAATTAGCAAAAACTAGTGAAACCGACGTGTTTCCTCCTGTCCGGGCACACCGAATCCGTACGATTTGCACGGGTTGCCCACGCATTTCCACGTCTCGGTCACTTCCGACAGACGAGCCGCGGAGACCGAGTGGACACGCACCAAACTACAAAATACAATTAATTAACCCAAAGATTTAATTAATTACGACAAAATTAATTAGTTTAGACCCATTTTTAGGCAGTAGTCGAAATAGTTTACGAAATATTTGTGGCTATATATTTTAGTGTAAAGTGGCAAAAAAGTGCTGTATTTTTGACTGATCAGCTCAGGTAGCTCCGCGAAAGACACGAATCAACGGAAATCTCCAGAAAGGGGTCGAGAGGGAGAGAGTTTGAGGCAATGAAAAATATCGAGCGAATGTAGATATGATGCAGCAAGTGAGCGCAAAACCCGACGAGAAGAACCACTGCTCATGATTTCGCATAGCAATATAGGTCACAGTGAAGCAAACAGGCTGTTTGCCCGTAATTGTTTCGTAAAACAGTAGGATATGAGCATCAAAGAAGGGAAGCTAACAAAAGAGCGTGCCAAATTGACAGAGTCCCTCTCACTTTCGCACTATCTCTCTCTCTGTTCGCGCCTTTCTGGAGGTCTTTAGGACGACTTCATGGTCAATGAAAGAATTGAGCAACTAACCTGTCCGGTCCGAGCGGGTCTATCATCGTGAAGACTTTGGGATGACGAACTTGAGGATAGGTTAGGGGAGGAAGAGGAAGAAGGGAGAAGGACGGGGTAGGAGTGAGATGGGAAGAGGGGGGGGATGAGGGAGGAAGAGAGGTCAGACGATCGATATCGGAGTGAGGGGTGCTGATCTACCAACCTTTGTTTATGCCCGCGATCTACCGTTGTTCGCATGATCGCTCGTTGTACAGGGAATATGTTGCAGATATTGGGCCGTTAATTTGGTGAGAAATTTCCACTTTTTTTCTTTTCTTGAACACTTTCGAGTTAACATGTGGTGGCAATCGCATGCCGCACACATGATTCCAAACATACAGACCAGGGTTAGAGCGAGATAGTATGCAAAAGTGAGAGAGTCCCTCTCGATTTCACACGCTCTCTCACTCAAAAGGCCTTTCTGGAGGGTTGACCGGTCTGTGGAATGATGTGCGCACCAAGCAATTTGAAAAAAACATCCCCAGTGAGTTTCACAGTTGAAAGACAAAAGGCGATGAAAGGAGTCTAAAGTTCAAGATATATTTCGCAATTACTTGTACCAAATTGAATTATTGTTCTACTGGCTATATCATATTCTCTCAATGATACGTTGCTTTCATACGGGGTTGTGTATTTCTTATTTGGGCGGGCAAGGTTGCCCAGAGACAGGGTTTCACCGTTTTCATCAGACTCCAAGCCTCGCGTCATGACAATTCATCAATACATATTCTTCCCTCAAAACTATGTTGTAACACCTTATGTAAAAAAGTGACTCCGCAAGAATACAGCCCCAATTATAGTCATTTTCTCCACGAACTAATGGAATTGAAAAGGTGTAAAAAAAGATGTAACACTGTGGAATACAATAGTGAACGCCGCGTGCGATAAACACGTTGGAAAATCCATCGTTATTACATTCCTTTTTTTATTTTTATTTTATTTTCTTGAACTTGTCTATACATTTTCTATTTTGAGATGATTGACGATATTCCGAAGGCCCCTATCTGCATATCAACGCTGCTTCTATTCTGCATTATAGCCGGTCTCTTACTGTCCTTCTCACTCCACATGATTCCAAACGTACAGAACAGGGTTAGAGCGAGAGAGTGTGCAAAAGTGAGAGAGTCCCTCTCCATTTCACACGATCTCTCACTCCAAAGCCCTTTCTGTAAGGTTGACCGGCCTGTGGAATGATGTGACTCAAGATAGGAATTCCAATACTCTTCGTGCTCTTCCTTCCACATTGTTATATCTCCTGTTGGTGGCTCGTACAGTGTGTCCAGGCAGCGAAAAGTGCGCATCTTACGGTCAGTTTCATCATAATCGGTCAGAATTTAGCGGTGGACTGTAGTCCATGAAAACATAGCTTCAACTTTCAGTGTAATACAGCGAAAATGAACGTTCTGTGAAAATATTAAGAGAGACTATCTGAATCGGTCGAATTAGTCTTAGCACAGCAGTAAAAGTGAGTTAATGAGATAAACATGCCACATTGTACTATGGCCGAGGCGGAGTTGATTCATGACATTGAGAAAGTGCAAAAACGTTTCTACGCCTCAGGGCATGACGTCATCGGAATTTCCGGTTTTTGAAAACTTCATCAAATGGCCTAATGAGTGGTACCAATCGATTCCTCATAAAATTCTAAGACTTTTGTGACTCCATGAGTTTTTCGCTAATCTTTGATCTAAGCCTGAAAAATTGAAAAATTGGTTTTTAAATAATTGATTTTAAAAATTTTAATATTTTTGTGTAGTTTCCCTGAGGAGATGGCAAAATTTTATTCGCGTAATACAATGCTATAACAGTGACAGTTCAACTGTGTGAAGGGTTGTTTGTATGAGGGGCATTAAGCTTGTTCAGTAAGCTGAAATTGAATGGGTCCTTGGAATTATGGTGTACCTACAGTCACCAGGAGAAAAGTCCCAACGCTATTAAAGCGGCTCCGGGAAACACAGTATCCATTGTAGCATAACTACTCAATAGTAGGTGGCGAGGGCTTTCTTAGGCCTGACCCCCGAACCTGCCGGATAATAATAGGAAATTACTCCGGGTTACTGTAGTACACCATAATTCCAAGGACCCACTCAATTTCAGCTTATTGAACAAGCTTAATGCCCCTCATACAAACAACCCTTCACACAGTTGAACTATCATTGTTATAGCATTGTATTACGCGAATAAAACTTTGCCATCTCCTCAGGGAAACTACACAAAAATATTTAAATTTTTCAAATATTTTTTTTAAAAACCAATTTTTCAATTTTTCAGGCTTATATCAAAGATTGGCAAAAAACTCATGGAGTCACAAAAGTCTTAGAATTTTATGAGGAATCGATTGGTACCACTCATTAGGCCATTTGATGAAGTTTTCAAAAACCGGAAATTCCGATGACTTCATGCCCTGAGGCGTAGAAACGTTTTTGCACTTTCTCCATGTCATGAATCAACTCCGCCTCGGCCATAGTACAATGTGGCATGTTTATCTCATTAACTCACTTTTACTGCTGTGCCAAGCCTCTGAAGAAACATGTTGATCCACTCAGATAATCTCTCTTAAAGAAGGCGTCCCACGAATGATTACAACCTTTTATTTCCCCCGATGTTCGACGTTTCATTTCAATTATCAGAAGATGGTGAAACACAAATGCACGCGCGGTTTCCCTCGCGCACCCTCCTCTTTTCCCATTATCTCTCTCCCTTTCTCTGACTTCTTTTCCCAAAATTCCCACTCCCACCGCGAAAAGATTGCAGTTTCAATTTGAGATACTGTAAGAATTCTGGTAAGGATTCTGGTAATCCTTGCCAGTCAGCTTGGGCAACCCGGCAAGTATATCGCCCACCTGGTACCACTTCCAACAGAGGAACCGGATCGACTACATCTATCTCAAGTCGCCAACTATCAAGAAAAGCTCCAGTCGACAAGACTACGACGTGAGTTTTCGCTTCTGTTGATACGCGCTAGTCAGGAAGTCACTGGTTGCTGGAAGATCTACTTCTACGCTCAATGTCTATCGTCCAAGATCGACACAATAATTGACCAAGGAAGCCCAGCAAGATCCATTCCCTTGACCCAGTTGCCTCGAGTTCGAAGATCCTGACCACCTCTGCCCCCGAATGATGCCTCCTGCAGGCCTTTGCCTTGATGTCAGGATAAATAATGTCTAATAAAAAAAAGAATTCTGGTCGTTTTGGACAGTTTATTAAACATAACTTTTTTCAAACTAAAAACTGAAACATGCGAATTTCGAGGCTCTCATCGGGTATTCGATCTCCATTGCCCAACAGTGAGAACTCAGTTGACCAAATATTCGTGGGACACCTTCTTTAATACGCTTAAAGATTTTATAATCGCCTGGAGATTAGTTACGTGAAATACGAACGGGTGGGTAGACTGTAGGAAGAGATCATTTTGTTAGACACAATCATTTTTACAATAATCTATTTTCAACACGCTCCTATCGGATTTGTGTTGATTCTATTAATTTCGAGTAGCGTTTCGGCCGTGCTCAGTTCCTCCACTCTTCCCATTCTAACGCCGACGTTTGTTCTCATCAACTTCTTTGTCGGATTTCCTCTAAGTGCCGGCACGTATGGAATCATGCTAAACTTCATGAGCAACAAGGTAACATTTACATTTTTACATTTAAACAACTTTATCAGCCTTTTTTGGGTGTTAAAGCTGGGTTGCCATGAGAGATCTCCATTGCTTGCGACCGTTTCTTGCGAGTTTCAGATAAGGTAACAAGGATGTCGATCATCCGACGAGCGAATAATGAACCTGGCAATTATTGTAAATTCGCAAACATTAGTCCAAAATTATAAACGTTCCGCTTCTAAAGAACAGAACGTATTATTTGGCGAGACAGCACGAGAAAGCGAGAGACACGACGAAGTATAGAACTAGAGTATATAGTTCGAAAGTACCATTTTAAAATTGTTGTAATATAAATTTTACGCTTTTCCAAATCGTTGGTTCCAATCGTCCTATTTTCGGAAACGAAGAATTATCGAACTATTATTATTATTATTTTTATGTTTTTTTCCAGATGCACCATCGTCTCAACATCGTGCCCTGCATTACAACGATTATTCTTGTTGTTGTAGCCACTCGTGCAGCAGAAGCAAGGTGCGCTGCAGCACTTGCAGCCCGCAATTCTCACGACCTCGAACATGCATTGGCTCAGTTGGAGATACTATATTTGGTCTCCTCATTTTCACTTCTCCTCACCATTCCCATTATTATCGCGAGCGTGTACAGCATTTGCAAAGTAGTGGGGCGTTCGTAGATAAAGATTTCCCCATGAATTGGCACTTAAATGTTTGAAGAATAAAAAAAAAAAAAAAAAAAACGGAAAAAAGTATGCCCAAATTTTCCGGGGGAATCAAGCCGCTCTGCCAAATAGTTGCTTCAAATCGTCCAATATTTAGAGATGAAGACCCGAATAGAAGAGAAGGTGCCTGTCCATTGGCAAGATTCACTTCCCCGGATGCACTGTTTCTGATTGAACTGCATTGGCCGTTGGCGCCAAACGCCTTAACATTGATGTTTCTTCTGTTCTTCTGCATCAGCAATACTTGCCTGACCACCAGAAGTTTTCAGACTGTCGACGTCACTGCGATGTACTTTACGGTTTCTTTGTTTCCACTCGTTTCCTCTCTTCTGATGGTACTGCTCGAAGTTTATTTATTTTTATTTATTTATCGTACACCACAACATGTGCATAAATGCGCGAGTAAAAGAGAAAATTAATAATTAATAATTAATAAGAAGGGGTAAAAAGGGGGCGAAGTGCTCTACATAGTCTTCCACTATATCGCCCGCGATTTGTGCATACTCGTAATTTTTTTTTATTCTGAGCAAATCGTAGTAGATTACTGAAAACGGTATTAGAAAGATAGGGGTTGGGCTGTTCCGCTCTAGTTCTACCAAGATTTAGCCCTCCACGACCAGGTTTTTAGTGGCATGTCATTGAATGGAGATTGAAATCGATTTTTCAAAAAAAATGATGCTAAAACATTCGAAAATAAACATATTCAATTTCAGTTCTTTCCTTGCTACTAGTGGATCGTGCTGGGACTCGCCGGCTCCTTTATCGGCCTGATCTTTTCGTTCTTCTACTTGTCACTTTGTCACCCTGTTGTGACATCGTACCTATCGTGTTCACATACCCTTGCTCACATATTATATATTTTCAGTTAGCGACTTTTGGCATGATAAATGACTGATACTTCACTTGGGAAACAAGCGAGGCTCGAGCGATCGCAGCTTCAATACTCGTTATCGTTTCTGAGTTTCAGAGAAACGTTCTCTTAGAAACGAGATATTGGGGAACCGTACTACTGGCAAAGTTGCGTTTAATTTACCAGGGTACGAAAACTTCCCAGCGGCGGAGTTTCTTCATGCGGGTAGTCTCAAAACAAGCCATGTCATATCTAAAAACCGGCTCGAACTCATCGCCGGCTTCTTATAATTTTCGAGAAGTTGCTATTTTTTTAATAGTTATTGTATTTGTGCACATAATGATAAGTGAATAACATATCTGACATATTCGGTTTCTTACTAGTTCTCAATGAGGCACCAACCTATTCATTAAATGTCTAAGCAAAATAATGCTAACCCCCATTTTTTGAAATAGCCTATATACTTTCAGATGATTTACGTTTGCTCCAAGGCTCGCCTTTGCTTATCTTTCTTACTATTTGATTGCATAATAGCGGGCCTCTCGTTCTCCATCTCATTTTGGCTTGGAATAATATTGCTATTGTTCCTCTATGTTCCACACCTCTTCGCTTGCGTTTATTGGTTCGAGGCATGCATCAAAGAAGCTAACGAAGAACAGAAACTGGTTGGTGACCATTCTATTTTTTTCCATAATACCGTAGCTTGATCAGTTCACGATACACGGAGCGCGAAATCTTTAACAAGTGCCTCTCTAGAGAACGCAATTCTCTTAGATAGTTGATGAGAGTATTATGAAGAGAGTAGAGAGCGGATTATCTTAATTATAAGATAGTCGTGTTCTCTAGAGCGGCATGTTAGAGAGTTCACCCTCTGTGAAGGAACTCATCTCACAATCAGTCGCTTCTGCGTGTTCATGGCTCCAATAACAAATTGCTACAGCACACTCTGCTCGGAATTGTCTTGCTACTACCCTTCGTAAGCTCCTTTTCTACAGTGCTGAGCTCATTTGCCCTTCCTTTCCTTACACCCACCTTTCTTTTTATTACCGCTTTTACCGGACTTCCTCTGGGTATCGGCACAAAATCCGACAACAATAAGGTGATATATTTTAAAAAAACATATTGTACGCCAAGAACACTTTGAACAAAGGTGCGACACGGTGTCGTACACTTTTTCGCACCTTTTTCGCCTTTTTTTGTTTTCTTGAAATTCACCTCGAAATGTGCGAGCTTTTTAGTGCCTGTTTTCGATTTATATCTAAATTTGCTATCGCTAAGTGAAAAGAAAATTCTAAAATAATGTTAAACAAGTTATAAAAAGCGATTAAGATATATATTCTAAAAAAATAAAAACAGTTGTCAATAGACCCTAAGGCTGGCGTGAAGTATGTGAAGAAGGTATGTGTACCGTGTATTTTTCAGTTTGGAGTTTCGCCGGATTAACTCCCTCAGTTGAGCAATTTTCCTGCATTGATTGATTAATTTGATGATTTATCATAGTCAAATACTTATAGGAGACAGCTTCGATTTCGACTATGACTGCAAACGATCAATAATACGGCTAATTTGTGTGTGGCAGAAAAAATCGATAACCCATAGCGCGTATTCTATGCCGGATTAAACAGTTATATTGATTATACTGTAAGACTGATGACTCATGAAAAAATGTGATTAGCAAAAGATTCATTAGAAGAGCTATCAGCTTGATTCAAGGCATAGACAAACTACCGTAATCAACACATATGATACCGTATACCACATACAGAAAAGCCGATATTGTTGCGATAGACAGCTTTTGACCTGTGCGAAAAGTATTTTTACAAGTGGGTTACTTGGGATTGAAGAATTACAGTATTTCGAGCAGCAAGGTAGGTAGTACGGTGTGATATTTATTTTTTTAGCATTCTCTTGCTTACGCTAACTCGAGAATAATTATTCAATTTCAGAGTGTGTTACTTAAAATTCGATTTCCATCACTTATTCTTCTTTAGAAAAACGCTGTTTTCGTAATCACTTTTTAAAGACGGATATTTGGAAGAAAAAGTGTCGCACTGTGCGACACCTTGTCGCATCTTTGTTCAAAGTGTTATTGGCGTACGATATAACCTTTACAATAATTATTCATTGTGCCGCGTGTCCTCGTGAATCGCATAAATATTATATTCCAGCTGTGCCATCGTATCAACATTATGGTATGCTGTGCGATGCTCTTTCCGATTGCAGCAACCATCGGTCCTGCAGCAGTCGGATACAGTCATGTGCGTGTTGCAGCATTAGCTGCAGCTGCAGCTTACGCTAGACCGAATGCAGCAGCCAAGACATATTCTGATGAGGCTGTCTCCGCAGAGATAGAGTCAATACTGACATTCGGAGTCGCTTTGTCACTGCTCATTGTTCTGTTCACCATAATTTTCACTAGCATTCACAAGATAGCAAAAGAGGTGAGAAGAAAGGAAAAAAAGATGTGAAACATTTTATGGTCTTTCTTATGGTGCTGTTCCTGAGGGTGTTGAATTGGGTCAGATTTGTGACCACTGTATCGTTCACAGTCGATTAGTTTTTAGTACAATGAAACCAATGAATCACAATCAAATTACCCCGAGTCAGACGGCAGTGAACGCGCCATATATTGAATAAATACCTGAATACAGATCCGTCAACTATTTTTACAGAACTTTTGCAACTTCTTATTTTATGCGTCTTTGCAGGTGAACAATACACTTCGCTACGAGCTCATAGCATGTTTCCTAACCACAATTGCTTGCATTGGATCAACAATTTTCTGCGGCTATCGCTCCCCTATTATCATTCCCTTCTTCGTCGATACTTTTCGGTATCGTTCTGATGGTACTCGATTTTCACGTGGAGGTCAGTGTGCTTGAATTCTTTTATCGAGAAATAGCGGAACAATAGGCAAACTGTTGAATATGTTTAATTTCTTAATTACAATCCGGTTACAGCATATTTTATTAATTAGTGCAACATTGAATATTGACTATTCTGTTAACGTTATATCGAGATTTAATGAGAATGTTAAAGAAAGGCGTGAATATCTTTGTTGGATTAAATGGCGTTGTGTTACTAACAACGTATTGAATACATATGAAACACTATCATTCTAAAATTAGAGCAATAATGTTATAATCTTTCAGGGCGAGCGCCGTTCAGTTATCAATCTGCTGTTGGTGTTTCTGATGACGAAGGCATCAATACTATATAAAACACTTTTGAAAACTCATGAAATTTTTATATTTCCTCTTCCAATGAGTTGCGTTTTCAACACAATTCTTAGCCTGACTATAGCCGGCGATCGACTTCAGGAAGATAAGGTAAGTCTATAGTTCACTTATTACAATTTTAAAATGATACGTTCATGAAATGGACTACTGCTGGTGTACTCTCTTTCTATACCTCGACGTGTCTCTCACTTTGCCATGCTCTCTCGAGGCCGAATCTGTTGTTTAGCACGGATTATCAACGGAACGTTTTATTATTTCTGATGAGCGCTCGTAAATTTGTAATATCTTGTCTTTTCTTTTCTTTTGCCCAACGAGCATTTGGGAAAGAATGAAAAAAATTAATTAATTGAGTTTATCTACGCCCGAGGCGCAACAGGATTTGAAATTTTATAAGGAAAAAGGGGTATGGGGGACTCAAAATGACAGCAAAATCCTATGCCTTTTTCACATTGTAGAATCAAAAGCAAGCCTCTCCGGGCAAACTCCAAATTGCGCTTGCAATCGGAATCGTCGTGCTTATGGTGAGTATTATTGCATAAAGAAGGCATAATTACAAATTACAAACGTAATATACGAGAGTGAATTATACACTCGACATTATGGTGAAATAATGTAAGTGTTACTGTACGAATTACTGTAATTATTTTATCTGCCTAGGTTGCCGACTTCATTGTCATGGACTTGCTATCATCCAAACCTTCTGTCGTTTCTGCACTCATGGCGTTGCTCCAATTTCTTTACGGACTTTTCCACTTTGCAATCCGCAATTTGTACCCAATTGTAATCACTCTTTACTCTTTACACAAGTTTGAAATATATAAATATGCTTAATCAGTAGGAATTGCAGCACTCCCCGTTATTCATCTGGATTTCGGGGGCCTTGGCCGGAGCTTCTCTCTTTACTGTAGCTGCATTCCTGTTCTTCATGAGCGAGGCGCGCATTTTTATGGCATCGATGTACATTCTCATCTCCCGCTTACGCTCCATTTCATCGCACTATTTCTCTACTTCATCGGACAGGTTGCCAAGACATTCTTCAATAATTTTTATGATTCAAATAGCACTTTTAAGAACATCACTTGAAATAATCGCAGATTTGCCTGTTTATTGTGCTGAAATTGATGTATCATACTTTGCAGAGAATAGAAGATGCTGAAAAGGCTGCTGCAGCTGCTGCAGCTGCACGAGTCGCACGGCAAACTAGCCGGGCTGCAACAAATAATGCCTAAATATGTTAATCACTCACCACGCCATTGGGAATGAAACAATATCTTCTGGGCGTATAATTTTTGGCTAAGAAATGTAACATTGTATATCATATTTTTTGCTTTTTAAAACTTTTTTATTTAAATGCGATTAATAAAATAAGATATACAAACACTACTAAGTGCCCGAGAAATCATTTCCAACTTATTATGACTTATGTGACGTTAAAAATCACCAATAAATACGAAAGAAGCCTGTTAAAAAATCCGGCCCAAATCCGTGATCGAGATAAGAATTTGAATTCCCGCACTTTTCGTTTTTCGATGATATCTCGGCTCCCATTGAAGGTAGAATTTTTCACAGTATGTGCAAAACTATGTGTAAACCATGCTCTCCAAATTTGGTATGCCTACCTTCAATGGGATCCGAGATATTATCGAAAAACGAAAAGTGGGGGAATTCAAATTCTTTTCTCGATCATGGATTTGGGCCGGATTTTTTTAATGATTATCTTTCGATTTTTTTGTTGTGATTTTTAACGTCACATTAGGGATAGATTTTGTGGACATAACAAACTGTTTCATTTTGTGAATTTTTCTTTGCTACGTCCTATCAGCCGGAAAGACTAATGAAAGACTACCCAATAAGTGAGGTGGAATAATATTTGTTCAGAAAACAATTCGTGAAAGTGCCTGATAATTTCCTCTGACCTCATGTTCATCCGTCGTAAAATAATAAACTATTTGCCGTTGGATATACAACGAAGCGTCTCCAGCGGGTGTTTTCTCGTGCAGTAGAAACTCATCCACCGGGAAAGCGCCTATTCCCGAGAGATCAATCTTTGTCTCTCTGATTCTCTCCTTCGACAGTGGCACAATGCTGATCGGCGCCTACCATGTGAGGGCACTCAAAGTAATAGCGCAAAGTAATAAAATTGTGAATTTTACTTTATTTTGCAAGCTTCTAATACCCATTGGTTATATTCAATTTCTTCACAAATATAATAGTATACCGCGGCTCTTGAAAACAACATTTCATCACTTCCTCATGTAAATTGTGTCGTTTCCAAATTCACGCACAATGTTTACTATGGGACGTAACCGCATTTTCATTGTTACGTGTTCGTGACAGTTTCAGCAATTTTTTAAAACATTCCGTCAAAAACTTTGCGGATAATCAATTTTTTCAGATGTCCCTTTGCTGTGCTAGAGAACGTCTCATCATATCTCTTCTTCTTACTATATGCATATTTGCTGGTATAACGTTCTCCTATTCCCCAGTGATTGGAATTCCTGTGATATGGATTCTAGTCATTGTGGATGTTTTTGGAATGATTTATTGGTGTGTTGAGAACGGAGACCACGAAGTGAAGGAAGCACAACTAAAGGTCCTTATATTTTATTTATTTTATTATTTATCGTACACCACAAGGGTGCGACAACATGTACATAAATGTGCGAGTAAAACCTAATTTTGCTATAATTATAATTATATTACATATAGGAACGACTATTTCATGCTCTCATCGTGCTTTTCTTTACAAGTGCGATCTCAACTCCCCTTATTATCTTCGTTTGCACCTCGCTCACTCCCGTTTTCGTCCTTTTCAACATTTTTGTTTGCCTCCCATTGTCGCTCAAAGCGTACTTTGAATTGGACATTGCCAAGGTACAATTCTCTTAAAATTTGATAGGATCCCTCGGTCCCAACATCGATTTATTTATGATACTTGAGTAACTATTTGAGAAATATTTATCTTTATTAATGAATATTTTTTGCAGCTGCATAATCGTCTCCACATTGCGTTGTGCGTTGCGACACTTTTGTTGTGTGCTGCAGGAGTCGGCGCTGCAGTCGACATTCATCATTTTGCAAGACTTGCTGCAGAACCACGTGGCCACAAAACAGTCCATCGTTTGTCCATTCTAGGCATTGCTATTCAACTTCCGATCGTATCCACACTATTCCTAACAATACCTATACTCTTCGCGAGTATCTATAATATTCACAAAGAGGTAATTGCTCATGAGCCTTTGGTTACTAAGAATTCGAATTGGAGAGCCTTCGCAATAACCATTATAACCGGTAAAACTATCATTCCAGATCAACCTCCGGTGCTGGTACATATGCTGTGTAGCATTGACCATTTTGAGCATTTGCGCCTCAATTTACGTCAATCGCATTTCATCAATCATTTTCCCGTCACTCGTTTGTATTTCCATCATACTAACAGCCACAAGCGTTTTCTTCGACTTTCTCTTTGTCACGGTAAGATAGAAGTCTATTTACATTTGCCTACGTAAAATCTAGCTCGACCAAACTTTCTTTGAAATCAATACGCCGGTACATGTGCTGTGTAGCCTAATTTAGCAAGAGATTTTTTTAAAGTACAATGTTCTGAAGTAGTAAGCATTCGTAAAACCTTTTCTTACTTCTTCTTAAAAATAACTCAAGCCGTTGAAGATAATTGTGTTAAATGCGAGACCACTGTTTCTTCACTTTTCTTCCACTTTCCACCAATTATTTGAGCAGCATTAGTTGAATTTTTTTACAATATCCTGACGGTTAATCTATGCCATCATGACGTTTTTTTCTTTTTAACATTAAATTATATAATAACTAATTAAATTAATGAATTGTAGTATTAATTAATAGTTTAACACTAATTTTTTTACACTATATTCATCGCAGAACGGATTCGATACGCTGTTCAAGTGCATCGCTGTTGTGCAAATGCTATTCGTTTTCAACATGTTCAGTCCCATCGGTGGATTTGCCGCTTTCCTGAAAACATTTGTGCTATTTGCGTCAACATGCAGTTTTAACGCTCTCTGGAGCTTTTCTATGGTCGAATACGAAGCTAAAGAGGTACACTTTAACTAAGTTTGAATATTTCCATTGAAAAATATGAATTGAGTTAAATTTATTGGAAGCAGACAGTGTAATATTTCGTAGCAAGATGGAAATGAATATCACGCCTCTCACGAGAGGCTCGGCTTAGAATGACATAGTTCTGGCACAGACCTCATTTTTCGAAATTCTGTTTTCAAGTATTTAGGGTTCCACTGGGTCCAACTAAGATCCCTGCGAGCTATTATGCCACATAAGTCATTCCTCGCTTTGCTACAGCTACTGTAAGGTGCAGCTCGCGGACTTCGAAGCCGTTTTTCAGTGGTTCAACGCAGTTTCTGAGAAAACTTTTTGCTTAGAGCTAGTGTTACTTTTCCATGCTCTTTCGACCTGTGTCATTCGTTTTCTGATTGGTTTTCGAATTTGCTTGAAAATAATTATTATTGAATGTACCAAAATCCGCTCGAAAAGGCTGCATTTTTATTTTTCCATAGCCTCCAGCAGGTGATGAGGACTCGAATGATATGTCTAAGCTCCCCCAACTCGGGAGTTGATGCTATATTTCATACGAAAACGTGTCAAATTTTGCTTTTACTCTCATTATGTACACCGCACACCGCTTCATTCAAAGGAAATGAACGATTAGAGAGAGGAAGAACAATGGATGGCTGAGTCATTCATCACGAGAGATTCGAGTGACTCGGTGGGAATTGTCTAGAATCCACATTTTTAGCATATTTTCTTAAGAAATATAGCATCAACTCCCGAGTTGGGGGAGCTTAGACATATCATTCGAGTCCTCATCACCTGCTGGAGGCTATGGAAAAATAAAAATGCAGCCTTTTCGAGCGGATTTTGGTACATTCAATAATAATGATTTTCAAGCAAATTCGAAAACCAATCAGAAAACGAATGACACAGGTCGAAAGAGCATGGAAAAGTAACACTAGCACTAAGCAAAAAGTTTTCTCAGAAACTGCGTTGAAACACTGAAAAACGGCTTCGAAGTTCGCGAGCTGCACCTTGCAGTAGCTGTAGCAAAGCGAGGAATGACTTATGTGGCATAATAGCTCGCAGGGATCTTAGTTGGACCCATTGGCACATGAAAACGTGAAAAACTCAACCTTGAAAACGGGAGCTGTGCCAAGTCCGGTCCGAGCCTCTCGTGAGAGGCGTGATATTCTCTTAATTCCAGAAAGGAGTGAGGCTGCCCATTCGACAAAAGTCGATGGATGCACGTAGCAGGGCGATTAGAGTTGTAATTATCGCAGCGATCTTGGCTCTGATGGTTGGCATGTAAAATAATTGTTGCATATTATAGATTTTGGCACATAATTTTATAGTTGTACTCTCCTCAAAAAACATGTTTTTGTTGCTTTTAAGTGTATGTATTAATGTCTATTTCTCTTTTCTAGGTTGCCACTATCTCCGCTGTGTACTTCACAGTCGAATCACTTCCGAAGCTTACTTCTTGCCTAATGATGCTGCTTGAATTGCTTTATGCTTCTCTCCTCTATACGACACGCCATATACTGTACATCGTGAGCGAAATCTATTCGTATATTATATTTTCAGAAAATAGACTAGCAGTCACAAAAATAAATAGAGATAAAAACAACTCCGAAAAGAGGTTGGTGTTCATTTTTCCACTTTCAGTTCGCTCCGCACGGCAGCAAAGTCGCATGGGTCCTTAGCGGCATATCACTCTTTCTGCTATTCCCTCTCGGTTACTTCGGATTTTCTGATTCGGGAGTAACCGAGACTCGTGCTATCACTGCCACACTAATAATTCTCGTCTCTCTCGCAATCCACTTTGCAATTCTATCAAACGAAAAGGCGAGCAAATTGTGAACAACAGTCTTTTTTTGAAATTGTGATATAATTAGCAAAATATAAACTTTTTTCTTGCAGGCGTATATTATAAACCCTACGACACAAGCTGCTGCACAAACGAATGCAGTTGCAGCAACGCAGCTCCAATCTGCTGCAAAGTAGTCTCGACCATCGTCATCTGATAATGCCTAATCCATATCGAATGAGTTGCCATAAAGAAAGCTCACAAAAATTAAATAATAAATGCTACCCATTTAACTTGTCTGACTGGATTATCGTAGGGCTTCACATATCGTACGTACTGAAAATATCGGAACGTTTACCGGCACGGCTCGTTTTCGCGGCTCCTGAGACACACGCAACGCGCGACCGCAACGCGTGTGAACTACATCCCTGGTTTACACGTAATCGCGTGTTTTCACAGATAATTTTATATTGATAAAATCAAGAATAAATTGAAATGATACGAGCATTTATTAAATTTTGAAAAATCAATAATTCTCTACCGTATTTCGCTGTTTCAAGTATTTTTCTAAATTTTTGAATATAATTAAGCTATAAAGAAGTGGTTATAGTGATTAGGGCAATATAATCATGATTTCAACAATTTATAAATCGATATTTACAGCAAAAAATCGATATTTTTGAAAATTGAACGAGAAGGCGCGGTATTGTGATGCTAGCGCAAACCCAACATCAATGTCTTGAGCATCCAGTCCAGTGAAACTTCTCACCAAAGAATTAGACATTTTAAACCGATAATCGGTGAGGAAAACGCATTTGGAACTGGAACATTTGAATATGAAAAGTGCGGGAAATCAGACCGCGACGCGTTGCGTGACGCGGTCCAACTAGATCAGATTGCTGCCTCAATAACGAGCCGTGCCGGAACATGATCAAAATGTTCAATTTTTGTAACTTTGCGAAGAAAATTATTTGCGACTCGTAAGTAGGTTCATATTTTTTGTCCACCTCGATTTATCGGAAACTACCCGGACATGCCCGATAAAATGTCTAACACAAAGGAGATAATTTGATGCGATAACCGACCAAGTTAGCGAATTGTCATCATTACCGTATACAGCCGAGAAATGCCAGTAATTGCCGGTTCTGTCCTTTTTTTGCAATCGGATTTTGTCGCTTTCTGTTACTCATTTCACCGGGCATCACCGGGTAGATTCCGGCAAATCGATAATCGAATTAGCATAAACACAATCGAATTAGCATAAACACAAGTCATGATAATGCGTACTCGCAAAGATCCAAATTCCGAACATTTTGATCACATTGCGCTAAACGTTCCGATATTTTCAGAACGTACGATATAGGACGATTTATTTGCACTAGTTAACGAGATTTGAATCCGATTGCTAAAGTAACGCATTCACACACCCTGTGTCATGCCGTTGAACGGCGTTCCCGTAAAGATTGTCTACAAATCAAGCTAAGGCACATTTTTTTTTTCTAATTTTCCTCACTGTCTTCTATCGTTCTCCTTATTGCTCGGACCACCCAGGTATCTTATGGCACTCTACCTCTGATGTTGAGAGTCCACAATCACATAATGGCCACATCATTCCACAGTTTTTTTTTAGTTTATAAGTCGTTTATCAAGAGGCTATTCGGGTTCACGGGGAATCGAATGGGAGCTTTGACGACGTTGAAAAGGCTCAATATCTTCGGTTGATTTTCGTCTGAAAAGCGAGTCATCTTGAATGGTTTTCGGAGTGAGGATCGGTCTCTCGTCGGTGAATGAGTGGAGATCAGAGATGATCCCGATATCGAATAGGCAATGGCGAAGGGTCCATCCGTTAGGATCTCGTGCGAAACACGGATCTTGGATTGGAGCTTGAGCCAGAGTCCTCCAAACTCGAGTCATCGATCTTAGAGAGAATCAACGAGTATACTGATACTGAGGATCAATTCAACTTGTAGGTCATACCCATTACACGGCGACCACTCCGGCTTGTATGGGGATTCAAGACTTCTGTAGTCGATAGTAGAGACGAGGGGTACTAGGGAGCCAGAGGCAGAACTAGGGGAAAGTCCACCTCTCCATCGGACGGAATGGAGAGGCGGCCGCTCGTGACGACTGATAAAATCGTACAAGTATGGCACCAAATTTCAAATCGTCATAACTTCTTTTAAAATTGAGATAGAAATCTACGCACGGCTCGTTATTGAAATTAATAGAAGATTATAGCAATATACTTCATGATGATTTTTCTTTATGATTTTATTTTCGTTCCACTTGCATAGTGTCAGTCAGAAAATTTGATCTATTCTCATATCGATTTGAGATACCACATAAAATACTCTGTGGTCATAGGATATTTGTATAACGTCCACGCATTTATTTTCTACACAAATCATAGCAGAACTCGCTCCATTAATCTATTTTTTTGTCAAACAGGACGAGTACCATCACGCACGACATTCCAAGTTGAAAGCCCAAGAACCGCAATTCGTTTTTTTTCATTTTGCAATGAGCGAATGATCAATGTAAAATTTTGCTTTCTGCATTCTATCTTTCTCTACTTAGGTTTTTTGCATTATGTGGGACAGTAACACTGTAACACTATTATGACCTACTGTAACACGAGTTTTCAATTTTTTGAGAGGTGTTGGTAAATAGCGCAGTCAGCTTTTACTGTAAAACGGAAATGTCTCACCAGGTGGTCAATATTCATATCCTATGACCACAGAGCATTTTATGTGGTATCTCAAATCGATATGAGAATAGATCAAATTTTCTGACTGACATTATGCAAGTGGAACGAAAATAAAATCATAAAGAAAAATCATCATGAAGTATATTGCTATAATCTTCTATGAATTTGCTACCGATTGCTCCAAACCGTAGGTTTCTATCTCAATTTTAAAAGAAGTTATGACGATTTGAAATTTGGTACCATACTTGTACGGTACTGTATCTGATCAAACACCTGCTATGCCATTGACGGAATTTCAAGTCGCGCAGAGCGGTCGGTTTAAGTGAAATTGCTATACAGTACTTTGAACCCCCTCATTGAACCAACTCTCACTCGAGCCGAGCGGTCGGGACGAGGATGAAATGAGAAATGAAGGGGTCAAACTAGTCGAGAATCTCCCTCTCGACTAGTCTCAAATTCTGTCTAGTATAGACCATTTTCTCGTCTACCCCAGACCATGTTTCAACTACACCAGACGTCTCTACTAGTCGTCTGGGGTAGTCATTTTGCGTCTCATTTTCAACTAGACCGGTGACACTAAATGCACCATAAGAATACCACTCCTCTCTCATGTTTACCAACAAGAAGAGTACAATGGTTCTTTGGAATCGCGTTTACAATATTCGATCTACTAATACATCGATAAAGTTTGATTCATAATTGGTGTACGTCGTTTCTATTGATTATTTCATGAGCTGCCTTTTATTCTGATGAACTTGACTATGTCTCAACGAGTCCTTCAGATAGTGCGTGGTTGTGTTTACAAAGATGCAGGTTCAATATTTATCGTAGTGAGCTTGACAATGTGGAATATCAATGCTCGTATTTGCATGGAGAAGTTGGTGTGGTTGGACACACCTCCAAGTCGCCCGTTCGAGCAATCCCAAGTTCGATGATTCTGAATGTGACAATAATTAGTGATAAAACCATTAATTTTTGGCATTAAACAAATTATCAATTAATCTACAAGGTGTTATACACTCAGAGAAAAAGCATGGGAGTTAGCAAATGAATTACTTACTTTTTAGCATAGAGAACATGGGAAATGAGAAATGAAGTAATTTATTTACTAACTCGCATGCATGGCGAAGTAATTTTTCTCTGAGTGTAGGTTAGTGGCGAAGTGGTGTAGTGGTCTAAGGCGCCCTCCCATTTGATTCCATCCCACTCGGGTTCGATTCCCGGTCGTGACACCGCAACCGCCCCACCAAGGCGCTTACCCATTGGGGAAATGGAATTGGTGGCCATCACTAGATCACGCAGGTAAATAGGTCTGGCGCAAGGTGGGCACTCCAGACTGAATATGCCCATTGTAGCACTGGCCTAGCAGTGTTCTCCCGCGTGTCCAGCTCGAAGACGGGAAGTACCTTTACCATGACCTTAACTTACAGCCTATAAGGCTATAGGGTGGAAGTTACTGATTCGACGATGGAACATACAGAACTCATCTCCATATACGTTTGAAAAAAAATCGTCACAGCACGTGAGCGAAGGTATTTTTGGAGTAATGTTTAGTCTCTCCTAATTCTGCATGCTCTTTCATCGATCAAACAGCGCGAGAAAGCATGCATAATTGAGAGGGTCAGACCATCACTCTATTTTTATTGCTTGCCGTGGTCAGGATACGCCCAAATTACATGCATCAATCAGACCGATATTTAGACTCTCGATGAGGACGTAAATTTGGCTCTGTTCTAGTATCCCCCTACTAAAAAGGTCCCATGGGAATAGAAAGGTCCTATAAAAACAGAACAGTCCCAAGCTAGGAAAAATAAATTTTTGAGAATAGAAAGGTCCCAAGAACTTTCAAAAAAAACTGTCAATAATATGAAGGTCCTAAGAGTAGGCAAAAATGGCTTGATAATAATAGAAAGGTCCCAACAGAATGGAAATGTCCCAAGAACGGTCTACAAAGATGGAAAATAATAGAAAGGTCCCAACGTTTATTTTATCGTCCTTGGGACCTTTCTATTCTTTTGGATAACCATAGAGAAATATCGTCAGCTTTTGTTATTTTATCTTAGCGATATTTACACGAGAATGAGAATAATAATAGAGAAACTTGCGGAAAAGGATCGAAATCGATATTGTGCCCGGAAACCGAACTCCCCTGGACCAAACTGTGCCCGGAACCGAACTCCCCTGGACCAAAATGTGCCCGGAACCGAACTCCCCTGGACCAAACTGTGCCCGGAACCGAACTCCCCCGGACCAAAATGTGCCCTTATACACAAATCCCCTCTCTCTCCTACCTTCACACACGATATTCTATGACCCCGTGCTTTATAGCCACTCCTAATTTGAATTTTAGAAATGGATAAAACATAGCAATAAAATATTGCTAGTTAAACCTTACCCCATCTCGAAGGGTGGTGCGTAGGGTATGGGAGGGTTGCGTCGGCGAGCTTCTTCAGTACTTATTACGCCGATATATTCTCTCGGTATGTCCAGTTCGGCGATATGTAAACATCCCTTAAAGAAATGTGATTTTAAGGTAATATAAAACTAATATTCAAATTTCGTTCTCACTGGCTTCGCTTTGCAATTGTGCGTAATTCGGACATAGGGTTGAATCCACAAGACCTGCAACTTACGACAAATTATAGTGCTAAATATGAGACCACGGTCTCTTCATTCTGCACACTCTCTCATCCACCGACCGGTGCAGAGATTGTGTCAAATGAAGAAATCTCATAGTTTGCACACTACTACAAATCGTCTTGCAAATTTAATATGAGATCTTGAGGCATGAAGCATTTTAACAGGAAAAAAAACAGAAAATATTTGGGCGAACCTCATTTTCCCACCCTTTCTTCTCAAATCGTCCTCTAGTGCACGTCGTACCGAGGAAATCATCCGGGTCTGTACATACACAGCGTTTTGGTGGTAACAATTGTGAACGGCTTTCATAAATTCCCTTCCAGATCTAGTTGAGAATATAATGATTAGCGGAATGTAGTACACAGTCTCTCTCTCACATTCTCTCTCTCTCGCTAGTCCCTTCCCATTGTGAGAAAGGCACTTTTTTGATCTACCACTATCCTACGAGAGAATGCACAGTAGCCCAGGAGTAGTCGATTCGTGGTGTTGATAAGTTCTGAAAATGCTTCTACGCCTCAGGGCATGACGTCATTGCTATGTAGGTGCCAACAACGATGATTCTAGGTAGGATAAGAGGACTATGTCCCCGGATGACTAGCATTCTATGTGGCAACAACCCTTTGGCGAGAGACAAGAGAGAGACAATATCTAACTGATAGGCAATACTCAAGTCATGTCATCCTAGTCCTGAAATGGTTACGGTAATCCTAGTTGGCTACACTACTTTACGGGACGTTCTACCCTGCTAACCACCTGCAAACTTATCTAGCCTTCGTTGCGCGGTGAAGGGAAGGAGCTGCAGAAGGGTAGCGACAAGGAGACGGACCGAGCGATGGTGAGGCTCGGTCGGAGAAGACTAACTCGCTGTCATGCGGGTACTCACACAGGGTAGTCACAGCTATGCTTTATCCCATGCAAGTCTCCTCCTCTCGAAAGAGGGCAAAGGTTCCTTATATACACAGTGGTCGATCAGTGAGACAAGGAACTTGTCCTAACTTCCGGAAGAAGAGGAACTAGGCGAATGTGGGTCAGGCTGAGGTGTGAAAGGATGATAGTGGGGATTAAGAGTGACAAGGATTGGAGGGACTATCATGACATCCCCCGCTCCGGTATGCTCGATGCCCATGTAGGCGGCCTACGATATCCATGTGTACTCTATCGAACGGGGTGCTTGGTGTCAAAAATGTACCCAGTTCTTCCTTGGAGATGTCTTCTGCCGGAGATTTCCGTTTCTGACATTGGTTGCATGTCCTGAGGTACAGAGAGAGGTCCTTCTCGAGTCCGATCCAGTGGTATCGGCGTTGAACTTTCTCGAGAGTCTTTCTCTTTCCCAAATGTGCTCCAATCATTTTGTCTCCGTGGAAGTGTGCGAGAATTCCTTTCTTTAGTGTTCCCGTCTCCGAAATGACAATAATGTCGTCCTCGTGTATCTTACGAAGAAACAAGATGTCATTGGAGAGGACGTAGCGTCTGCCCTGTCGTGGTGTTGTGCTCAATTTGTGAGTCCCATTTGTGAGGAAGGTTCTCATGTCTTGAATCCATTCGTTCTTCATTCATTCATTCATTATTTATTCCGTCAGAGTATCGCATACAAGAAAAATAACTGTGAATGGGGGCAAGAAACGGATGTCCGTCGACGTGGTCGAATCGGTTTTGTGCATGGCAGCAAGGGTATGGGGAAGAAGGGTCAGAGCCAGTTCTTAATAACTGATTCAGGGAAAAATGAATTGGGTTGGGAACGGATATATCTACGAAAGGAATCTCGGGATAAATCAGGGGGGGGGGGTAATCGAGAGAGACTATCACAGAGATGGTTCCGAGAGATGGTTCTTTTCGGTATATAATCTCGACGTCCTCTGTTTGGAGTACGATCTGATACCTAGCGAGTCGTCCTGTGAGATCCTTCTTCTTAAAGAGGGTGGTGAATCGTTAAAAGGATGTCTGTTGGCACTGCTAGGTGGGCGTTGCTGTGTGCGAATGGTACCAGGAGATTGGACCTGAGAAAAGCTTAATACGAGTGAGGTTCGGCGAGTAGGTGTTGAGAACTGGGAAAGTTGAAAAGAGGGAAAAGGATCGGAATTAGGGATGTGAAAAGAAGGGAAAGAATCGGAATCCCGGAAGGAAATCTGTGGGTCTACAAGAGGTGGGGAGCGATTGATTGGGGCCGAAGCCCTTGATTGGCGAACTGGGGCCGAAGCCTCTAAGTGGGTTACCGGGCCGAAGCCTGAGCCGAAGCCTCTGAGTGTGTTGGTAAGGCGAGTTGGTGAGTAGGACGGCGATTTGAGAGATTCGCGAGACTACCAAGTCCTAGGCAGCGGTGATCGGCTTCGTCTACGAGTCGATGAGACCGTTGAGGAAGCACGGGATCGGGGTGTTGGATTCGACGAAACTCGATGAGTGTTAGATGTCGAATAGTCGTCTAAGCTCAGTGATGGAAGAAGGAATCTTGTCGGATTGGGTGATGTGTTCTTATATCCTGTTCTCCGAGGTTCTCGAATAGTGCAGTGGTCTTTTCCTCGTGTGAAAGTGGGTTGTAATGCACTTTCCTTGTTCTTGTTCTCAATGAATGATCTTGCATTTTCGTAAGGATTGGTCGCATGATGTCCTGTTGACATCAATCGATCATTGTCATGATCCATAGCGAAAAGTGCAATCTCGCTTGATGAACACAACTGTCTCGAAAAACCAAATGAGGTCATTATTTCGTACGAACCCATATATCTTACTCTACGTTAAGATATTTGAAGGATCGTGGTGGAAACGCTACGAAAATTAGGACGGAGATTGCAATTCGGTCTTCCTCATTATCTTCCTTAGCCTTGTTTGCACCTCTACATCTTTTCATTTGGTTTACTTTTCTCGGGAGGAAATTTGCGGTCAAAAACCAGTGCTTCAGATAACTTTCAATATTTCTCTCGACGATTTTCGATAAACGGAAAAGTGCGAACCAAAATGAAAGAAAAAGGACGAGTCAGTATTTCGCGTCAACGATTCAATGTCTGAATTTCTCTTTTTTCATTCCAAGAAAAGTAGTTCACTGGCGATATGCGGTGTGCAGATTGCGTGATGATCCCTTTTCTTTGTTTCTCACCTCAAAGTGCACTATTCTCTGTTCTTCTGTTCTTAGTGTCTCTCAAAAAAATGAGGGCGACGATGGAAGTGCACTTTCATTGTCAGAGTGTGAATAGAGCGGTGATTAGAGTCTCGAAAACAAATGACTTGTCATTTCATTTCTTATTGACGCGTTGCTAGTTACCAGTGATTCAACTTTTTGACAAGGTATGAAATTGAAAAGTTGACAAGAAATCAACAAGTCGACCTCATTTCACTCCACGCCGATACCAGTGATCGGTGAAGGAAATGCGATGGGATGTGTTTCACTCCCTATCATTCGGCCCAATAATTCCCCATTGTCAACTTTTTGACCCCTTATTGACAAGTTGACTTGTTGAAAATGAGTGGGGTCGACCGTTGAAATGAAATCAACGCGTTGAAATGATTCCTTGTCAACTTTTTGATTTAGATTAGTCATTCAATATCGAGACTCTAGCGGTGATTAGTTGATTGATTAGGGGAAATATCGGACGAATTCGTATCAATGATATTTCTATGCTACCAGTAATGTTTAATTTCAAATATATTTGGCTTGTGCCCAAAAAAGGAGATGTATATATTTGAAAGTTGATTTGGTTTACTGACATGGCATAGTTTCTGTTCTACTTTTCAAATGACAGCTAAATCGATCGAAATAACAGAAAAGTAATTAATCGTAGTTCACGGGATTGAGGAAGAGGAATTAAGAGATCGATTGTGATGAGATCTCTCCGTTTCACTCTAGTCTACTAGGCCCATCTCGTTTTGGAGAAGTCTGAAGCCGGCTTTCGTATTAGAGCAAAATTGGAGAGCTATCTGCATGCTTTCTTTGTGCCTCTTCGCATTTATCCTTCTCATTTGGTCCTGCTTTCTCTGATCCTAACAGGTGGGGAGTGAACATACGTCTCTTTCGTCTATGTCCCTGTATCTTATTCAGCGTCTTGTGAGAGAAGATATGAGTGTTCTTTCGAATGACCGTGAAATAGTAGAGTGAGGAAGTCAAACAGTGTTGATAACTGAATGTTTTGTCGGTGAACGCTGTGCGCTCGTTCTGCCTTGCGGCTCTTTGCGATAGTTCTGCCTTACGGCTCTTTGCGGATGCGCCCCGAAGGCGGGAGATGAAGGCCGGACGGACAAGACATAAAATTGTGAGAAGGAGAAATAAATTGTGGTGTGTAGCGGTGCAATTGTGCAAGTGAGCCGAAACAAAAACGTGACAGAGTTCCCTACTGTGCAGGTTTAGTTTCGGGTTTTTAGCTGTGTGCGAAGTTAACATACCAGGAAAAGACACTAATCAAAAGTATTATATTTTTTTGTAGTTTTATGATTTTTGAATTGACGAACTGTGGCAATTAGAGGTGCACTGTCTATTGCCTGGTCTCTCGCTCTATATTCTCAATGTATGCGCTTAATCTCTGTAATATCTTAGAGATCCTCCTGAGTGTGTGTTCAGGCCGCCAATTAATTATTCCTAGTGCAGTTCGTCAAAACGTGATTAGTGTTGTGAATCGTCTCGCGATTTAGAAAAACGAAAGCTTTGAGCGGAATGAAGCCACAGTCCACCGGGTTGTTGCTAATACTTATGAACAAAAAGACGTTGTTTCCAGTGAAACTTACCCGCGTCATAAGAGGTTAGGTGACTGTGGTTCCTCTGATTATTTCTATTCAATAACTCTCTCTTAAATCAATAATATTCTCTATTCTTTCTCTGTCGACTTCGACTCTCTCAGTAATAATCGGGCGGACGGATCTCTCCTAATTCAATTGATACAACATTTCGCTCTCGGCAGTGCTTCCGAATCATGAGTTGGCTCGAAGCCGCCCCAAGTGAAAGTGATCAGTGATGATGAGAGAAAAAACACACTTAGACAAAAGAACCCGTTTTCTCATCACACAAAGGGGTGTCGTCGTAGTGCTTGGATTGATTGGATGGACCAAGACGAAAGGGAAAGTTCGCGAGTTCGCTAATCGATTCAAGCACTGCGATCGTAACGATTCTACAAAAAGCTGAGTGCTAAGGTTATCTCAGTCTTTTCTTTTCCTAGTTGTTAAAAAGGACTCTGAATACCTGATTATTCTTGACGAAGCGAAGTGATCAGCTTCACGTGTAAAGGGTGGGCAGGTGGGCAGATCTCCCCGGGACCTCCATGCTATGTAGGTGCCAACGACGATGATTCTAGGTAGGATAAGAGGACTATGTCCCCGGATGACTAGCATTCTATGTGGCAACAACCCTTTGGCGAGAGACAAGAGAGAGACAATATCTAACTGATAGGCAATACTCAAGTCATGTCATCCTAGTCCTGAAATGGTTACGGTAATCCTAGTTGGCTACACTACTTTACGGGACGTTCTACCCTGCTAACCACATGCAAACTTATCTAGCCTTCGTTGCGCTGTGAAGGGAAGGAGCTGCAGAAGGGTAGCGACAAGGAGACGGGCCGAGCGATGGTGAGGCTCGGTCGGAGAAGACTAGCTCGTTGTCATGCGGGTACTCACACAGGATAGTCACAGCTATGCTTTATCCCATGCAAGTCTCCTCCTCTCGAAAGAGGGCAAAGGTTCCTTATATACACAGTGGTCGATCAGTGAGACAAGGAACTTGTCCTAACTTCCGGAAGAAGGAACTAGGCGAATGTGGGTCAGGCTGAGGTGTGAAAGGATGATAGTGGGGATTAAGAGTGACAAGGATTGGAGGGACTATCATGACATCATAGCTATTTCCGGTTTTTCAAAAACTTCATAATTGTGCTTCATAGGTGGTACCAATCGATTCCCCATAAAATTCTAGGACTTTTTCGACTCTATGCATTTTTTTGATAAACGTCGATCTAAGACGAGAAAAGTTTAAAATATCTTTCATTTTTACATTTACGCAATTCTAGATATTTTCCCTCCGGCAATGCCGAAGTTTTATTTCCGCAAAACGATTCTTCAATAATAGGTGTTAATCCATTTTAATATGGAGAGTTTTTATTTTACCCAAAAATATACGCGAAGCAGAAATCCGTGCTGGACTTAATTGTTGTGTGCTACAGTATGACCGGGCGAGATTTCTCATTTCCATTCTGCGATGTTTAATTGCAGTTTGCAGCACTGAGTTGCACATCTTGCAATACTAGGTCGTCAATCCCATGCTTTAAACCACCGGAGAATGGTAATGAGAAATCTCGCCCGGTCATACTGTAGCACACAACAATTAAGTCCAGCACAGATTTCTGCTTCGCGTATATGTTTGGGTAAAATAAAAACTCTCCATATTAAAATGGATTAACACCTATTATTGAAGAATCGTTTTGCGGAAATAAAACTTCGGCATTGCCGGAGGGAAAATATCTAGAATTGCGTAAATGTAAAAATGAAAGATATTTTAAACTTTTCTCGCCGTAGATCGACGTTTATCAAAAAATGCATAGAATCGAAAAAGTCTTAGAATTTTATGGGGAATCGATTGGTACCACTTATGAAGCCCAATTATGAAGTTTTTGAAAAACCGGAAATAGCTATGACGTCATGCCCTGAGGCGTAGAAGCATTTTCACAACTTATCAACACCACGACTACTCCTGGGCTACTGTGCATTCTGAAATGTTTAACTCAACAACTCATTTTAGTACTGTGCCAAGGATATTTCGACTGAGTCAGAAAGTCTCTCCTACTCTCCCTGTAAATGCCTTTTACATATGTACATATATGTAGAGTTGACGACATCAGTCTAGCTCGCGTAAAAACGGCCCGCGGAATCCCATGAACTTCTAAGAGGTGAAGCTAATTCCTAATTCCAAAGAGGTAATAATCAACTAACCAGGAGTATCTCGCTCCATTATTTCGATTTTAATGCCGTCCTCAGCCGTGGTTCCATTGCAGTTAATAAATCCTCTTACATCAACACTCTGGAAGAAATATTCGGAATTATATTTTTTGTAAGATTACCCACCTGTTTTTGGAGTATGAAATAACTCTACTAGAAACAGCCACAATCAGAGCAGAAAGAAGCAATTTCATTGTTGTATACGGAATTTCGACGAGGCGTCCTTTTATATTCCACACAACTGGAAGAGTTTGAAAGAATGCACTACAGATGGATCACATATATGCATGACAATAGATATATCTTCATTTCACACACTATCTGCATCTTCCGCTCGAGTAGAGAGTAAGTGAAATGAAGAGATCATCCTGTCATTCCCATTAAAAACAAGGGTCGTAAATCAATGTAGCTGTAAACTGCCATGCATTGTTCAACCCTTTAGCTAACTGCGTGAATGAGGAGAATGTGTGAATGCATCGTCATCACTATTTCATGGTTGAACACTAGTGCGAAAAGTGAGTTGACCATCTCTTCATTTCGCAAACTCTCTGGTCTATCGACGGGCCTAGCGAGTGTGCGAAATGAAGAGACCGTGGTCTCACATTTTGCACTCTATTGAACACTCAACACTGTCTTCAATCAAAAGGTTTATTAATATAACAATACAAAAACATTATGTTTGTCGCCACCGGATTTCATGTCGTTGCAGCAGCTGCAGCAGCAACATCATACGTCCTCTCCTGCGCACATACTTAATTTCCCTGTGTCCAGGCTAAATGCCAAAATTTGGGGGAGTCGGTTTGTCACCCCTCCTCCACAAAATTGATTAATATGAATACTGGAAAATATGATTGAACTGAATTAAGGAAAGCTACTGCAGCCGTGCGCCGACCGTATCGTGCAAGCATTAATGCTGTGCACATACCATTAAGAGCACGTTTCCGTGCTGAAACGTCAAATGTTACGAGTGCAAAATTATCGTACTATTAACAGTTTTCCCGTTGAATTTTTGTTCCACTCAAAACAGATGAAAGATCGGATAAAGATGATCGAGAATATCGGATATTTTTTTTTAAATAAGAAGAACTTTTCACAGATGTCCGATGTATAAAATATTTCCCTTTCGATATCAACGAAGTCCGGGCGTGCCATATAATTCTTTGCGTGCCATATAATTCTTAGAGCTCTTCGTACAAATAACGTAGAAATTCTCATCAAAGCTTACTCTATTTACATTCGACCCATTCTAGAAAGCGCATCCATGGTTTTTAATCCTTACTTAAAACGCGATAAGGAAGTTCTTGAAAAGGTTCAGAATTATTTCACCAGAAGGCTGTTCATACGATGCTATAATTCAAGCTGGCAAACAATGCCTAGCTCAACCACTAGGAACAAGAAGCTAGGGCTTCTCTCCTTAGAGAAGCGCAGGGATGAAATTGATTTGAAGTCGGCCAGAAATCTTCTCATAGGCAAATACAAAATATCTAAAAAGAAACCGCATCACTTTTGCTATTACTTTACTAGGAATGGAATCAATTTCACAAACGCCTCTTCAACCTCTAACTACAGGCATAATAGTTTCTTTCTCAGAGCGGCAAGGCTATACTCAAAATCCGGAAAATTGAGCAGTTTTCCTGAGTGACCCTCTTACTTTTGTTGTTGTTGCCCAATAATGATTCGTGCCTTTCTTTTAATTTATGTTATTGTACCGCGTTTCCTCGTGACTCGCATAAATATTATTATATTATAAGTCCGCAAATTCTCACCATTATCTCAGAAAACTTCAATGTTTGGGAATTCCCTTTTTCTCTTCTGCCTTCCCACGTTCGCTGAAAAATTTGATCGATTGCTAATCCGAATTTAGGAGTGCTATCACTTTATACTCGGTTTCTCGATCTGAAAAATTCCATTTCCCACTACGTGTCCACCTTGATAGCTTCCGATCAAATAAAGTTGCGTGAGCGATGAGTAAGAACAGATCAGCCTACACAATCGAAAGCGGCGTAAAAGGGTGGTGGTCGAGGGGGAGAGGCCACAGCGATGTTTACAACACTGTGGTTCTTCTTTCTGCTGTGGCTGTAGTAGCTGCGGCCGACTGCGGATGAGGAAATGCGTGAATTGAGGTGAGTGTAGGGCTATATTAGAGTTAGGCTAGGTCCAATTACTGACCAAAATCAAATTAATAAACTGAATTATTTACAAAAATATTCACAAAAATATTGATTAACTCGACGACGTTTGCTATTTCTGCGTCGTCCCCGCCACATCAAACGATCAGGTGTACAACAATTCACATGATTCCAAACATACAGATCAGGGTTGGAACGAGAGAGCACGCAAAAGTGAGAGAGTCCCTCTCGATTTCACACGCTCTCTCACTCCAAACGCCTTTCTGGAAGGTTGACCGGTCTGTGGAATGATGTGAAGTGTCCCTTCCCCGTCTGGCCAGGAATACAGGGATCGACGCTTGTAGAGAGCTGTGGCTCCTATCTCGCTTTGGTTAGCTACGCGTATGTGGATTGAATTGTGAATGCTTTGTCATCTCTACTGTTGGTGATGAAAAGGTCAATTCATTTCGAAAAGAAAGGCATGAAGCGAATGATATACATTTACAATTCTTAGAGAATTTTTGTGACCAGCCGCCGTACCAAGCTCGAAAAATTTGGGCGATTCCCTCCCTTGTTTTCGGGGTTTTAGGGGAGTAGATCACCAGAAATTTCCCCCACGAACTCTCTCTCTTTTCGGGGTTTCCCCAAATACGAGGCGAGATATTGTTCTTTAAGGAAGGGGCGGCGAGAGAGTCGAGACAACGAGAGACCTCTAAATTTTCGAGACGCTAGGGGAGCTACTCGAAAAATTTCACCCCCTCTTTTTCTCTGCGTCTCTGATATACTCTCCCTCTCTCGTTTTGGGGCGAAAAAGGATAGGAATTGGGGAATTTCAAGTGGGTGAAATATAGAAAACTCAGTTAGCGGATTTCTCATAGAGTAGTTTATAGTAGTTATTTCATTTGTCTAATTGATTTAATTGTTAATTTGTATGCCCTGAATATTGAGCAACACTTCAAGCCTTGGTTGGAAGGTTTGGAGTGGCATTTAATACCGTATCACGGCAGTTGCTTTAAAACCAGCGTTCACGTCATCCTTTTTTTGCATTTCATCTCTCTTATCGTGCTAAGTGTTCGCCTTCCGCGTAGTACACGCTGTATGTGCGTACGTACTCCGCGTACGCAATCGTGCATTATAACGACTGGTTCCGATCACACGCGTCTGTCCGCGTTAGCGCGGCGCGGCTGCCGCGTTTGCTAACACACTATTATATAATCGCGCTAGTTTTCCTCTAAGCTTGCACGAGCTCTTGCTGCAACGTTGCGCTAGACTTTCCTTAAAAAATAGTTGGGAGCGTGATCACGGGCTCCCATCGGTCAGGCGGTTGGCGCCCGCCTTTGGTCTGTCTACTATCCCCTTCCCTGCTTTTTTTTCCAAACCTACAGAACAGGGTTAGGACGAGAGAGTGTGCAAAAGTGAGAGAGTCCCTCTCGATTTCACACGCTTTCTCACTCCAAAGCCCTTTCTGTAAGGTTGATCGGCATGTGGAATGATGTGCCTGTGTTCTCCCCTCGCGCGAGAGTGGACAGAGAGGGCGATAATACATTGGTTGAACTATCGATCGTCTAACTTTTCGAGGGAGAGGGGAAATTTCGTGCTTTGTACGGCAGTGTAATATTTTGTTTCGAAACAATTTCGCAAAGTACATTTTGGCTCCCCCCAACCATCTTCATTACTCTATCATGTGAGGAAATCATCGTCTTGTGTAATGATGTGGCAAAGGAAGGAGATTTGCAAATCACTTTTAACTGAGTGTGCACTAATCACGTGATGATTTCTAAGCGTTCGTAGGTGCTATTCTTCTTTCTCGAAGAGAAAAAAACTTTGGCGTATGCATGAAGTGATTAATTATTTCTGTGGAAACACACTGGAAAATGAATCGACGTAATTGATTACTGTAAACTCAGTTACCGTCCATTCCTCAGAAGTAATTAATTATGCCTACAACGAAGTAGGTTTTCTCTAACAATATGTGCACTTTCACATTTCATAAAACACCTTCATCAAACTATTGAAGAGATACGCGGGTTTTTTTGTTTATCTTCTTTCGAAATGTGCCATCGATTTCAGAGAAGAGAAGGTGCAGCGATGTTTGCCACGGTTGCCGTTCTTTCAGTCTCTGTTATAGTCGCTGCGGCGGAGTGTGGATTGGGAGAGGCGTGTATTGAGGTGGGCTCAATAATAATAATAATATTATTATTAATAATGATAAAGATTATTATTATTATTATTATTTTTAATATTATTTAGGTGTGAGAAATTCACTTGTTTCATTGTTTAGTTGTAACGTTTTTGTTTGTTTGTGTTTACGCGCATGGCTAGTTTTCGAATCCATTTTCTAGTCTTTTTACATATTGAACGGACCAGCAAGCTGTCAACAATGTGAAACAGATATGTCAATCTCAAAACTTTATGTAATTTCTTATCAATTTCATCTTTAACAAACCCGCGTGTACTGAATGCCTCTAACATATTTAATACGAGTGGCAATTTTTCTGACAAAATAATCGCGCCGACGAATTGTTTATAATTGATATTGTAAACCTATTTCTGCGTCCAGTGCGCGCGGGAAACAAAGTGCCCACGGGTGAGGGGCACAAACGGGTACTCACGGTCTATTTCCCGGCCCGGTCCCAGTCACCGGACACACAACGGGCACTGTTCCCGTTGTATGCCCGTTCCCGATTTTGAATATTAAGGTTTTCACAATTTCGGACTCAGCCATTGTCTTTTTAAGAGAGGGGGTCGGTAAGACTCGAGCATATTCGACCCTCTCCGGACGTGGCCGCCCAAAATGAGAGATAGGGGCCCATACTCGGGTGGGTGGCGGGTCCCCACCCCGGATTGCAAAAAACGCCACTTATTTCTATTTGCCGGCTCTGGACTTGGAGAAATATGGGTTTGAGTGAAAAATAATCGAAAAATCAAAATTTCTCAAACTGAAAAGTTAGACTATATTTATTAATTGCGTTATGTTTGGGGTGCCCAAACACTGTAAAACGAATGTTCAGATCGAATTTTGATTGATTCCGATACCACTTTTTGGACTCGAAAATTTGTATTTTCGAGAAATGTTGGCCATTTTTCGAGCCAGATCCCATAGTTTTTATGCACACGTTGTAGCCTGGCACCATATGTAATCGGCGAAGTCGGTGTCGACCTTTCTCATTTCGTTCCTATACAACTTTTGTTTACATAACATTAACTTGTAATATTATTACAATATCATCAACATGATTGAATGACCATTTTAAAGCCCCAATATACTATTTAACGATCGTGGTTTTTGAAAGCTTTTCATAAAACTTCGTTTTCAAAAATGTGTCCATCTTAATCACACACAACTCAGATATTTGGTACTCTACCGAATCCTGGATTAGGTCAAATTGTTTGGAGAGTTTTGTTGCATAATTGTGTTTTGATAGTGTTCAAATCTATGAGTGATTTGACCTCGAAAAAAATTCAAAATTTGAAAGTGCTTAAATTTTCCAACAAAAAAATTAATTCTGTGAATATTTGAAACGGCCCTAGCGAAATATTGCCCACCTTCATATTCACATGCCTAAGAGAGACTATCTGAGCGGATCGAAATAGTGCTGGCAGTTGACGAAATTTCCCATTGAAGACTGACAACGCTATGTTGTAGTGCATTTGGTGAGAGTTACTAACGTGCCATTCCGGAAGTTCAAAAATGCTTCTACGCCTCAGGGCAAAAATAGTGGTACTTATGACGTCACAAAACTTTTTCGTCAAATCGAATGGAATCTTTCCGATCCTTGGTGCAATCGATAGCCCATCAAAATACAACTATTTTTCACTTTCGTAACTTTTTTGATCAGGGTTCACGCAGCCGAGTTATTCATCAAAAATAGTTTCTCACTTAATTTTCAATACTACTAGAGGTCCTGCAAAATTTTCCCTCCTCCTACTACATCGCACAGCAGTTGCGCACAATCTATGAAAAATAGAGAATTTAAAAGTTTCTGGCAGGAAGTCAAAAACGGAAAAGTATACAAAAAATCTTAATAAAATCAGTTCTCAATGAGCAAAAGTATGAGCCGACCAGCTCTGGAGAGCTAAAGTACTGTAAGTACTCTCATCAAACGGTTTAGGAAATATTTGAATATTTTCTCATTTTTTTACTCTTAGTGTGCACTGCTGTAACCAGAAACAACACAAACGCAAACTGAAATGAGAAACATTGCAGTTAACACGAAAATTCGCTCATACTGCTTTAATCGAGAACTAATTTTATTAAGATTTTCCGTATACTTTTTCGTTTTTGACTTCCTGCCAGAAACTGATAAATTCTCTATTTTTAACAGATTGTGCGCAACTGCATGCACTACAACATAGTTGTCAGTCTTCAATCGGAAATTTCGTCAACTGCCAGCTTCCTGAAGAAATATGTCGAACCACTCAGATAGTCTCTCCTAAAGAACAACTATGAAAATAATAACTTGAACTTTTGAAAAAAAAATTTTGTTGAAAAAAAATTTTCATGGTGAAAATTTTTTTTGGACCATGACCCCGGGTTCATGGTATTTTTCAAAAAAATATTTTTTTCAAAAGTTCAAGTTATTATTTTCATAGTTGTTCTTTAGGTATGTGAATATGAATGTGGGCAATATTTCGCTAGGGCCGTTTCAAATATTCACAGAATTATTTTTTTTATTGGAAAATTTAAGCAATTTTTAATTTTGAATTTTTTTCGAGGTCAAATCACTCATAGATTTGTATACTATCAAAACACAATTATGCAACAAAACTCTCCAAACAATTTGACCTATTCCAGGATTCGGTAGAGTACCAAATATCTGAGTTGTGTGCGAGTAAGATAGACACATTTTTGAAAACGAAGTTTTATGAAAAGATTTCAAAAATCACGATCGTTAAATAGTATATTGGGGCTTTAAAATGGTCATTCAATCATGTTGATGATATTGTAATAATATTACAAGTTAATGTTATGTAAACAAAAAGTTGTATAGGAAAGAAATGAGAAAGGTCGACACCGACTTCGCCGATTACGGATATTCGAGTGAAAATTTCGGAAACTTAGTCAATCAGGGCGGACCTGGCTATGGTCAATATAATTGCATATGGTGCCAGGCTACAACGTGTGCATAAAAACTATGGGATCTGGCTCGAAAAATGGCCAACATTTCTCGAAAATACAAAATTTCGAGTCCAAAAAGTGGTATCGGAATCAATTGAAATTCGATCTGAACATGCGTTTTACAGTGTTTGGGCACCCCAAACATAACGCAATTAATAAATATAGTCTATCTTTTCAGTTTGAGAAATTTTTATTTTTCGACCTTTTTTCACTCAAACCCATATTTCTCCAAGTCCAGCCGGCAAATAGAAATAAGTGGTGTTTTGTGCAATCCGGGGTGGGGACCCTCTACCCACCCGAGTATGGGCCCCTAGCTCTCATTTTGGGCGGCCACGTCCGGGGGGTGGTCGAGTTTTACCGATCCCGTCTCTTAATAAGGCTGATATTGGTGATATGAACTGTGGTGTAGGCGCTGTAATGAAAAGACGAAAACATAAAAATTAAACAAAATCCGCAAGAATGCTGTTTTGAGCATTCTTTCACAAATTCGTCTACCCAACACCCGGGCTCTTCATTTCTTCTTTTCCATGATTCCGACTCGTCAGGTGTACAACAAGTGCCAGTTCCCAATATGGCCAGGAATCCAGGGATCGACGCTTGTGGAAGGTGGAGGATTCTATCTTGCAGCAGGACAAGTAAATCGATTATCAGCAATAGTCTGTCCAATATCTACGCAGTTCTCTACATTTTCTTATACATTTAAGTCTTTTCCTGATACCTACGCACCATTTCCCCCTTCAACATTCTAGATCAAGACCATCGGCGTCCCGAATGGTTGGTCTGATGGCCAAATTTGGGCGAGAACAGGATGTGATGGGAACTTTAATTGCGATACTGGATTCTGTGGAGTGAGTTGGTCTATGGCACGTCATTTGCAATAAAACAATATGAAGCTGCTCGTCAAAGAATCGAGCAGATCCGACATGGTACAGTCAAAAACATCGGCTCTGATCTGGTTTCCCATGGAAATTAAGAGGTCCGATAGAAAATAAGAGGCCCCATGACGATTAAGAGGTTCCGTGGAAAATAAGAGGTCCCATGAAAATTGAGAGGTCCCATAAAAAAATAAGAGGTTCCATCTCCGCTGCTTATCGAACGCCTTTATTCTGTATTTTATAGTAGTGTCATATTCTTGCAGCATTAAGTTTAGCTTCAGTTAATTCAACAACAAATGCATGTAACAAACGCACGCCCATGTCTTGTCTTGAAATTGTGCAGATCAGTGCTTCAGGATGAGATAGCCAGTCGCCACGGGCTGGATGATATTAGCCAGTTTATGAAACTATTGATGCCAGAAATCATTGATGATAGTGTTAAGGGTAAATGAGCGCTTGTTCTCAATCATATAATATTCATACCTTGTGTCATACCTTGTGGCATATGAAAAATATTTTTAAAAAAATAAACAACTGTTCTTCATTTCCAAGAACGTCACAAAATCAATCAATTCGGTGTCACAGCCTCACAGTGTATGGTTCAATGTATTCGTTGTTTGTTGAATAACAATTTCTTCGCTATTAAATGCGTCTTATTCGCTATTAAAAATCTCTATTTTTATTTTTTTTTAAAAACCAATTTTCCATGGGACCTCTCAATTTTCATGGGACCTTAACAAAAACAGAGCCATAATATCACAGCAAAAAGTTAAAAAAAAGATTCTGGTGACTATTTTTGTGGTCAACGAATATCCGATTCACCTATGAGAGACTATCTGAGTGGATCGACATGTGTCTTCAGAGGCTTGGCATAGCAGGAAATATGAGTTGATGAAATAAACATGCCACATTGTAGTATGGCCGAGGCAGAGTTGAGTCATGATATGGAGAAAGTGCAAAAACGTTTCTACGCCTCAGGGCATTACGTCATCGGATTTCCCGTTTCTAGAAAACTTCATCAAATGGCGTAATGAGTGGTACCAATCGATTCCTCATAAAATTCTAAGACATTTTCGACTCCATGAAGTTTTCGCTAATCTTTTATCTAAGCCTGAAAATTGAAAAATTGATTTCAAAACAAATTATTTTTTTAAATTAAATTATTTCTCTGTTGTTTGCCTGTGCAAGTGAGAAAATTTTATTTGTTATATGCAATGCTACAACACTGATAGTTCAACTGTGTAAAGGGTTGTTCATACGAGTTCCATCAAGCATGTTCAATAGGCTGAAAATGTATGAGTTCTTGGAATTATGGTGTACTTACAGTGACAAGGTAAAAAGTCCCAATACTATCAAAACGGCGCTGGAAGCCACAACATCCACACACAGAGAAATGTTTGTAGAATATAACCGACACTCGTCAATTGTTGCACCTGGAAAGCGGCGTCGGTTACCCGGGAATTGACGCGAGTGTCAATTATATTTAACAAGCACTGCTTGTTGTTTTTTAACCGACGGCGTTGTCAAAACCTGTGGCCGCCCCTCCCACCTCCATTCGCCTTTATAATGAAAATGAATACAGCCACCCGAGTCCCCTCCATTCGCCTTTATAATGAAAATGAATACAGCCACCCGAGTCCCCTTTCGATTCCATTGCACTGGGTAACAGATTTGGTAGGATATCTGTTTTATCGGCAAATGAAAATGATTGGCAAATGAAAATTAAAAGTACAATGTAAAATACGAGTCAAAAATCAATAACGGGTACATTTGAGAGATTTATAAAACAAGCGTCTTCTGTTCAGACGAGGCAGCTCGGCTGGAGAGATAAATACTAATAATAAACGAAGTACTAGTGGTATCAGGGGGACTAAGGTTATGCGGGAGTACGGTAGGTCAGGTGGGATGAATGAAGTGATTTTAGAAACAATAAATCACGATACCATTCCACCAATCGATAAATGGTAAAGCTATGGTAGCATCAGTAGGGGAAGGGGTACGGTAGATCGGGTAGGTCATCAATCTAAACGGTAATCGTCGTCGCCTTTATCTTCAGCCTCCTCACTCTGTGCCTTCTTCGCACCTCCCTCCACTTCAGACTCGTCGTGAGCTCGCTTCTTTCTGAAAGGGGAGGGATTACTCAATAATCGATACTTATTAAACAGTAACACATGTAAACGATACACAATTTTCTTATAAAAAGATACTGATTTCAACCATTACCGTACCTGAGTAACGACAAGTTGTCGTTGGCGTTCGAATTGGTGAGAATGGACGGCTGCTTTCCTTCTCCTTCTCGGCGAGTTCCTCCACCTGAATGCATACGACGGTTACATAGTAGTAAGTCAATCGATAGAAAAGTGCATTTGTAACAAGTTATTATAAAACTTGGAGTTTACGAGACTCTCTGAGTGGATCAACATATTTGATCAGAGCTTGGCACAGCACTATTAAGTAACCGATCCTCCAGTAACCCCCCGGAGCAATTTCCAAGTATTCTCCTGCAAGTGTGAGGGTAATCCGACGAAAACCCTAGTAACCCACTATTGCGCAGTTGCAATGGATACTGTGGGTCCCGGACCCGTTTTGAAAAAAAACCTGCACAAAAATATTCAAATTTTAATTTTGAATAAATATTTTTGATTTTTCTCCTACCGCTCTCCTACTGTATCCCTCAGTTTTCGATACATTCCATGGTCCATTTTCCGTACCTGTGCTGTGGCGCGGTTATGGTCGAGGCTGGCCATGGCGGAGAAGTTGCGAGCGGGAAGCTAGCCTGTGGCGTACTTGGCGCAGATGAGCGCGTTCGTGTTGGCCGGGTTTCCGACCACGATAACCTGATGACGAATATCGATTAGTATGTCATGCATCCATCGGGAATACTGTAGCCAAACTGCGGTTTGAATTGTTACCATGTGTCCACGGCCGCAGGCCCACCTTTGGGGGGCACTTTGCATCCATGAAGGGGGGCCCAAAATATCATTGTCCAAAATAGGTTTGGGATTGGGCCCACCAAACCCAAAGTGGCCTATGGTAACTTATCCGCCGCGGTCTCGCAACGTAACCCGGCCTACAGTAATCCGAAAATTCGAAATTGAGAATATTGACCCCGTATACGTTGCATGAGGAAGGCCTAGAGTAGTAATTAATCGGACGATACGCGGTGGTCTCGGCACGACCGATACCGTAACCGTCTACAGTATGCCGAAATTTCAAATTGATCAAATTGTGTGTTGCACATAATAATATTGTATTCGTGATGCTCTATAAAATGCGCATAATGGCGAAATAAAAAAAGTCAGCAAAATAGTTAAAATGCGCGCGAGAAAAAAGTCTGATGAAAGTCGTGGTGAGAGCCTATCAGTTTGCGATGGGCGAATGTTGGCAGTTTTATTTCATTTTTTTTCTTTTTTCTTTTATTTTTTATTATTATTATTTTGCCGCGTGGGAGCGTCATGCCGAAGGCCTGACTGCCCCGCAGGGATAGTGGCAGCGTAGCTGCCGCTAGTACCTCGAGTAGTTATCGTCCCGGCACGACATCGACGGTACCGTAATCCAACCTACCGTAATCTTTAAATGTAAAATTGACCAAATCGATGCTGAATGCCTATGACGGGTAATTTTTTCTGTTTCATATTTTTGGATTACGGTAAGCTGAATTACGGTACCGGTCATATCGTGCTGGGACTCCCGTATACCGTTCGATTAATAACTGCTCGAGGCCTAGCTCAAGCAACAAATCCCGAGTCGATTTGATCAATTTGAAATTTCGGCATACTGTAGACGGTTACGGTATCGGCAATGTCGTGCCGAGACCACCGTGTACCGTCCGATTAATTACTACTCGAGGCCTACCTCATGCAACATATACCGGGTCAATATTCTCAATTTCGAATTTCCTGATTACAGTACTTTGTTTTCGTTGCGGGACCCCGGCGGGTAACTTACCACAGGCCACTTTGGGTTTGGTGGACCCAACCCCAACCCCAACCCCATTTTGGACCATGATACCCTTCATGGGTGCAAAGTGCCCCCCCAGACAGCCTGCGGCTTGGACACGTTTGATTGATACTAATCCATCAGTTGCAATAAATTGCAGGGAAAATTAGTTCGTGATATTGGAATATATACTAGAATGTACCTTGGAGGTGGACTTGGCGTAGTCAGCGAGAGATTTGACCTGCGAGCTGAAGATGCGCACGTTGGCAGCGAGCAGGTCCTGAACAGAAAGCTTTTATCGATTAGTTTTTCGTAATATTTTCTGCCTCGTCCATAGTACACTATGGCACGGCAACCACAACCTGTACAAAATGTTGAACCTAAAATATTCGGTGGAGTTCTTCAATACTGGAGGAATTAGTGGTAGGAATCACTCGCGCGTGTGTTAGTCTTCAAAATAGGTTAACAAAAACGTTATCCTCCCTCTGTTTTTGTTCTGACCGCTTTTGACCGAAAATAGTCGAAAAACTAAAATTTGCACATGTTAGAACATCAACCCTGCCAATGTATGGCCGGGAAAGCTGATAGCGATTATTTGATTTAAACCGCGACGCAGCCGCAACGCACGTAAGCATCACAACAAAATTGGCCTTGTGGTCGTCGTGGATGGATAGCTTACCTTTCTCTCCTTGCCCTCCTTTCTGGGCATGGCTCCCACGAGGAAAGCGTAGTCGATATTGGTGAACGCGTCCCTATCGTTCGTCACTGCCTCCACTCCTGATAACGTACCATTATTTTACTCTAGTTGAACAAACAAAAATCTCTAACTAGCAAAGTCCCTACTCGTCAACATAAATTCGAACGGTGGAACTTTGCACCAGTAGCCGGATTCGTAAATATTCGTGGCGTCTTATTGCCATTGACGTACCAATGAGATTGGCGAGGACGTAATCGATGAGTTCGAACCTAACTCCCTCGAGGACGAGCGCCATCGGAGGAATATCGGGGAGGACGAGCGCGATAGGAGTGTCCTTGCCGAACACATCACCCTGAACGGAAGGATGTATGGATTGGTTCCGACATTATCGATTAATCCAATTGCTATTGCGATTTGGATGTAACAAGCTTGTTCTCTAGTTCCCAAGCGTTGATAAGGCGATTAATGCGTAGTACAACACTAACACAAGGGTTGCATTTTCACTAAGATTACTAGCGCATAAACTGAAGCATGGCCAATCGATAGAACAAAATCAACTAGCGTACGAGTGATTATTTTGAACTCGTGGTCACGCCACAAATAATGTTTACTGATTCAACACGCGACTCTTCTACTTTTTGTCATTAAACACACGTAGAAATTCAATGGAAACATAATAGAAGATCGAAGTGGTGACAGCAGAAAAAAAAGGAAAAGGATGAGAGCGAACCTTGGGGATCTGGAGGACGATCGAGTAGCCGATTTGTCCAGCGGCGCCAGTGACGAGAACACGAAGAGGAGCAGCCATTGTCACTCTCTGAATATAGAAAGAATGCAAATGGAACGGAAAAAAGGGGCGGGTAAACAAAGACAGCATGTGAAAACATATTTTGGGGAATGCTATCGTTATAGAGCATAATTCAAACGTCCGCATCGCGCAGTGAGAGGAGATACGCGTTGAGAACGATTTTGGGCACACAATAAACATAAAAGTCAAACAAAAAGCAAACAAATCGATAAATATCGAACAATTGTTCGGAATATTTTCGAAATAGAAATTACGGTAGCCGCAGTTTTCAATTTTAACGAACATGTTTGTATTATTTAATTGACACGTTTATCATTTTCACAATTGACGAACGTATGTTTTCCGAGTAATCACATGCTTGTTTAATATAACCAACGCGGTTGTCATGTGAGGTGCTTGTAGTTTCAAAACAACAAACGTTTCTCTGTGTGCATTGTAGGGCAACTACGCAGTAGTAGGTTACTAGTACTTTCGTCGGCCTGACCCCCGAACCTGCCGGATAATATTTGTAAATTACTCCGGGTTACTGTAAGTACACCATAATTCAAGAACTCATGCATTTTCAGCCTACTGAACATGCTTGATGGAACTCGTATGAACAACCCTTTACATAGTTTAACTATCAGTGTTGCAGCATTGCATATCACAAATAAAATCTTCTCACTTGCACAGGCAAACAACAGAGACATAATTTAATTTAAAAAATAATTTGTTTTGAAATCAATTTTTTTTAAATTTTCAGGCTTAGATCAAAGATTAGCGAAAATTTCATGGAGTCTGAAAAGTCTTAGAATTTTATGAGGAATCGATTGGTACCACTCATTACGCCATTTGATGAAGTTTTCTAGAAACGGAAAATCCGATGACGTCATGCCCTGAGGCGTAGAAACGTTTCTGCACTTTCTCCATATCATGACTCAACTCTGCCTCGGCCATACTACAAAGTGACATGTTTATCTCATCAACTCATTTTTCCTGCTGTGCCAAGATTAATTCGACTGAGTCAGATAGTCTCTCCTATTACCTGAAATGCCCAATTTGAATAATTACAGGAGGTCAAAGTTCTGCTGTTTTTAATAGTTTTTCGAGTGTAGTATTTTTTTCAAGTTGAGTTACGACTTGATCAAAGAAAAGGAATGGCCGCCAATACCTGGCCCATCATTCTGTGTCATTATTTATTCAAATTTTTACTTTTAATCATTTTCTGATATTTTCTTATATTTCGAAATCAAATTTTTCGACAAGCATGCCGAATCCAGTTTTCGATATATTGCACCTCCAAACATTGTCTATCCGATGGTCACAACCACATCATCTTTCGAGGGCAGGTATAGGTCGCAATTTTCATTACCAAATTATTTATAATATGACAGGTATCACCAGAGATTGCATGAAGCCGGGAACAACTTTCAAAAACATATTTTTGATTTCGACCAAACTTTTATGTGGGAGTACCCTGGGGACGAGAATTCGATCAATCTAGGTCTCAGGTCACAGAACCGGCTTTTAGGAATTTTCCGGCTCTAAAACCGGAATCGACGTAACTTTCTTCAAAATCTACGTAGAAGGTCGTTCTTGAGCTCAATATAATCAGAAAAATATTCTCTATAATTTATCTGCTGAACACAAAGAGCCATATGAGTCACAAAAAAAGTTCTGATTAAAAAATCGGGAAAAAAATCAATAATTTTTTTTTCTTATTTCTATAATTCAAATGCCACAAAATTAAAATGCGGAATATTAAAGAACAACAATGTTCATATAAAAAAATAAAAATGGCAAAAAATGTGGGTACGAATACCCGAAAAAGTGCATCCAATCACGGAAAACTGTGATTTTTCGAAACGAATCTATCGTTTGAAGTTATTTTGGGCATTGAACACATTCAATACACCTCAATATTAAATAAAACGACTATACGTGATCGTTTGACTTGATTCGTCGTGATATTTTCCCATCTGCGAAAACGTCCAAAAAGTCGAATTTTTTTCGAAAATTTTTTTGTCGAAATTTTTATTACTCAAATTTTTGCAAGTAATTAGGTACAAAATAGGTAGTTATTATAGGAAACCATTATTAGATTAAAACTGTCCACCAAAACGAAGAACAGCGGGAAAATTTTGAAAAAATGCCAAATTTGTTTTAATAATTTCGAGTGTGTGGAATGTTTGCGCTAGGATAAGTATATTTGAAATTGAAGAATACAAATCAGAATGAGTGACCCGAATTATTGAGACATTTTCTAAATGATAACTCGCAAAAATTTGAGTAATAAAAATTTCGACAAAAAATTTTTCGAAAAAAAATTTTTTTTTGGAAGTTTTCGCAGATGGGAAAATATCACGACGAATCAAGTCAAACGATCACGTATAGTCGTTTTATTTAATATTGAGGTGTATTGAATGTGTTCAACGCCGAAAATAACTTCAAACGATAGATTCGTTTCGAAAAATCACAGTTTTCAGTGATTGGATGCACTTTTTCGGGTATTCGTACCCACATTTTTTGCCATTTTAATTTTTTTATATTAACATAGTTGACTTGTTCTTTAATATTCCGCTTTTTGATTTTGTGGCATTTGAATTATAGAAAAAAGAAGAAAAAAAATATTGATTTTTTTACCGATTTTTTAATCAGAACTTTTTTTGTGACTCATATGGCTCTTTGTGTTCAACAGATAAATTATAGAGAATATTGTTCTGATTATTTTGAGCTTAAGAACGACCTTCTACGTAGATTTTGAAGAAAGTTACGTCGATTCCGGTTTTAGAGCCGGAAAATGCCTAAAAGTTCTGTGACCTGAGACCTAGATTGATCGAATTCTCGTCCCCAGGGTACTCCCACATAAAAGTTTGGTCGAAATCAAAAATATGTTTTTGAAAGTTGTTCCTCAGGAGGGGTGTTTTCTTGCAATCTCTCGTGATACCTGTCATATACGACAACCCCACATTTCACTATTTTTTTAGTAAAATTAGAATTGATCGCATTTTAGACCTGCTTTTCGAGAAATTTGATTCCAAATTTTCCGTGAAAAGGACTTTTGGATGACCGAATGACACAGAAAGATGCGCCAGGTCTTGGCGGCCATTTTTTTGTTCTTTGACTAAAGTCGTAACTCAACTCTCTGAAGTAATACAGTCAAAAACAATGAAAACAGCAGAACTTTGAATTCCTGTAATTATTCAAATGTGGCTTTTCTGGTAATGAGTGAAACGGAACACCAAATAGCCACTAGAATCTGTAAAATACACATCTAGTCACTTCTTTAGCTGTATGGATTTGAGGACAATTTATGCGGTTCATTTTGGCCCAGGAATTCAACACATTTCGAATTCTGTCACTTTTTTGACAGAATGCTTCTGTCGATCGATTCTGTCATATATGGCAGATGTATCTGTCGGTCTGATAGATTAATCTGTCGATGCAAAAGTTTTTGGAAACCGACGAATCAATCTGTCACTCTGATCAGATTTCCTCTTGATCGGTCTGTGCTTTTCGATTTGAATGAGTGTTTCGATGCAAATGAGGATTATTGTCTCTTCTCATTCCCCACTCTCTAGCTCGCATTGTTCCAAATTTCAGAGGGTATAAAAGGTTCAGGGAACACTTATCTCTCATCGCTTCAACTGTTTCCCAATGGAAAAGAGGAAGGGGGCATTTGCCCCACGGACAATGACCTCCCTCTATGAGAAGCCGCAAGACACAGGGGTATTCGAGGACGTGTGAAATGCACCTGACTTCTACAGTAACCCCTCCCCACCTTTGAATGACAGAATCAATCTGTCATTTTTGCACCGACCGAAAATCGACAGAATGATTCTATCAAATGCGACAGATTGGCGAGCGACAAAATGAATCTGTCGCAAAAAGTGACAGATTAATCTGTGAGTGCAGATCTGACAGAATATTCTGTCAGTGCAATCTGTCATATATGACAGATTTTTTTCTGTGTGCACTATGAAACTATGGTGAATCAATTTTTCTTATATTTGTGTGTTCAGAACAAGCTGAAATGCGAGGGGCGCGGAGGTGAACCGCCCGTTTCCCTTGCCGAATTTAATTTGACTGGAGCTGGAGGCCAAGATTCCTACCATGTTTCCATGTTCGATGGGTACAACTTGCCAGTGCTCATTGTCGTAGTTGAGGTGAGCTTATTAATAATAATGTTACAGTTTAAAATTACAAATTATACAACAAATGCATTTCTAAGAATAATGTCAAGGTTGCATTTCCCATTCTTATTTTATTACTGATGATTACGGTGGCCATGGTTATCAATTTCTCAGGGCACCTACTGTATCGTACTTGCTCAAAATATCGGAACGTATACCTGAAAACGTGAAAAATATTCACTTTTTGTTACTTTGCGAAAAAAATTATTAACGACTCGTGAGTAGGTTCATATTTTTTGTCCACCTCGATTTACCGGAAACTACCCGGACAAGCCCGGTGAAATGTGTGAAACAAAGTAGAAAATTCGATGCGAAAACAGACCAAGTTAGCGAATTGTCATCATTACCGTACACAGCCGGGAAATACGAGTAATTACCGGTTCTGTCCCTTTTTTGCAATCGAATTTGTCGCTTTCTTTTATACATTTTACCGGGCATATCCGGGTAGATTCCGGCAAATCGATGCGGATTAGTCGAATTAGCATAAACGCAAATCATGATAATGTGTACTCGTAAAGATGCAAATAATGAATATTTTTCACGTTTTCCGGTAAACGTTCCGATATTTTCAGCAAGTACGATACCAATGGCGGCCAGTATAGCGGTGATAATTGATAACACAAATGTAAATTAATATCTAATAGAATAAAAAAAGCAGCTGTTCGGATTGTTTTTGTTTTATAAATTTCAACAAATCACGGTACCCATAACTCGGTTTACTGCAATCAATATACTCCATATTTAGCTTATTATTTAGGGCACTTACCGTACCAATGGCTCATTGTTTAGGGCACTTACCGTACCAATGGCTCATTATTTAGGGCACTTACCGTACCACTCATTATTTAGGGCACTTACCGTACCACTCATTATTTAGGGCACCTACCGTACCACTCATTATTTAGGGCACTTACCGTACCACTCATTATTTAGGGCACTTACCGTACCACTCATTATTTAGGGCACTTACCGTACCACTCATTATTTAGGGCACTTACCGTACCACTCATTATTTAGGGCACTTACCGTACCACTCATTATTTAGGGCACTTACCGTACCACTCATTATTTAGGGCACCTACCGTACCACTCATTATTTAGGGCACTTACCGTACCACTCATTATTTAGGGCACTTACCGTGCCACTCATTATTTAGGGCACTTACCGTACCACTCATTATTTAGGGCACTTACCGTACCACTCATTATTTAGGGCACCTACCGTACCACTCATTATTTAGGGCACCTACCGTACCACTCATTATTTAGGGCACCTACCGTACCACTCATTATTTAGGGCACCTACCGTACCACTCATTATTTAGGGCACCTACCGTACCAATGGCTCATTATTTAGGGCACCTACCGTACCACTCATTATTTAGGGCACCTACCGTACCACTCATTATTTAGGGCACCTACCGTACCAATGGCGGTCAGTACGACTGCAAAGTGGCGGGTGGCTGTTTGAAGAATCTCGCCAACAAATATGTTTGTCCGCCTGAGTTGAGAGTTGTTAAGAAAGGAATGGTAAGTTATATTCCATTCGTCCCATCGAGATATGTTATGGCACGATAACAACTGAAGATATATCGCTTAGATTGTTGGCTGTAAGAGTGCCTGTCTCGCATATAACACCGATCAATATTGCTGTCGTGGTGCGCATTCGACTTCTCAGACTTGCAGTTCAGCTGACTGGACTAGGAATTACCACGCCTTATTCAAGGTGTGTTTTCCCAATGATTCCAAGCCTACAGACCAGGGTTAGGACGAGAGAGTACGCAAAAATGAGAGGGCCCCTCTCGATTTTACACGCTCTCTTACTCCAAAGGCCTTTCTGGAAGGTTGACCGGCCTGTGGAATGATGTGTTACGTTACTAAGGAGTCCCACGCACAGAAATTCTCAGTTCTCGATGACCTAAAAGGATGTATTGAGGTTAAAGATGGTGTCCCACGAACTTTTGGTCAACTGAGTTCTCACTGTCGGGTTATGGTAATCAGTGTCCAGATAAGAGCCCCGCAAACCGCATGTTCAGCCGATAATTTTGAATAAAGTTATTCGCGTTTGGCTCTGTGCCAAACTGACCCTGAATGCAGGGATTCAAAAATGATAGGGAGGGATAAGGGTGGACGAGGAGAAAGCGACCGCGTCATTGAAACATATGAGATGAGGAATGATGGAGCAGGAGATTCGTGATACTCCTTCTTTAAATGTATCGTACACCTATTCCATATTGCAGGAAAGTGTGAACACATTTTCCCACTATTTCTACTTTCAAAAATTCGTGTTAAATTCGTGTTGTGTCTCTTCTCTGAATAAGAGTAATACAGTAAACCGGAACACGAAATGGAGAGTTCCTACTAGTACAATGTATTAGTGTTCCGATACTAAAACTATTGTATTTTAATGAAAACCAGTGCTGTCCAGTGGAAGCAGTATAATATTTTCAACAGCTTCTTCTTACATACAATAACTTGTTTCACGCAGAGCTGGGAACAAAAAAATCACAAAAAAGTAAAAAAATGTGATCAAAAAAAATCAAAAAATTCAGAAAACCGATATGTGCAAATAAAAAAAACGTTGTTAAAAAAATGTTCAAATATTATAAAGTTCAAATATCTCAAAAATTCAAAAAAAGTCTAAAAACCCCAGCCCTGGTTATACGGCCTAGAGCGTGATTCCCGTGTTTTATTAACACTTTTCTGGCCCCTGGGGAGACAATATTTCGCTTCAAAAGCTAAGGTAGAGTTTCGGACAAATAGTCTGTCACATCACTGTGTTTGCAGTCTATGCGACCAAGTATTCATGGGAGCTTCCTTTATAGAAGTTGGGGTCCCATGAATATTGGAACTGAGTTCTCATTGTGGGTGAAAGGGAATCGACTACCTGAGAGCCTTGAAAACCTCATGTATTGGGGAGAAAATAATCCGTTTGACAGGTAGCGAAATGTGGACTAATTGTGACAAGTGCGCGACACTCAACTTGGCTCCGCCCCTTCCAAGTTTTCTTAGTTAGTCGTTTTTTTCTCATATTTTCAGTAGTTATTTCTGGAGTTTTTCCTTCTAATTCGATGAATAAGAAGAATCTCTATTGAATACCGCAAGTATCTAAGCAATAAAAGTAACATGTTTTGAGAGAGAAAACACGCGAAATCGCGGTTACTTTACATGCGTATAATTATATCATTTTGTAAGGAGCGAGCAGTGCAGCGAAATAGGGTCACTTAGTAGTTAGCAGAGGAGCCCAAAATATCATACAAAAGAAGAAATCAGACGAACAAAGAATTTCCTGATTTGTCCGTTCCGTTCCTCTCGTTTTGAAAATATTTTTAAATTCCCTCCATCGCTAACGAGCGTTAGACCGTTGCTGAGTTTATGAATGTCACAATATTGTATTTAGTTACGAGTGAAAACAGTCAAACTTCAATTTTATTCAAAATGGATGCTTTATTTGGAGACTCTTTACAGGACGCCTGCCCGAATGTACATTCATATGTCAACGACTGTCACGAATCGACATTATTCTGTAGAGGAATTGAGCATCCCAGTCCCACCTACCGCGTCCAGTTCTGCTAAACATCAGAAATGCATTACTATACTTGCAGAATAAAACCATATTACGACAAAAAAATCATGCTGATTCGTGTAGATAGCAGTACGATACAAATCATTTCGAGAGTATCAGACGCCAGACGAATAGATACGAAACGAGAGACAGCAGGACTATGAAGGGTCACGCGAGTTAAGGTCGGGTTTTTACTGAATAGAAACAATAGAAGAGGTCACACTGGTCAAGCCCCCGCGCCCGCGCCTCTCCTCGTTAACGATGTTGAAGCATAAGACGACTACAGTGATTACCAGTCAAGATTCAGTGGAGATGAGGAAGAGGAGATGAACGTTGATTTTCTACGTGCGTTCTGAATATGACGCTCTGTTTATTGTATAGCTGAGTATTCTGTTTATAGTGTGAAAGCGCAGCGCAATTTTCCGAATTTTCAGTAATCGGAAACAATACATGCATAGTCACTTTCTATATTGCTTTTCCTCCGGCCAGGTCAGACAGTATTCGTTGACCTGCTATCAAAAATATCGAACTGACATTTTATGAAGGGTATCGAACATCGATATTCTGGAAATTACGTCGTGGTCATTATTACAAATTTATGAGCACTCGTCCGAAATAATACAACGTTCCGATGATAACCTGTGCTAAACAACAGATACGGCTGCGAGAGAGCATGGCAAAGTGAGAGACACGTCGAGGTATAGAAAGAGAGTACACCAGCAGTAGTCCATTGCATGAACGTATCATTTTAAAATTGTAATATCGAGATGCTGATCACTGATGGGCAGAAGAGCAGCCTCGAAACTCCCGTTCAGAAGAGCGAAATGAAAAATGAGAGTCACCATCATGATCCCTTAACTTCAGCATGCTAACTCTAAGCTAACGTTTGTTTCCTATTTGGTGTACGTCGTTTCTATTGATTATTTCACGAATGGCCTCTTATTCTGATGAACTTGACTATGTCTCAACGAATCCTTCTGATGGGTGTTTACAAAGATGTGTTTACAAAGATGAAGGTTCAATATTTATCGTACTGGGCTTGAGGAGACAGATTATCAGTGCTAGTATTCGCAAGGAGCATAGGGTGTGTTACACACCTCCCAGTCGCCCGTTCGAGCAATGGAAAGTTCGATGATTCTGAATGTTATTGAATACAACGCACAATAATTAATGATAAGACTATTAATGTTTCGCAACAAATTAGGAGTTAATCTACAGGGTGGAAATGCGTGACGGGTCCGACAGTGAAACATGTAGAACTCACAGAGCATTTCGAGAGCGGACATATGAGCTAGACGGCTAGACAGAAGTTAGAGAGCGTTCGCTGAAGAGAGAGTGCCAGACGGCGAAGCGAAAGAACGGGCCATATTAAATCGGGAGGGCGCGCGTTATCCGAGACGGGGTGGGCAAGTCTCTCCCCTTTCGAGTGGGGCAGAGACGCAGAGCTGTCTCTGTGCTGCAGTCAAGCGAGCGGGCGAGCGAAACGAGATCGATCATGCGAGGGGGCGGGGCGCGACGTCACCTCTCCTCCCGCTTCTCAAACCCGGCTCGCGCACGGAGCTGGTTTCGATGTGGGTATATATAGAGGGTCTGCGATCTATCCTACCGTACTCAAGCTTCTGTATGAAGGGATATGATGTGCATTTGGCATTCTGCCAATTTCCTGTGGCCGAGTAGCTATACCCCTGAAACGCTGTGACTCATCTCCATATACGTTACGACAAATCCCCCGTCACAGCACGTTAGCGAAGGTAATTTCGTTGTTTGATGTGGTCAGGATACGCCCAAATAGTTCATCAAATAGCGATCTTTGGACTCCCACTCCATGCTAATTTTTTCTCCCGTATTCACCGGTGTGCAAACACAAGTTGAAATCAAGCTTGAAGGCAACATGTGAACTGTCAGAGAAATAGCGCGTCCAGGAGAGAGAGAGAGAGAGAGAGAGGCAGCACAGCGATTCAGGTGTACAGCGAGACGGCCACACATTTTTGGCAAAACTCCAGAATTTTGAATCTGAACTGTGGAGAGAGGGGCACGCAACGCGACCGCAACGCACGAGTCTCTTCAGAGCGGTGTTGTCTCTCGCTTTTTCTCTAGTCGTCTGGCATTTGGCTGCTCTCGAAATGTTGTGGGCAGACGACGAGGTAGAGATTGATATCAACTTATGGAACTGCGAGCTTGATATCAATTTGGGAAATCTCCACCACGTCGCCTGACTCTCTCGTTTCGCACGTTCTACCGTAAAAATCTCAAGCTGATATCAAGCTTGAAGACAAGTTGGGGTTCGCACGATATCAACTTGCACACAGGTGTTTTTGCACTAGCGCTTCACGAAATTTTCGAGCTTCTATTAACGGGTACGAGGAGTGTAGGAATTCTCCTCAAAAGAGATTTGCGATGCCACAAACTCATTCAAAGACCTTTTTGTTCATCAGCCAAATAATTACCCAAATAATTACGCTTTGTATCCAGTGTTTCCATTATGAAAGGCGCGTGAGGGTGAGAGCGATCGAACCCGCCCCATACTTTATAGCGACCCCTCATTTGTATGTGAGAAATGGATAAAAATTATCAATGAAGTATTGCTAGTTAAAACTTACCCCATCTCGTGGCGTGGTGCGTAGGGTTTTACAAAGTTTTTATTGCTTTTGCCGATTTTTTCTCTCGGTATTTCGAATACGGCGAAACGTAAACATCTCTCAAAGAAAAGGAACATTATTCTTTTAATGTAAATAATATCTTTCTCACTGGCCTCGCGTTGCAATTGTGCGTAATTCGGACATAGGGTTCGATATCCTTCACCTGCAAGGCTCACTTTCGACATATTACCTTCATATTAGTCGAATTTAGCGATATCGACCGATGCTCAAATTGATTTATTTTTCGTGACAATCATTTGTAAATGTTCATTAGTTAATATAGGGGCTAACGCAAATTAATTTTTTTTTAAATAACCTGAAAAGAGCAAGAAAAGATGAGTGAAAAGTTCTACCTAATTTTTAACAAATTATAAGCGGCGAAAATTTCAATTCACCAATGCAACTAACCAGGACAATCTCGTTCCATTATGTCGATTTTCGTGTAGTCCCCAGTATTAGTTCCGTTGCATCTAATATGTCCTCTTACATGGACACTCTGCAACAAAATTGTTCGGAATTATATCGTTTGTGAGAGAGAAAAAAGATTAAAAAAAAGAAAAAAAAATAAAAAAAAATAAAAAAAAGATTACCACCTGTCCATTGGCAAACGGATTGAGGACAATCTCAAAACTCGAAACTGCCACAATCAGAGCAGAAAGAAGCAATTTCATGGTTGTGCACGGAATTTCGACGAGGCGACCTTTTATATTCCACACAACTGGAAGAGTTTGAGAGGATGCACTACAGATTGATGACATAAATGTAGGACAATAGATATATCTTCATTTCACATACTCTCTGCATCTTGCGCTGGGGTAGAGAGTATGCGAAAAAAGAGATCCTCCTGTCAATCCCATTTGAAATTCAAATGTGTCGTAAACAAAGGTAGCTATACACTGCCATGCATTGTTCAACCCTTTAGCTAGCTGCGTGTGTGAGGAGAAATATGTGAATGCATCGTCATCACTACTTCATGGTTGAACACTAGGAGCTGCATCTTCTAGCACGACCGCTTAAAGTTATGTTTGTAACACTGTCTTCAATCAAAAGGTTTATTAATGTACAAATACAAAAACTGTGGCGAACTAAGACTTTTCTTGGAATATCTTTATCATCTCTTTACGCTCTTTTATAGGGACGTGAAAGAAAGACAAAACATGATGATTCAACCACAATCGAACGAGCGGAAAAATGATGCGCGATGCGCACATTCCAAGCCGAAGACGAAATCTGGCACATTGATTATCGCTTATTGTAGAAGGAGTTTACGATGATTCGGAGTCCTTGCGCTTCCGAATCGCCCATTCGTCTCTTGCGTTCTTGACCTCCATATGGCCTTGCTTCATTTTCTTGTACTCGGCCGTCATGAAAGATATCGGTCTCTTGTTGTGTTCGGACGACCTTTCCCTCTGCCACTCGCCTTTTCGCCCCGATGGAGCGTTGATGAAGGTGGCGGCACTGAGGTCCTCCACCATCTCCAGATGGATACATATCGTTGCCATGCAAGAGAAGAGGGCGATCCAGCACTTTGTCGTCGCTTCTCCCTTTCGTACCTACTCTCTTCTCTTCTCTCTCTTCTTCTTCTCTTCATATTCTCTCCGAGTTCAATTGGTGAACGATTCTTTGCACTGCACACGGTGAACAGAAGAGACGGAATCACTTGCCTTTCCGAGGGTTCTTAATTGCGTATGAAGTCTTACTTTCACCAATTCGTCATTGCCATATTCATCTTTGAGTGCCTGCATCACACTCTGATACGCATCCTCCGTTATAGCATATCCAGATACGACATCCTTCGCTTGCCCTTCTAGACAGCCCATGAGGAATCGTAGTTTCTCGAGATCCGTGAGCTTCTCTGCTCGCATCGTTTATTCGAATATTTGCAAAAACTGTCTCCACTCCGAGCTTTGCCCAGAAAACTTGGGAAGATCTTGCCTCGGAAGATGGGTTCTGCTTGGCGTTGGATTCTTTTCCACGTTGCTCTTTGCTTCTCCTCCTTCTTCGGGTTCCTCGTAGTCGGCCACTGCCACCACGGCTTTTTTCATGCGACGGCGAGAGTCGTCGATCTTCTCTGATCCATCAGACCCTCCCGGCAGGCGAAGTCTTGTGATTCCAGCAGATCTTTCCTTAGGTATCCGAGAGTGAGCTCCGCCATCCTCCGAGCCGACTCCACTACTGGCCCCGTTCCTGGGGTTGCGTTTACACGGCCTCGATGCACCACTTGTGGCGAACTAAGACTTTTCTTGGAATATCTTTATCATCTCTTTATGCTCTTTTATAGGGACGTGAAAGAAAGACAAAACATGATGATTCAACCACAATCGAACGAGCGGGGAAAATGATGCGCGATGCGCACAAAAACAGATGTATTGTTGTTTGTCGTCGCCGGATTTCATGTCGTTGCAGCAGCTGCAGCAGCAACATCATATGTCCTCTCCTGCACACATACTTAATTTCCCTGTGTACATGGTAAATGCCAAAATTGGGGGTAGTCGGCTTGTCCCCCCACAAAATCGCATAATATGAATACTGGAAAATAAGATTGAAATGAAAAAATTGAGGACCTTCGCGTTGAAGTAGAGAAAAATTGCGATGAAATGGAGGGTAAGTGAGATGAGAATGTACATCGATGCCACAAAAACGTTCATTTCCCATGTGAAGAAGAGAAATGCAGCAATAGTGAGGACACAAGCACCGACCAGTCCCCCGGTAATCCATTTACAGAACCGAGAATGCTGCAATTTACACTGATTATGGAAATTATTGTTATTATTTATAATAGTAAATAATCATTTTGCCAGGTGGAAAAAATAAGAGTGTGAAAACATTCACGAAAGTTTTCACATATTAATTTTACAAATGTTCGAGATTTATTTGGTGAAACTCGAATTTATAATTAATTTGGATTTATATAATACTGGTACACTATGTTCGATGCTCATTTTGATTTTCATTTCAAGTCGATTACACTTCTGTAAGAAGAGAATAATACTTACAATTGGGTAAAATTTGCGGATTGAGAAATGGAAGATTACGTAGAGCAATTGGAGCGCAGCCATGGGAGCAGAAAAGACTGATGATTCCGATGAGAATATGTTTACGGAAATGATGAAGGCTACCTACGTAATTAACAAACAATTAAATGACATTCAAGTTCCTTCATTTCGCGCAATGTCATCACGAGAGGTAGTGTGTGAAATGAACTTCTTATACTTTCACGGCGTTTCAATTCGCAGCTAAATTGGGTGCCGTTGCATCATTCTTATGCAATAATACTCACCACCAGCACAATGATTCCTATTGTTACTACCTTACTTCTGTGTTTGCCAGGCGGTAGCGGTGCTTGATTCTAAAATCGATATTTTAAATGTATAGAAAAGTGGGTAAATATTGCAATTGTTTGTTTTTTTATTAGTTTATTGATTTTTCTACATGCCGCATTCTGGGCGAAAAAAAACGAAAAGAAAAACTCACCTTATCTTTCCGTAGCCGCTCGCCAACTATTACCAGGCTTAGGATCACATTGAGCACGCAAGTGAGCAGGGCGAGGAAAATCCTTCTTTTTTGATAGAATATAGAGGTGTTATGCATCATCAACAGCGTAAGAATATTGACGTACAGCCGTAGGGGTCCCTGTAATGCATGGAATATTTAATTACCGATATTCTATTTTTTATTATATTGTTTGCACGTATGTGATATAAAGTAATAGTTGGTTCCAAGATCGGCCCCTATACAACATCGCATGATTCCAAACAGACAGACTAGGGTTGGAACAAGAGAGTATGCAAAAGTGAGAGGGTCTCTCTCGATTTCACACACTCTCTCACTCCAAAGGCCTTTCTGTAAGGTTGACCGGTCTGTGGAATGATGTGACATGTGAGAGGCTGATTTACTCCAGCAAGAGTTTGTTCGGACAAACTTTTATTTTTGTGTTATAATTGTTCATCAGAACATTTCTTTTTCATTTGCTCTGAAAGAAAGAGATTCAGTCACTGACCTGCACGTAATAGTCGAGTACGATAAGCACTACTGTGAAGAGCATCGATGCAATTACTGATGAGGGAACAAGAAAAGGAAATCGATGACGAACGAAAAAGTATGAACCGATGCAAGCAATTGTCGTTAGTAAACAGACAATGAGCTCATAGCGAAGGTTTTTGTTGATCTGCAAATACGGTTATGGCAATAGCATAATATCTATAGCTATCTGTCAGATGTTCCTCCGCCTGTGCTTATAGGGAACACCGATTTCACTCTTTACTTTTTACCCGCAATATTGTTGACGGGCGGTCGACAGTCTCCCCGCTCCTCTCCCTCCTTAGTTTGAAGAATCCTTGCCAGTCAGCTTGGGCAATCCGGCAAGTATATCGCCCACCTGGTACCACTTCCAACAGAGGACCCGGATCGACTACATCTAACTCAATTCGCCAACTATCAAGAAAAGCCCCAGTCGACAAGACTACGACGTGAGTTTTCGCTTCTGTTGATACACGCTAGTCAGGACGTCACTGGTTGCTGGAAGATCTACTTCTACGCTCAATGTCTATCGTCCCTACAATTGACCAAGGAAGCCAAGCATGATCCATTCCCTTGACCCAGTTGCCTCGAGTTCGAAGATCCTGACCACCTCTGCCCCGAATGATACCTCCTGCAGGCCTTTGCCTTGATGTCAGGATAAATAATGTCTAATGTCTAATGTCTAATTATTCATTCAACTAATATGTTTCTCTGTAAAGAAGTAGACTAGACTGTGAATGATAGATGTGGCACAACTCAACACCTTCGACTACTGTACCGATAACGGCATTATTTTAAAATTTTTGCCTTCTCACTTCTTTTGATATCTTGTCAATGCTTTTGATCATAACTGAGAAGAGAAGGACGAGTGTAGACAAAGACACTGCGAGCATCAACAAAAGCTGATTTCCTGCTTTGTCAGCAGCGGCAGAATGGTGGCTTGTTGCAGCGATTGCTGCAGTAAATATGACGAATGCGGCACCTAGTGCTGCAGCGATTAGAAATAGACCCGCACAGCACAATACGATATTGAGACGGTGACGCAGCTGAAAAATCGTAAGACAAGACAACTGCTCGAGCCGGATCGCGGCAATTTGTCCTGCTAGCGAGACAGACCATAACGGCAATGTCGCGTACTACGTAGAAAGGTAAGTTTAAAACGAGTTCTCCATAACAGCGCAGGAGGGGATGGCACAGGGACTCAAAATGGCCGTAGGAACTTTATACATTCGAAGGCGATTTTCGACTTGAAATGGACCCCATTTTATGTTTACTTTTTTTTTCTCAACAGTATTTGACAAGCTCTTTCATATTTTGAAATAAAATTCTAATTGTTCCGGCATTTTAGACACCACATATTTTTGGAAGATTATCGAAATCACCTTTTCGATCAGAATTTTTTTCGTAACAGTTTTTCGTACTCGTTTCCAACATATACAATGTTCTGGAAACTATTCTACAAATTTTAAGCCCAATGCAATCGTTCAAGCTCAAGTTTGAGTTGAGTTATGATGATTCCGTTGGAGCCGGAAATTTCTTAAATGCCGGCTCTGGAAACCGGGACCGGAAATTTAAGTTTCTCACGTCCTTGGTACTCTTATGCAAAAGTTTGATCGAAATCAAAAATATTTTCTCGAAAATTGTTCCGAGTCACCTGAGGTCTCTCGTGATACCTCTCATAAAATAATTTAAAAACGCGTTCTCCGTAACAGCGCAGTTTGCCTGGAGGGAGGATGGCACAGGGAATCAAAAAGGCCGTAGGAACTTTATATTTTTGGGTTAGAGTGCCCTATTTTTGGGTTAGAGTGCCCTGAAGTGGGATACACTTCAGCCAAAAATTTGACCACAATTATCGATTTTTGACCCACCAAAATCGAAATTTTCAAAGTCATTTCTCACCCTCATGTTACATATCATTCGATAGAGAATCAAAAGTAATGTATAAAGCTATGTTTTAGTGAAGATTGGATAATAGGTGTTAGAGAAAATGTAAAAAATCGATATTTTTGAAAATCGAGTAGATTCGATAATTTCTTTCCCTATTTTCCCATGATTTCCGGTTCCTGAAAAATTGAACGAATGTGTAAAAAAGGATGGTGAATCCAATAAAAATTATCCCGACATTCATTTCGAACCCATGCATTGCTTTATTGAGCAAATTCTATCACCAGATCGGACCGATTCTCATCGCAGGTTCAAATCCGCCAGCCGACATAAAATATTTGCCATATTCTTTTGTCACCGAATGATAATTTTAACGTTCTCAACCAACTTTAAAGTATGTTCTGATGTATTTTGAGTTGTTTCGTTGGTTGTTCGATTCCTTAAAGAGTATTTATTGCTGCAATACATTTTACCATCAACGTCAACGTCAAATCACCATCAACGAATTATTAATACCAAGTTTACATTTACAGGATTGAGTGCAATTTTTTTTTTTACAGGATTGAGTGCAATTGGTATATAATAGTTCAGCCAAAATTATTTCAGTTCATTTTTTTTTTCGTTAACAGCCTGCAGCAGCTCATAAAAACGTCTGTATTTGTTCTTGAGAAGTTGTCATGTGTATTAAATTGCCACTTGTCTATGAGACGGCAACATGCAATGAAACTATTTTTGCTGAACTACTAGATACCAATTGCACATAAAACAACATTTTTGAGATGATTTACGTGAAACTCGATTTTCGGGCTTTTCTCGATATTTCGCATTGGAATGCGATTTTCGACTTAAAATGGGGTCCAGAAATTTCCTAAAAGCCAGTTCTGGAACCTGGGACCCGGATCGATCGAATTCTTACTGCTTGGGTACTCTCACGTAAAAGTTTGATCGGAATCAAAAATAAATTTTTGAAAATTGTTCCAAAATGAGTCAGTTTTCCTGCAATCTCTCGTGATACCTCTCTTAAATATTCTTTTGTGTACATATATTCTCAAATGAAATTCGAAGAGTCCCCTTATTTCTTGTGAAATTTCAAATCCTGCAGCACCTCGGGCGTAGATAAAATATTATGATTCTATTACATATTTAAAATAGGATACCTTATTGTCCTCGAAGTCGGCAACAACTTCATGGGTAAGGATACCCAAAGGAAGTCCGGCACATAAGTTTATTATCAGAAAGGCTTGGATAAGAAAAGGAACAGCGAGTGAACTGAGGATTGCAGAAAAGGCGCTCGTAAAGAATATTATAAGGACGATGCAGAGAAGCGTGTGCTGCAAACAATGTTTTTTTTTCGATTCTGAATGGAAATAAGCATTCCTATCGCGAACTGATAGTGGTTCGATAATATTTTTTTTTCATATCACAAACCATTTGACGCGCCTCTCTCGCTTCTTTGACACTTTCATTAATCCAATAAGAGAGCCCGAAAATATGTGGAAAAAAGAGGGCGATGAACAATAATTTTACAAAACCAGGCCTTAAAAATGATGGTGAGAGGCCGGCAATGATGCAATCAAAAAGTAGCAGGGATAAGCAAAGACGAGCCTTGGGGCAAGCTTTAATCATCTGAATATTATGACATTAATCTAACAGTAAACATGACATAAATTGTATAGGAAGCACAAGAATTCGCCATCGACTCGTCCGTGCACTGACAGCAAATTTGCTAGGAGAACGGTTCTCCAAGGTTTCATTTGTTAGAGAACGGTTCTCCAACCTCTTCGTTCCGCACACTCTCTCGTTTTCTCGCCGAGGCGAGAGGGTTGCGCGGAACGCAGAGGGTGGAAAACAGTTCTCTAACAAATGAAACCTTGAGAACCATTTTCCTAGCAATTTGTGCGCTCTGTGTTGCATGTGCAATGAGAGGGTGGGAATTTTTTTCGCCTTTCTTATCGCCGTGAATCTTGGAACAATGCCACGGATAAATCACTAATTATGAACTTTATTATTAAGAAAGTAGCACAAAAAATTACATATAGCTTGAAACGCTGCGTGTTTTGCAAGCTAATGCAGATACAGTAACGAAGAACGCTAGTCATGGAGAATCCTGCCACTGGGGAAGAGAAACATTGCCATTGGGTTAGCATCTTTTCATACATTCACCCATTCAATTTGCGCGGTATGTTTTTTTTAGTAGCGATTAAGAGCAGTTCTGGGATGACGCTTATTACTCATAACAAGAACATGGTTTATGTTATTAAATGTCGCAGCAACTGGGGAATGATTTCTCGCGACCGGCGTTGCTGCAGTTGTGTGCTTTGCAGCAAAGTTAAGCGTAGTTGGAGCAGTTATAATTTCAATACCTACAACGATCCGCCGCTCAGTTAGCAGTATTATACATTGCCGGACATAATCTCGTTCTATAATTTCCAAGTTTCTTTCCTAAAGATGCAGGAAAATTAGTCTCGCCAAAAAAAGGAGGATGCGGATCATTTCCATCTGCTAACGCGCAGTTGGGCACTCATACTGTAATACAATCGTTTTCCCTGTGGATTACAATTACAATAACACATTTTTCCTGTGGACGGGTTTCTTCCTTGATAGTTGTTCACCTTTAAGTTTTTGGTCAGTATCTTCTCTTATTTCTGGTATTCATTATCCCCCAATTTACTTGCACACTCGCGAGATGTCTTCTTTTGTTGACCTGTAATGATATTGAACGGTGCTCTTTTATGATTTCGGTATCGATCTCCAATAATGGCATTATAGATGCTTGGTGCGCCGGCCGCTCGTCGCTGCATCTCCTCTCTTCACATTCTTTGCATCATTGCCGGCCTCGTATTCTCATTGTCTCCATGGTTTTACGTCCCTCTTATATTCATTCTTTTCGTGGCATATTGTAAAGCCATCAGCTTGTGGCTTAGATGGAAAACTATCGAAATGAGTGCAATCCAACTAAAGGTAGGTCTTTCATTAAATATATTTGCTTGGCTAACCCCGAATTTTACGGCTGAGAGTAAAATTAATTAAAGCTCAGTTAGTTGGCGATGATAACTTGCTTATATTATATTATTTTTGAGCATTTTCAGATTTGGCTGTTTGTTCACATCGCTCTTTCTATCATGAGTGCGGTCTGCGCCGTACTCAGCTCCCTCGTTCTACCCTTCCTCACTCCATCTTTTGTTCTGACGAATTTCTTCGTTTGTCCACCAATCATCCTCTTTTGCTATACTGACATGTGTTTTCGCTCAGGAGACAACGTAGGATTTTTCATTGATATCTTTCTTGTTTGGGTATCTAGATACCAAAAAATCATTCGAAGGAGGAGTTAATGAGAGTCTTTTTGAGATTAATCATCGTCGAAACATTGCATTGAGCATTGCGACACTTTTCTTCTGTATCGCTCTCATTGGTGCTGCAGATGTGGTTGCTGCGCCAAGCACTGTTGCAGCTAATGACACAACACACTCCGACCCAGCTACCACTGAGCACCCGGTTATACAGGTAAGCCCACCACTTCCGATTACGAACGATCATTATCCGGGTTCTGTTCAAAATATATAAATGTGTAGTTATCGACTTATTGAAAACATTTTGATAGCATACGGCAGATGCATGCATAGGTTATCGCTGTCTGTGTTCCGGTTCTATCCGCAGTCATCCTTGCCCTATTCATTCTCGGCTACAGTATTCACAAGACTCGGAAAGATGTGAGCCGTTCATCCTTTTCACTCTCTTTTCACGCTGCAAAATTCGCATGTGAACAGATAAAAGTGAAAATAGCAATGGCAACGTATATTTCATCTTCGTTTCAGTTCAATTTCCGGTTCTGGCGCATTTTCTGCATGGTGCTATCGCTATTGAGTGCCGGCGTTTCAACAGTCGGCTACCTCACATCATCCGTTCTTTTACTTTCGTGTGTAACGACATCAATCGTTCTCATAACAATTAGCATTTTCCTCGACCATTATGTTGTGAAGGTATATGTACACTTTCAAAAAAAATCGCGAGGCCTTTGAAATAGAAATGATATTTGAGAAAAATGGAAGAGTAGAAAATCGCTTAATTAAAAGCATGCCTATATTGAAATCAGCATATTGAAGAAAAAAATTAAACTAAGGGTCAGACTGCTCGGCTATATATAGCTTACCTAAGTATACACTACATTTCAGAACGGTTATCATTCACAATTCAAACTCCACGCGTTTTTACAAACGATACTCCTCTTCAATATCTTCCGTCCTGTCACAAATGTGGCGGGGATCCAAATAATCCCAATATTCGCACTGAGCTGTTTGATTAACTGTTGCTGGTCGATTTCAATAACGAATTACGAAAGTTACGAAGTAAGTCATTCACGCAAAATCAGCTAGTCGATACATAGTAATGGACAGGGACATTTCAGTGAAAAGGGGTACCATTCAGTTCTCGGCTCTAGTATGACTTTTTTCCGTTTCAGAAGTCCTTCAAGCAGCCGGTTTTGCAAAGGCCAGCCAATTTTCGAAGCGCTGCGCCTCGAATTTCGCTTGCGCTAGGAATCGTCGTTCTGATGGTAAGATAGCCTCATCATTTCATACTAGAGATCATGGAACGTTAGGGTAACCGAAAGACAATGTGCGATCACAGACGCGGGAGGGTGACAAAACGGCAACGGCCAAAACGGCAACGGCGGAAACGGCAACAGCCAAAACGGCAACGGGCTATAACTCGGTTATTAGTGATCCGATCGATACGGGAGTAGTATCATTGTACTCCTACCGTACCCCACTACAGTATCCACATATGGGTTCGGTGTGTCAGACAGCGGGTCAGATTCATGATTTGTGCCGTAAACTTTTGAATCATGACTCTGACCTAAAGTCTGACACACCGAACTCATCTGTGGTTACTGTAGTTTTATACGGTAGCCTTACTGTGGCGCCCACGGATGTTTACGGCACAAATCATGAATCTGACCCGCTGTCTGACACACCGAACCCATATGTGGATACTGTAGTGGGGTACGGTAGGAGTACAATGGTACTATTCCCATATCGATCGGATCACTAATAACCGAGTTATAGCCCGTTGCCGTTTCCGCCGTTGCCGTTTTGGCCGTTGCCGTTTTGTCACCCTCCCACAGACGCATACTTCATTAGAGTGTGAAATGTGAGACCACGGCCTCTCCATTTCGCACACTCTCTCATCATCCGACCGGTCTAGAGAGTGTGCGAAATGAAGAGGCCATGGTCCGTCCTCTGCCCGTCCTCCTTTTCGTTTTTACATTTTTTTTAGATTCGTAAGATTATTTTTTTTGCTTTATTTTGTTTGCTGGATTATACTAATTTTTTTTTATTTTCTAGACTGGCGTCATCACATCGGTGTATTTCTCTGTTGAATTAGATCCAGTCGTGACGTCATTGCTAATGACGGCGTTAGAGTGGCTCTACATGTTCCTCATCTACACGTCACGAAATGTGCCGCAGCTTGTGGGTTACACTTAAACTTTATTTAAAAAATTGATCTCTAATAAAACTGTGCGATTTTTCACAAGTTGTAATCGCTCGAGAATGTCACATTTCAGTTTTTTTCGCACTTCAAAGTCATATTTGGCGTGCTCATCGCTATTTTCATCTGCATGTTCTTTCCACTGGGATTCTTTTTCCTAAGTGACTCGGGAGTCGCCCCCATTCGTGCACTCATTTCTGTAATGTTCATTCTCGGCTCACTCATCATCCATTTCGCAGCACTTTTGAAGGTATGATTTCCGATGTTTACGGTTTATACAATTTGCACAAACCAATTTCCTCGCAAAAAAAGCATCTTTGTAGATATTGCAAATATAACTCATCATCTCCGCATAAAACGCTGGTGCAAGGGAGGTTGCATCAGCTGAGTCGGTCACGAGAAATCATTCCCCCGTTGCTGAGCCACTGCCTCGACATCTCATAACACATAATTCATGCTACTTCTTCAACTGTACCATATTCTTGTTGTGAGTAATAAACACCATCTCCGAATTGACCATTACCGCAACTCAACAAAGAAAAGATGGCGCGTTGAATGAAAATATGGTGACCTGATGGCATGATTTTGACTCCCCCGTGGCAGAGTCCTCTACTACCGGCGTTATTAGTTACTGTATCTGCAAGGCGCATCGCGTGTCAAGCGATAAATATTTTGCTTTATTCCACTTCCTCAGTATTACATTCTGACATAGCTCGCAATGAACGGGGTTTCCCGTGAAATATGACTGTTCATTCATTACTAAAAGCGCTATGAGCATTGATTTATGTTTAAAAAATATTTTAAAATAATATATTTTTAAATATCATATTTACATTTTTTTAAGTACTAATATTAATATATTCAGATGATTCTCGCTTGCCCCAAGGCTCGTCTTCGTTTATCTCTGCTACTTTATGATTGCATCATTTCCGGCCTCTCGCCCTTCGTTTTAGGATCTTTAGGGGTGAAACTCTTGTTCATCGTCCTCTTTGTTCTCCATTTGTGCTGGTTCGCCTGGTGGTTCGTTGAATGCGTGAAAGAAGCGAGAGAGGCACAGCAGATGGTAGGTGATATGTAGAATCTTTCTCGAACTACGATCAGTTCGCGATTGGAATGCATATTTCCAATCGCCTAAGCATGCTCATATTACACATATCAGAGACTATCTGAGAGGATCGAGATACGGCCGTACAAGGAAGCTTGACCTATGCTGGAAAAATTACCCTAGGGCATACTTCACGCGTAGAAACCGAAAATCGACCTTAGAAGTTCTGATTCTCAAACCCGGCTGAGATATGCCACTGGGTATGAGAAAACGGCAAAAAAACATTTCGAGAAAGACGCGTCAAACACCCATATATAGCTATATATTAGCTCATCTGAAAAGAAGCATTTTCGCTGTTGAACATGGCTTTCTAACTATTATTTGAAAAAAGTTAGAAATTTTTTAAAGTTTGAAAAAAATTTAAAATATTTTATTGGTTGCCAGTGGGTTCCTTTTGTAGCTCATTCGATTCTACGTGAAAAGATACGATTGTGTATTTTTTTAGCGGGATTTGACTTACAGGTACTATTTTTAAAAATTCGTCGAATGAGCCGCATAAGCGTATTTTTAGTAAACGCGAATAACCAAACCAAAGCATTTCTCATCGTATCGATGCTACGCTTATGCGGCATCGTATACATGCGCCCCGTGCACTGTCAGTGCACTAGTGTACTGCTAGTACACTACTCGTTGTGGGGAGAGTGTACTGCAGTACACAGTGCATTTCAGTACATCACTCTCACTTTTTCGAGTGTATCGATACATTTGACTTCTTCAAAATCAAGTACTGCAGTGCACATGAGACTCAAGTGCACTGCAGTACTGTACTGCTATTAGCCACCCTAATCACCCTAATTAATATTAGCCACAGTGCATTTCAGTACATCACTCTCGCTTTGTCAAGTGTATCGATACACAGGTGTACTACTCAGTGCACGTACTGAGAATGCACTGTGTATCGATACTGCACTGTTTTCGCCACCCTATTTCGTATATATCAATTTCCATCGCTGATCTACACCGTCAGATTGGTCACAAATCGTGTATCAATCTTTTAAATGATTTTTGAAGTGTGTCGCTCAATTATTGACTAAAAATCGGTAAGGCAAATAATGAGAAAAAAAACAAAATTTTTGACATTTCAGAAATTTTCAATTTTATGACTTCTTTTATTCGATAGCCCCAAATTAAGCCCCAAATTTACTATAAACGCGGGTCACCCTGATCTTCAATATTGATTAGTGTACTGTGGTAGCTCAAAAATTTTGCTTTCTTTTTTTTCTGCGATTTCACGGTACAAGATTTTTCAAATCGACATTAAGGCAATTGCAGCTGCATCCTGCAGTTGATTGCATGCAAGAAATTTCAGTTCAAATAGCAAAAATATGAACTAACTTGAAAAAAAAACAAGAAAAATGAGTTACAAATTCACATCTTTACAGTATACTTTTTAAAAATATTTTCTCTTTTGGGTATGCGAATGATGTGAATTTTATTTAAAGGGACCTGGTACTGCAAATGAATTGAATTTCAGATTAAAGAGAATTTTCTTCCGATTATAATGCAAAAATCGCATATTTTTACGATTTTTTTGAAATTAATTATGAATTTTCAAAGGTCTAATTTTTGGGTGAAATGACCCGGCACTACTGTGTTTAGCCGCTAAACACAGTAGCGCCGGGTCATTCTGGCCTGAAACGGGATCTTGAAAATTCATAACTAATTTTAAAAAAATCGTAAAAATATGCGGTTTTTTGCGTTCGAATCGGAATAAAATTCTCTTTAATCTGAAATTCACTTCATTTGCAGTACCAGGTCCCTTTAAAGGGGCCAGGCATCGGATAATAACATATTTTTAATTTTCATATTTTTTCGGCTTTTTCACTATAGTCTAATGGAAAATGAGATACGGCTCGCCCTGCTCTACTGTGTTTAGTCGCTAATTTATAACTATTTTCAACAAAAAAATTTAAAAATATGCTGTTGTTAGTATTAAATCCGAAAAAAATATTTTCTTCAAAAAAAGAAAAATATTTTCTTTCATTTGAAAATAATTTTTTTTTTGCAGTGAAAAGTAATTTATTTTCAAATTAATGAAGTCCTCTTCCCGGAAGAATGCTAAAAACTGCAACTTATTAAAGATTTAAAATTTTTTTCAATTTTTACCTTTTCTACAGCAGCGGGTTACTGTAGCGACTACACCACAATTCAAATTCATAAAATTCGGTTGCGTGCGTTGAATCTGGGTGCGGTCAAAATGCCAACACTCCTCTTTTTGTACCGAAATTTGATCCTCCGATCAAAATAAATAGCTTTCTGTCTTTTCAGAAATTGGCGATTCACCGTTCCTGAGGCGAATTTCTAATTAAAATAACTATTTATAAATAAATGATAAAAATTTAGTTTTTTCTTCATTTTCCATTAGAATATAGTGAGAAAAGCTGAGTAAAAAATTATCGAAATTAAAAATCTGTTATTATCCGATGTCTGGCACTTTAATATAAAATTCACTTCATTCGCATGCCCATGACCCTTTAATGAATTCTGCCCTGACCTCGAATATCTATTGTTGAACAAATTACTTGATTTGAATTTTTTTGCTCATTTCGCAGTTTTAGAGGCAAAAGAAGTCATAAAATTGAAAATTTCTGAAATGTCAAAAATTTTGTTTTTCTTTCTCGTTATTTGCCTTACCGATTTTTAGTCAATAATTAAGCGGCACACTTCAAAAATCATTTAAAAGATTGATACACGATTTGTGACCAATCTGACTGTGTAGATCAGCGATGGAAATTTATATATACGAAATAGTCATTTTCGAAGAATTTATTGCGTTTTATTTTTTTCAGATGCCCGTAAAACGTTGTAAACACAAATTATCTAATGGAAAAATATTCGCATTAATAAATAATAGTATTTAAGCACGAATGACATCGATACGATGAGAAATGCTTTGGTTTGGTTATTCGCGTTTACTAAAATATACGCATATACGCTTATGCGGCTCATTCGACGAATTTTTAAAAATAGTACCTGTAAATCAAATCCAGCTAAAAAAAATACACAAACGTATCTTTTCACGTAGAATCGAATGAGCTACAAAAGAAACCCACTGGCAACCAATAAAAATATTTTAAATTTTTTTCAAACTTTAAAAAATTTCTAACTTTTTTTAAATAATAGTTAGAAAGACATGTTCAACAGCGAAAATGCTTCTTTTCAGATGAGCTTTCATAATATATAGCTGTATAGGGGTGTTTGACGCGTCTTTCTCGAAATATTTTTTTGCCGTTTTCTCATACCCAGTGGCATATCTCAGCCGGGTTTGAGAATCAGAACTTCTAAGGTCGATTTTCGGTTTCTACGCGTGAAGTATGCCCTAGGGTTATTTTTTCAGCATAGGTTTGGTGTCCTTGTACGGCCACTGGTGACAGAAACTCGATCCTCTCAGATAGTCTCTGATGTAAAATGATACGTTCATGAAATGGACTACACTTTCTTCCTATACTGCATCTTGCTTTGGCATGATCTCTCGTAGCCGTATCTGTAGTTTAGGAGCGGTTTTTATTAAATGGACGAGTATTTGTGAATTAATAATAGTAAAGAAATTGATTACAGTACACCCTTCTCTACATCGTCCTCACTATATTCTTCACTAGTGCATCTTCAGCAGTCCTCAGTTCATTCGCTTTTCCCTCTCTCAGTCCCTCTTTTCTGCTCATAAACGTTGCTGCCGGACTTCCTTTGTGCATTGGCACCCACAGAGCTATTGCAGATTTTGATAAAAATAAGGTAGTCTAATTACTATATATTAGAAAATGCTAACGTCTGTCTGTCTGTCTGTCTGTTTGTTTGTTTGTTTTTTTTGTGATTCCTTCCGTTCGCAAAATTTTCGTCTTTTCACTATAAATCGCTTCAAAATCACGCTATCTTCTCAGAACCTTTTGCATATGATAACAGACCAGAATTACTTTAAAATTTTACAAAATTTAAATCACCAAATCCATAGCCAAGTGGTTAAAGCGCGCGACATTCAAATCCGACCGACGCAGGTTCGACCCCCGCCGCGGGCAAACCTTTTGCCGCATTTTTCGCAAGTGCCAGAAACCGTTCTGGCACGTTTTTGAGTAACGTGAAACACGTTTTCACCTGTTTTGCCGAGTTTTAACGTGAAAAATCGAAAAATTCGAAAAGTTCCAAAATGATTCAGAAAGCGTAGGGGATCACTACAAAAGTGTTTTACGATGTTCGAAACGTGTCTGAACGTGTTATAACACATTTTAACGTGAAAAATCGAAAATATTGTAAAGTTCCAAAAAGATTCAGAGAGCGTAGGGAATCACAGGAAACATCTCTGAAAGTGTTCTAAAAGTTCTGAACGCACTGTATCCTGCGTTTCCGTTGTGAAAGGCTCGTGAGGCTGAGAGCGATCGAAAAAAGTTGCCACGGAGCCACGAAGTGGCGTACCTTTTCCACCGGAATAAGCCAGTACTCTTGGTAGCGATTAACATTCCCCAGAATACTGCGAGCTTTAATGTAGCCCGGAGCCGACTACCGAGCTCCCCCTGGACCGTACCTGGAGCCACCTACCGAGCTCCCCCTGGACCGTACCCACACCCAGAACTATGCATAGAGCGTAGTGTACGCATAGAGCGTAGTGCATTTAACCTCAATACAACCCCGCTAGTTTCTAATATGTAATATACACAAAACATTATTTAATATTACATGATTTTTTGTTAGTTACTCCCGGTGGGCCCCGGCAGAGTCGACGTAAAGTCCTCATATATTTTTTATTTCGGTAGTAAATTTACCTTTTTTACTTGATTTTTCAGCTGCACCACCGTCTCAATGTGTTCTTGTGCTGTGCGGCACTCTTTCTAATAGCTGCAGCAGTAGGTACGGCATACGTTATGTTTAATGCAGCAATCGCTGATGCAAGCCGCCATTCTGCCGCTGACAAAAAAGGGAATCAGTTCCTGTTGATACTCGCAATAACATTGTCTACACTCATCCTTCTCTTCTCCGTTTTGATCAAAAGCATTGACAAGATATCAAAAGAGGTGAGGAAGGCAAAAATGAAAAATATTCCGTTAACGGTACGGTAGTTGAGAGTGCTGGGTTGTGTCACATGTATTCTACATAGTCAAGTCTACTTCTTTACAGAGAAACATATTAGTTGAATGGTATTGCGGTTTAAGTCGAAGATCAAAAGCGGGTACCCTTTAATTAAAGAGGGTCGAATATCCGATACATAGATATTGGCATTATGCTGTTACCATAGCCTTATTTGCAGATCAACAAAAACCTTCGCTATGAGCTCATTGTCTGTTTACTAACGACAATTGCGTGCATCGGATCATTCTTTTTCTGTCGTCATCGATTCCCTTTTCTTGTTCCCTCATTAGTAATTGCGTCGGTTCTCTTCGCAATAGTCAATTCTGTGCTTGACTATTACGTGGAGGTCAGTGACTGAATCACTTGTTTCTGAGAAAAAAAAGGATCAGTGTTTGCTGAACTATTCTCAGAAATACATTTTGTTAGCTTTGCTAAATCAGCCCCACATATGTTATCAAGCAGCCGCACTTGGAACCAACAGGACTTATACTTTATGCCAGATACTGATCGTGCAAATATTGAATATTTATAATCATATAATCCATATATTATAGGGACCGCTGCGGCTGTTCGTCAATATTCTTGCGCTGTTGATGATACCTAACGCCTCAATATTCTGTCAAGTAAAGAGCATTTTCATTTTCCTCTTCCCGGTGATTTGCTCGTTCAACGTGATCCTAAGCCTGGTTATAGCTGGCGAGCGACTACGGAAGGATAAGGTGAGTACTCTCTTTACTCTTTTATCTTCGTTTAATTCCCCATTTGATAGCTGAAAAAAAGAAAAGTATCCACTGCCTCGTTACATTTTTAAAACAGCAAATATAATGCCGATTTTAGAATCACCCACCAATTCCGCCTGGCAAACTTCGAATCAACTTTGTAATAGGGATATTCGTGCTCGTGGTGAGTAGTATTGCATAATTATGACGCAGTATTGCATAAGTATGAACTGCCACTTACACACAGAATTGATCTGCGAGTTAGAACACTATGAAAGTGCAGATTTATTTGGAGGAACACAAGTGCCTGTGTTCTTTTTTTCGTTTTTTTTTCTGTAGACGCGAATGGAAAAGGTGCACAAAGTGAAGAAACGAGGAATTCGATTAGCGTTTCATTATCTGTTCAATACTTAGGTATCCTTCATCATTGCCCTATACACTCTGCTATCGGAATCGTCAATCTTTTCTGCTCCCATGGCTGGGCTCCAATTGCTCTACGTAATATTCCACTTCGCCATCTGCAAATTTTACCCATTTGTAAGCACTCTTTCTATTTTGTTTGAAAGAATATATATAATGACGCAACAATTAATAATTGTAATTTGTATAATCGATACAAATTACAGATTTCCCGATGCTGTAAATGGGTTGCAGTCGTATTGGTCGGTGCTATTGTCCTCACTATTGCCGCATTCCTCTTCTTCAAATGGGAAATGAACATTTTTGTGGCATCGATGTACATTCTCATCTCACTCACCCTCCATTTCATCGCACTTAGTCTCTACTTCAAAACTGAGGTTTGTTTCCACGACTTTCTTCATTCATTAAATTCAAATATTTTTCTGATCATGTCATATTAATAAAATTTGTCGTTCACCTTCTTTGAAATTTTGTAATATTTTCAGGAAAGGCAAAATGATGCAGCTGCTGCAGCTGCTGCACCGGTCGCGCCCTCATGACATCCGGCAGCGGCTGCAATGTATAATCTTTTTTTTGCATTTCTAAATTGATAAACTTTTTTATTCAAAACAGTCTTGAAAACAGAACTTCAGAGGCGATCTCGTGCTTTCTGCTGCAAATATTTTCCTAAAAGTACTCAGTTTAATGTGATCCCATTTGAGGGGTTAAAGAAGGAGTATCTCGAAGCTCCTCAGTCCTCCTATCACGTGTCTCAATTGCGCGGTTCTCCTCTTTTCCCCTCATTCTTCCTATCATTTTTGCCGCAGCCTGTGGGTTATTTGTGAACTTTATTGCATAATTTGCTCTAAAATATGCAGTGCCATTTTTTTACTTGTTTAATAGCGTAATCGTTCTAGCATGTCACATTGCAGTTTTCTTCACACTTCAAAGTCATATTTGGCGTGCTCATCGCTATTTTCCTCAGCACTTTTGAAGGTATGTTTCTCAATGTTTACTTTTTTAATATATGACGCTGTTTGTGTTAGGATCAACAAATCATTGGAACAGGTCAAAAAATCGAAATCGCTCGAAACTTTCTCCTAGGGGTAACTTTTGACGCTGATCACGATTCTGTTATCGATTTCGCAATCGGACTCCTCTGGGTGCCGCTATGGCGCCGCGCCCATTTGGCGCCAAATTATATTTTTGACTATAACTCGCTTTGGAGTGCCTGTAGAGCCGCGAAAGCTATAATATATAGTCAGAATTTGAAGCTCTTTCGAATGGCGTTGCCAGTTTCTGAATACTCAGAAAACTCTTCCCATGAAAAATCGAAATTTTTATAAAACGAAAGTAAACTGGGAAACCTATCCTATCTTGAAGCGCGCTTCATTCTGATCATTTTGATATATAGAAACCCCAATATTATCTTAGCATGGGGTAGAGCCACACATTTAACAACATTTTTGCTCAAACTCGTCGCACGCGAAACGCGTCTACGCACGCGGCAACCGGGTAGACAATGCGGTAAGCGCTTAGAAATTCATTGCGAAGGTTGTAGGTTTGATTCATGTCGATAGCCGCGCATTTCCGTCGAATTTTTATTTCTCGAAAAATTCGAATTTTCCGTAGATTTTTACAGAAAAATAAAATATGCGAAAATGCGCGGTTATCGACATGAATGAAACCTAAAACCTTCGCAATGAAGTTCTAAGCGCTTACCGCATCGTCTACCCGGTTGCCGCGTGCGTAGACGCGTTTCGCGTGCGACGTGTTTGAGCAAAAATGTTGTTAAATGTGTGGCTCTACCCCATGCTAAGATAATATTGGGGTTTCTATATATCAAAATGATCAGAATGAAGCGCGCTTCAAGATAGGATAGGTTTCCCAGTTTACTTTAGTTTTATAAAAATTTCGATTTTTCATGGGAAGAGTTTTCTGAGTATTCAGAAACTGGCAACGCCATTCGAAAGAGCTTCAAATTCTGTCTATATAAGTTAGCTTTCGCGGCTCTACAGGCACTCCGAAGCGAGTTATAGTCAAAAATGTAATTTGGCGCCAAATGGGCGCGGCGCCATAGCGGCGCCCAGAGGAGCCCGATTGCGAAATCGATAACAGAATCGTCATCAGCGTCAAAAGTTACCCCTAGAAGAAAGTTTTGAGCGATTTCGATTTTTTGACCTGTTCCAATGATTTGTTGATCCTAACACAAACAGCGTCATATCAGATCATAGACGGATGCGGGTCTGACTCACCGGTGGGTTGGAATCACAAATGCGATGAGAGAGGGATTGAAGGGCAGAGACGGTGAAGAGTAAAGAGGGAGAGCTTCGAGTTGCTTCTCTACTTGTCGACTACGACCTGAGCACGTACTAGGAAAAGTCGCAAAGTGTCCGTCGAGTTTATGAAAGCGCAGAAAACGCCAAACTAGCATCCAGGTTGGAGAGGTAAATTCTTCCGTCAAAAGTTGCCAAGGCCCCTTGGCGGCCTCAGAAAATCGATGAAAGATTGCACTCCAAAGTATTGTTGCCTCTTGTGCGCACTCGAAGTGTTCTCACACAACTGCCTATGTGGTCTATTGGATTAGCGGTCCAATGATCTTTTGTTTTCAGTTTAGCAATCAATATGTCAACGATCATCGAACATCCAATTCGTGTCTGCTCCGTCTCTACTCTCCGTCTCCACCTGAATTTTACTCGAGGATTGTATTGTCGTTGATGTAAATGAGGAGGAGTATCAGTTGATCGTGGAACCAACGGGGAGAACGAGTCCACTGAACGGGACGAAGGCCGTCGTTACTCCTTCCAATCACCATGAGGATGACATCAATAGTTCATCTCGGCATTTCATTCATTATTTATTCCGTCAGAGGTGATTGGGATCATGAGGCGATTTGTTGAAGGGCAGGAGACGAATGTCCGCCGACATGGTCGAATCGGGAGAGGTATTGTTTCGGCATGGCAGCAAGGGTATTGGGAGAGGGGTGAGGGGATGGAGTGGGTATTGATGAAGGAATCAAAGAAGCCTTCAGCGTGCATCTTCGCCTTCATCTCGCCATATTCCAAAATGACAAAGAGACCATGATTCAGAAGGCACTGAAGATGGTAAGGGGATGGGGACTATTTAGGGGCATTCGTGTGTGAGCGAGGTGTGGACGACGTCCTCATGACATCACCCCGTGTCGAGAGTCGTCTACAGTGAGTGTCAACAACATGCGACGGAGGTTGCAGATATTCGATCATCGTTGATTGGATTAGATCATCGCAGTTAGACCTTTCCATTGCTTTCCTTGGACGATATAAAAGAGTACTCGACTTCTTGTTATTGTATTGATTTATCCATAACAAAATATACAAGAGCATATTCATGGCAATGGGGGAGAATAAATAGCGCAAAATTCTTATTGCCGGAGATATACTGGTAATGAAACAAGCGTCCGGATAATTCATAATTCGTCACAGAATGGAGTATTCATACTCAGAGATTTCGTGGCATGGCTATGACAGGTCCATGGCAGCTAAAACCTCCCTGCCGGAGGTAGAAATCATCCATGTCGCAGGTAGTTTTAATAATCATGGCAGTAGTAGGTTAAGGCATGGATGCTAAATTAGTCACACTGAGTATCGACAAAAAGCATGCATATTACAGGTACCAGGAAGGTGGACAGGTATCGGGCAGGTAGAAAGTACGCATGCCGCAGCCTGCTATTTTACCTTTTTACCTGCCATGTAGCTGCGACATCCATGTTTTCTACCAACCGGCAACCATGCTTTTTACCCACCATAGCCATGCCACGAAATTTCTGGGATGTTGTAATGATGAGCACATGAGGAAGGGCACATACAAAGACAGAAAAATAAATCAGAACGAAAATACTTGTTTCGACATACTCATAGTTGATCAGGACAGACAATAATTATCTGTACATCGATGTCTGGCAGCTTTTCAAGGTGGACTTGGATGCTCTACTCCATCTTCCAGAGACTGGAGATTATGGACTTGAACCGATCTGCTCTCAATCGTCTCAAGACGTCGAACTGCAACAACACACGGTTTCTTGCATTTACCAACCTGACGTCATTCATTATTCAATCTATGCTGTTCCTGTGTCTTAGTCGTCTCTCAAAATATAAACGATGTAAATATCTCCTCTCACTTTGTTTAAGTGTGAAGTTCTGAATACGTTCATCGGTGTGCTTTCTGAAAAAAAGAAGTATCGATTGGTTGTTATTTGAAATGACTAACCTTGTTTGCGCATCAGGAAATCCTTTGAGATCTTCCATCACAACCTCCAATTGTTGAACCATTGTTCGTGTTGACTGCAATTACATATCACTTGTTTTATGCAAATTACAAATTAAAACTTACAAGTCAAAAAATTTTGCAAATTATCTATAACTATAATATATTTCACCTCATTTTCCACTTTGCCATTGAATGAGTTGAGTGAATTCTCGTACAACTTGAGATGGTCATTCAAGCGTACAATGAGTATCTGAATGTCGATGCACCGTTGGTTTTGCACGAAAACATAGAAAGCTGTTTTGTTGGCTGTGATAAAATGCTAAGAGAATAAAGGCTAGTGGGCATAGCTCAGTGGGGTGTGCTCGACTGAGCGGTGCAAGGTCCCGGGTTTAACTCTCGCAAAAGATCAGTCCACCCGAAAGGGCTTCCAAGCCTGGTCCAAGTTGGTACTTGTTCCGAAACCAGGAGTAAGGGGCGGCGGTCGCCGGTTGGCAACTGAGTGACTGAATATGCCGAATATGCCTAGATTGCGTGCAATGTTCCACGCATGTGAAACATGCTGAAAACGGGACTACGTTTACCTTTTCCTTTTTTTTAAAATATAAAATGCTAACATTATTCTCTTCCTGGATGCGTAGAGGGAAATGGCATTTGTAGGGAGAATTAAGGAGTGCCATGACACAGTTGTCGATCTCTCGAAGTACTGATGTAACTTGCTCAATGAGTAACTGAAATCATTCAGCATTTCTTACTTCCCCTCCCCTGATTTTCTTGCCTCACGAACTTCGTTGTTGATTCCCTCAGTTCCGCTAAATTTTGCCTGGAATATATCTAATATAATTCACATTGGCATCAGTGTTTAAACCTTTTTAATTAGCTTGTCGTGAGCTGTTTTGAGTGGAATGCTTTTCTCGCGCAGCGAATTAATCTTCACTTGCTGATTTCCACTCACTGCAATGTCTAATTGTTCAGAAAATCATTCAACTATAATGTAAATCCTGCAGAATCGGCCGAAATTATGCAATGATACAATTAACCGTCGTCCATTTTAGAAGTTACAGAGACCGCCATCATATTCGTATAGTTTTCGTCCCGAAGGAGACTTTTTCTGAAAAAAGTGATAGCATTGATAGGCTTGATTGATTCTTTGACTTATTTAAGCAATGAATGGTATTTTTTCCTTTGTTTTAATGTTATTTAAATATCACTTTGAATTGCGAAAGAAATGCAAAAAAACATAAAGGTTAAAGTATTTACTCTTCTTCTTGTTTTCTGAAATGCTGCTGAGCTGCTTCATCCGCCTCTTTATTCTCAATCTGAAAAAAGATCCAATTAAAACTTAGCTGTTGACAACTCAGAGAAATCGTCTAGCATATAAATCTTTCTCTGACAGAAAATGCTTTCTCGTATGATGCTGTGCCATTTCATATCATGATCATCGCTGGCGAGTTTGGATCTAATGAAAGGTATACCTTTAGCATTCGTAGCTCTTCCTTCAGCTTCTTTAGATCGGCATCACGAGTATTTTTCAGTTCCTGAACCGTGCTACATGGAAATCAATGCAGTGTATCGATCGATTACCTTAATCTCTTCTTCATATTTCGACTTCAGCCTTTCCTTATCAATTTCTCGCGAGCTTGCGGTCCTCTAAAAAGTGTACATCATACCAATCGTCTAATCATCTTCTGCAACCTCTAACAATAGTTATGATTTATTCTTTCACAGAGCAACATTGCTATTCTCTAAACTAAATGTTGTCCATGATGCCCCGTGTTTTATATACAATTAAAAGTTTCGCTATGTTCCTCGTTGCCCCGTGAATCGCATAAATATTATTAAACAAATATATTATATGTCTATAGTCACTCACTGTCATTTCCTCCTTGTAAGCCTTCCTCTTTTCCTTCATTTTTTCATTGAAGTTCTCTTCCAATTCCTTCTTCTGAATCATTAAATTCCTTTTTAGAAATATGTGCAGCTAAAAGATTGTTTAAAGGAACCAGTCAGCGAAAAATAGGTAATTTTTTTAATAAACGATAATTATGTGCCTGGAATAATGCTAAAAACCGCACATTTTTGCGATTAAAAAATAGTCATGAATCATTAAAGTTTTCTATACACAACAATTCGATTTTGTAAAACTGGGCATTTTTCATGAATTGTCTTTCGTCGTACTATATTCTCACCGCCTTTTCAACCGCTTCTTGCGTTCGAATCTTCTGATCGCTCTCACAGGCGAGTCTCGCGTTATCCAACTCAATTCAACATTATTAATATATTTTCTCATCGTACACCGCAAGCGAATAGCAATACGTATGTATATAAATGGGTGAGTAGTGATGATTTAGAGGAAAGAGGAATTCACAGGAGGAGGGAGTGATCTGGGCAACCATGGGAATTAGGAGTGAGGGGAGGTGTATACATGAATATTTAAAGGTGTCCCACGAATATTTGGTCAACTGAGTTCTCACTGTGGGGCAATGGAGATCGATTACCCGATGAGAACCTCGAAAATCGCATGTTTCAATTTTTAGTTTGAAGAAAGTTATGTTTAATAAACTGTCCAAAACGACCATAATTCTTACGGTATCTCACATTGAGCCTGCAATCTTTTCGCGGTGGGAGTTGGCATTTTGTGGAAAAGAAGTCAGAGAAAGGCAGAGAACTACTGATAACAGAAAAGAGACCTCGCATATCGGGGAAAATATAAGGTTTCAATCATTCGTGTTACGCCTTCTTTAATTGATCAAACCTTCTTCATCTCAATGTCGCCATCGATTTCCTTCTCCCTTCGTTCGCTTATTACCTGAAATGCTCTTCAGTTCGTGATTCCTGTAGTCTACCGTAACCTGCTCCGTATTGTATCTGTGCTTCTCTGTGATTGCTTCTTGTTTCGATCGATAAGCGTTCGCGATTGCCGTCGTGGCAACTGCCGTCGTGCTAACGACCCCCACAGCAAGTGGCTGAAATAGAATCAAATATCTAGTTTACTTTGAACTAATGGGGAACATATTTCATTCGTCAAAGGAAATGACAATAATTAGGGGTATTTTTATGTCATTTTGGATGGTAGATAGATCTAAAAAGTCTTAATACCGATTTTCATGAATATCCTTTTTTTGTGACGACTACCGAATCTGAGTGCGAGTGAGAGTGAAACATACCAAAGCAGCAGGCATTGTAGTTGAGAATGCATACCTCGGTTTCTCTCTTACCTATATACACCGGGCGCCTCCCTTTCGTTATCAGCTTTCGAAATGCTTTTTTCTCTGTTTCTCTCCGATTTCGCGCTATTTCGTCAGTCACCTGATGTGAATAAAGGTGAGCCGAAGAATAGTCATGGTCGTGTGAAAACAATCATTCTGCCCCCACCGGCCCATCGAATCTACTTTGAAGAGGAAAGAAGAACGAGAGAATGACGAAATCCACCTCAGAAACCAGGTATTTATCTAACTATCGGATCACAATCACATCTCGTCAATTATGAGTGGAGCAGTTACAGTTATAATCGACCATGTCCACGGACATTCGTTTCTTGCCCCATTCACACTTCATACCATTCATTCTCAATTTCACAGTTCTATTTCTTGTATGCAAACTTCTTACTGAATAAATAATGAAAAATACAAGGAATTAATAATATAATTAATTATATTCAGGGAAGCAGAGGAAGCGGAAACGACTGAAATCTTCGAGAGAATGCTCACACGAATCACCTTGTCATCGTCAGTTGAATTTTAAAATTGGATGATGACGTGAAATCAAAAATGTAGAAATAGATACTTTACAGGTCGACTGACTCTGGTCTCGAAGGTTACTAGATTTGTCGACTTTTCTCGAATTAGTCATTGGCGTACCTTGAAATTTACGCGGAGATCTGGTCATTCACATTTTGCAGCTCTCAAATGGACAATTCAAAAGAGCTCATTAGAATGCACATGCAACTTGAATCGATGGAAGATAAACTTGAGTGAGTCAACATTCACCATTATTATCATTATCCAGTCGATTTAATTCGGATATATTGCAGATATCTGCAGAAAGAGAATCAAGATCTGAAGGAAAGGCTTTTGAACACGGCTCTTCACGCGAACAAAATGAACCATCGAGCAGAGTCGCAAGGCGAGTTTGTCCGTGCATTGAAGAGTTAGGAATTTCATCGATTCGTTGTATGACGTAAGAAATGAGACCGGCACATTGAACACACCATACAAATAACGCTGACGGTTTCATTTTGGTTTGTGCCTGGCACATTGTACACATCATATCGCTGATGCTTGCAATTTAGGCGCTGATAGCTTGGGAATGATAGAGGATGAATACGCTCACAACACAGGCAATTTCACTGTAGCGATAAGTAAATTCATCGCAGAGGTTATCGCCAAAATATAAACCGAAAAATAAGTTAAGATTTTGTAGATACCATGGAGTACTCCACTGACAAACTTCGGAGAGACACAGGTCAGGCACTAAGCTGCTTAGCAATTATTACAAATTCACAAACAATCGTCCGAAATAATAAAACGTTCCGCTGACACAGATGTGTGAAAACAAGAGAAAAGCGGAGGTAGAAAACTACTACACATCAATAGTTCATGTCGCTCATGTATTACATTACATTCCTCCACTAATAGGAAATCATTGTGACTGACTGTATGTCTGTGCGTTTTTTTTTTTTTGTTGCAGCGTGACATGCATTTTTTTTATTTTCCCCATAAATCACTTCAAAATCGCGCCCAAAATCTTCTCAGGACCTTTTGCATATAATAACTGATCTGAAAACCTTTCAAAATTTAAATAAGAAAAGCGCAAATTTCATGGCCAAGTGGATAACGCGCCAGACTTTGAATCCTAGACCCCCAGGTTCGACCCCCGCCGCGGGCAAACATTTTGCCGCATTTTTCGGAAGTGCCAGAAGTGATCCTAACACGTTTTTAAACAACGTGAAACACGTTTGCACGTGTTTTTCCGAGTTTTAACATGAAAAATCGAAAATTTCGAAAAGTCTCAAATTTATTCACCGGAAAAGTGTTTTGCGATGTTGTAAACGTCGGGACGTGTTCTAACACGTTTTAACGTGAGTTATCGTGAAAAATCCAAAATTTCGAAAAGTTTCCAAATGATTAGTAGAGCGTGGGGATCAGAGGAAAATTGTTTCGCGATGTCAATAACGTGTTCGAACGCGCCAGGGAAATCAACACACGGTATCCTGTGTTTACGTTGAGAAAGGCTCGTGAGGCTGAGAGCGATCGAAAAAATTTGCCACGGAGTCACGAAGTGGAAAAATTTCGAATACTTTTTCGCAACTTTTTTCGATCGCTCTCAGCCTCACGAGCCTTTTGCAACGGAATAAGCCAGAACTTTTTCAAGCGATTAACATTTTGCCGAGTCCTCCTCCCTGGATCGAACTTGAAGCAAGCTACCGAACTCCCCTTGCACCGAATCTGGATCAGGCTATTACGATCCCCCTGGACAGAAGAACTATGCATAGAGCGTAGTGTGTTTAACCTCAATACATCCCGGCTAGTTTTAATGATATAATAACATAATTTCATTTTAGGAGAAAATTGGCGACCTGATCGCACAATACTCGAAACTGCGAGTTGAATTAACGAAGTTGACAAGAAGATACGGCGCTGCTCTAAAACAATCAGAAGACGACGTTATCGTATGCAACCGTATACCAAATTTTATTCTATTAACAAAACCTTTGCAGGATTGCCTCTCCAATCTCTCTCAGCAGTTACTAATCATCGGAGACGAACTGAAAGATTTCCATCGAAAGATGGTTAGGATATATATTTATTTTATTTATCAAAACTCTTCTACTTTCAGATCGACACGTCCCTTTCGAATGGGGAGAGAACTCCATCAAAGGAGTCACTGGGTAAACTAGAGAAGGCCCTTGTCAGCATGGAGAAATCACTCACTGCACTCTCTTTCATTGGGAAAACGTCCTCTGAAATGATGGCTCATCTACTCAAGGGAATGATGGACTAGTAGAAAGATCAGGATGATGGCATGTAAAGGAATAGTTAACCTCTCTATGTTGTGCAAATATTACAATCGCAAACTGGCGAATTTCGTCTGTATCGAGAGTTGATCATTATCGCTCTGGTATTCAAATAATCGCGGACGAATATGGATTTATCAATAAATCGATTATACGTACGGTATGTCACTGTCGATTTCGTGGTGAGCGTAGCCCATACGGTACTCGATCGGGAAGATTACCTGAAAATAATATTTATTTATCTCGAATATCCTTTAACTTTTGCTCAGAAAATATCGTGCTCAATTATTTCAACGTCTATTGTAGACAAATTGCACTCGACTAGACTATACGACAATTCGCATGTGATCAATATAAATTTTTAAAAATATATATATAGTAAAAGTACCGGTTCCTGGACGAATCGGAAGTGCTGAGGGACATTTCTTTTCTTCGCCATATAGAATCCACTCGGATTGCAAGCGCAGCTGAAAGAAAATTTCTCGTTATCTTAGATTAATTTCAGATGTTTATGATAAAATAAACATGAATGAGAATTATTCAATGCGTTATGGATACAATTAAACAATACTAACAACTTCTTGTATCGAATGAAGTTACACGTGCTGTTGGCGACGCAAGGAACGAGCATCTTCACGTAGAACTCTTGGTTGTTCAATGTCTACAATAACCTGTTGCATTCCACCGAAATTCCAGATCTAAGTCTTCAGAAACAACTAATTTCGAGCGAATCTGTCGTCATAGTCGATTCTGTTAGCCGGATCTGGGCTTCGGAAGTAGATTTTTTTGTTTTCTAATTACTATCATTGTATCGATAACTAACTTCACTTTCTCCTCCCGTCAGTGAAAATAATCCACGATGATCGGTTGTGACCGTATTGATGAGATCGTCAGCGTCCACTGTAAAAAATCACTACTGTTGTAGCTTCACCACGAATTCACTTTGGTATTTTGCCCAGAACCAAGCTATTAATCGATAATGCATTCATAATCCTTACCAGCAGCGTTTTCTCCATTATCTCGTTGCCTTGACTCCCTTCAATTTCATCGTTCCAACCTTTCCATTCTCAGTTGTCTGACACGAAACTTTGCCGCGCACGAGAACCTATTGGAATATATATATATATATTGTTTAATTTAGATGATTAACGCTTGCCCCAAGGCTGGTCTCTGCTTAACTCTGCTACTTTTTAATTGCATTTTCTCCGGCCTCGGAGAACTATTGTTCGCCGTCCTCTGGATTCCACATCTCGTTGCGATCTTTTATTGGTTCCACAAATGCGTTAAAGAAGTGAAAGAGGCACAGCAAATGGTTAGTATCACTTTTTAAAAAAAATCAAGAACTGACATACTACGATCAGTTCGCGATAGAAATTTGTATTTCCATCATCATATTCAGAGCAGTAATTTCTTCATTACAGCACACTTTGCTCGGTCATGTGCTTATTATATTCTTCACGAGTGCCTTTTCTACAGTCCTCAGTTATTTCTCTCTTCCCTCCTCTCTTATGCGCATCTTTCTTTTTACGAACTTATTTGTCGGACTTCCGTTGAGTGTCAGCACCTACGGCACTATTGCAAACTCCGAGAGCAATAAGGTATTAATATTTTACAATTCAGTATTCTAATTACAAAACAAACTGCTCCATGTTTATGTAACGTACTCATAAAGCTTAATTTTACATTTCATTATTTTTTCCAGCTGCATCACCGTCTTTATTTCGGATTGTCCTGCGCGACACTCTTTCTAGTTGCTGCAGTGCTAGGTGCTGCATTCATCAGAATTATAGCATCACCTGCATCTACAAGCTACCGTGCGAGTCTAAAAGCAGGAAATGAGTTTGATTTGATTCTCGTGATCTCTTTGTCAACACTTGTTCTGCTCTTCACAGTTATCGTCTCTAGCATTCGTGAGGCAGTAAAAGAGGTGAGGAGCAAAAATAATAAATATACAGTTATCGGCCCAGTACTTTAGGGAGTTGAGGTGTGCCACGTATATATTGTTTATAGACAAGTCTTTTTCTTGCTTTAGATATGCTTTGATTACGGAAAGTGGGTACCCTGTAGTTAGTAAGTCTTCTGACACGCCCTGACTTGCCATAATTGTGTTTGCAAATTAACAATAAGCAAAAAAATCATTAAAGTTTATCCTAAATTCATTTCTATCATAGTACACTTGATATAGCTATAGATGATGGTATTAGCATGTTTGCAGATAAACAATAACCTTCGATACGAGCTCATTTTCTGCTTAGTAACAACGATTGCTTGCATTGGATCATTCTTTTTCACTATCCATAATCACCATCCTTATTTACTTATTCTTCTTCCTTCAATAGTAATTGCCTCTGTACTCTTCACAATCGTCCTTATCATACTCGACTTACGTAGAGGTCAGTAACTAAATAAGTAGCTTCCGATCAATACTTTTTGTTGAATAATTCTCGAAATGATCTTGCTGTAGTAAATATCCCAGATATGTAAAGCATCCGATTTTGGAACCAACTTTACCTTTTACCGCAGATCAGAATGTGCGAATGTCATAATATCGATGATTATATAATCCCTACATTTTAGGGACCACTGCGGTTGTTTGCCAATATACTTGCGCTATTGATGATGCCTAACGCTTCCATATTTTGCCAAGAAAAGAAAATTTTCCTCTTCCCGTTGATTTGCTCGTTCAACGTGATCCTATCCCTGGTTATAGCTGGCGAGCGACTACGGAAAGATAAGGTGAGTCCTATCTTTCCTCTCTTTTCTATTTGCTTCATTCTCCATTGGTAAATGCACGAAGTAGACAAATCAATGAACAAACGGAAAATGATAGCAACATTTATCACTGCCTCAGAACATTTTAAAAGGCTAAACAACTAATGCCGATTTTAGAATCAAGCCCCAAATCCGCCTGGCAAACTCGGAACAACGGTAGTAACAATCGGAATTATCGTGGTTGTGGTGAGTATTATTGCATAAGAATGATGCTACAATTTACAATTACATTTACAATTATTTATTCCGTCAGGGTTAGGGGTTTCATGTGAGTTCTTGGTAGATTTCGTGTGCAACTTGCACACAAAATTCGTCAGCGAGTTGGCAAACTATGAACTTGGATATTTGCAATAATTTAGAGAAAGTGAAATAAAATCCATTAGTGTTTTGTCACTTCTCAAACTTTCTCAAACTTCTCGTGTAGAAGCGAATGAGAAATGAAGAGGAGAGTAACTCGAACGTTGATTAATTATTTTTTACCTATCTAGGTAACAAGTAATTAATCAACATACCTACCTTGCTACCAAGCAATCGGGCCCCAATGGTGGAATGCAATTTTTTTTAAGAATATCGTCCCATCCGAGCACTATTGCCTGACATGATAAATAATTGAATTGATTAATTGAATTACCTACCAAGGTATCCTTCATCATTGCCCTATACACTCTGTTATCGGAACCATCACTCGTTTCTGTTCCCATGGCATTGCTCCAATTGATCTACGTAATCTTCCACTTCGCCATCCGCAACCAGTACCCTGTCGTAAGCACTATATTTTGGTTTAAAACTGTCGATACACAATGTGTAGCGATCTCCATTGCAAGAGGCTCGTGAGGCTGAAAGTGATCAAAAACAGTTACCACGAGGCCAAGTAATGGAACGAAGAGACCCCGTGATAACTTTTTTTTTCTCGATTTCTCTCATAGTCAGCCTTACGAGCCTTTCAGAAGGGAAACGAAGGATGTGTTGATTTTGCCTCACGTCGTGTTTGGACATATGATTTGGTAAAATTTCAACATTTTCGCAAAAACACGTTAAAACGCGTCATGGTTGAAGTTCCTAGAAAAATTTTTTACTGTTCTTTGCCGTGCTGCGAAAAAATCGGCAAAAAGATTGGGCGAGGGTCGAACCTGCGTCGGGCGGTTTTAAATGCCGCGCCCTTCAACCACTTAGCCTTGAATAATGTTGAATTTTCATTATTCAACCTTTTTTAGAGACTAGGGCGAAGGAAGTGAGTCGATTTCTTATTCCTTTTCGAGGTATTCGGTAGTGGAGAACTCACTCACAGACTCATAGACTTATTAGCAGATAGACAGACAGACAGAGCATTCGGAATAATAGTAAGAAGTAATAAGTACAAATTGCAGCTCTTCCGGTTCTGCACATGGGTTGCAGTCGTATTGGTCGGTGCTTGTGTCCTAACTATTGCCGGATTCCTCTACTTCACATGGGAAATTAACGGCATTTTTGTGGCTGCCATGTACATTCTCATCTCACTCACCCTCCATTTCAACGCTCTTCTTCCCTACTTCTACATTCAGGTGGCAACGACTTTTCTAAATTCATTAAAATCTTATTTTCCTGTATATTGATCAATTTTTCCATTTGAAATTAGCATTAGTGTTGTTAGAACGGATTTTTCTATTATCGAGAACGAAGGGTTGTTCGCGAATAAGAGTATTCGAATTTTAATCACAACTAAAATTTACTTTGTACCTAAGACTCATTGTGAAAAAAGTTTGAGCCCGGATGGATCACTTTGACGAGTTGTGCCCGATACCTCAAATTTCACTGCGCTCTTACAGAGAACGCGTTAAAACAACACTACTACGCACATGAAAATCAAGTATATTTGCAGAAGAAGAAAAATGATACCTCTGCTGCTGCAGCTGCTGCAGCTGCTGCATCACTGCTCGCACCGACATCAATGAATAATTCGTAATCTGGGCATTTTGTCGGATTGACGATATCGAACGTTACTTATAAGACTTTTCTTCACTGTGTTTTTATGATTTCGATACATTCTAAAGAATCGGTAGATAAAATCTGGAATATATACACCGCACACTGAATAACAACTCAGTCAAGTTCATTCAGGGACAGATTTATGTTAGGCGGATAGTTTTTATTCTTTCCCATCGAGCTATCCACCATTCTGCTTTATCCCTTGTCCCGTCGTTTTCTCATTTAACACGAATCTTCGGCGCGGGATTAGCGCTCAGCTCGTCCACAATTTCAGGTTTTGAGCTGCGCCAAATACCATATAAACGAAATAATTAGCGTGAAGTGAGAAACACATATTTGCAATTTTCGAAAATACTACTCGTATCATATGATGCTAATGAGAAATTTGTCAGAGAATGTACCGAATACAGCGAAAATAATTGCTTTATAAATGAAAGAACGAAAATTAAGCTTGTTTAGTCGACATAGATTACGCATTATTAGCGGGGGATTCGTTGCAGCAGCTGCAGCCGCAATTGATTGAGGTCGAGGCTGCGTTGCTGCAGCTGCATTCATTCGTGCAGCAGCTGCAATCATTTTGGGCGGCTGCAAAAAGATAAATTTTTGGAAGGAAAAGACTCCGCCCACATTCGATAGTATCATAAAGTGGATGGCGAGCGAGACGAGAATGATTAGTGCAGCAGTGATAGCGCATCACATCATTCCACAGGCCGGTCAACCTTCCAGAAAGGCCTTTGGAGTGAGAGAGCGTGTGAAATCGAGAGGGACTCTCTCACTTTTGCATACTCTCTCGTCCTAACCCTGGTCTGTAGGTTTGGAATCATGTGGCATATCTCGACAATTCCCGAAGAAGCAAAGCCGAAATAGCCGAGTGGGAATAGAAGAAGGAAAGATATTCCACCGAGTGCCCATCCGATTTTGCTACAGTAGAACGGCGAAGGTGTAATACAAAATTTTGGCTGCTCATCGCGCTACAAATTGTGAATAAATAATGGAAAGATTCAAAAAACGGAGAAAAAAATTTCCCCAAAAATCCATGAACACTGTCATGGTCCAAAATGTTTAAAAAAATTCTTATAAGCCACCTGACTCATTTGACAATAAAGAAATGAGAAAATAAGATGAGTCAAAAAATCGAAAAAAAAGGATTCATGGTTAGACTTTGAAAAGTAACGGTTCCTGGGCAACTAGTTGCCTTTGTTCCTGAGCAACGGGCCATTCCGTAATTTACCCGTTGCTTTGAGCGGCGTGTGTAACTAGTTGCTTTTCTGAAGCATTTCTAAACAAGCGCTAAAATAACATAGATAGCGAAAGACTTACCATTTAAATATTTTGTCACGTTAATATTATTTTCAAGAGCACCTGCAATAACCACATTCAGTTTTTTTTCAAATATAAGTTCTCTGTGCGAACAAGACATTACCTTTTTTACTGATTGACAAAAATTCAGTTACTGATTGCTGTCTTACTAATGTAAAAACAATTGGAAATAAATTTTGGACGATCCTTAACATGTGAAAAGAAAACAAAGATTACTAACGTTTTGGCTTGATAGGACGTTCCACTGATTAATCGTTATCGATGGCACCAGCGTGTTCAGTAGAGTGCGAAATGTGAGACCACGGCCTCTTCATTTTGCACACTCTCTAGACCGGTCGATAGACGAGAGAGTCTGTGAAATGAAGAGACCGTGGTCTCACATTTCGCACTCTAGTGTTCAGCGTCAAAAGTTGTCCTTAGGGCGAACTTTTGAGCGATTTCGATTTTTGACCTGTTCCAGACCCCTGTTGAGATCTTGTTGATCCTAACGTAAACAGCGTCATATATGAGTATGATGGGCCAAATCGAAAGTCCTGGCGCGAGTGTCCGGAAATGCTCGAGTCTTACCTAGCCGGTCTCTTAATTGTTAAAATTATTAAAATATGTCTTGATTACAATCTCTATTATAAAAATATAGTAGGCGCGATTATTTTGAAGTGTCAAAAATTACATGTTAAAATATGTTAAAGACATTCAGTATTCGCTGGTTTTTTTATAGATAAAATGGAGAAAGAATAATATAAAATTTTGAGAAAAAAACAAACAAAAACGTTACAACTAAACAATGAGACGGTATACTCCTCACACCTCAATGCACGACTCTCCCAATCCACACTCCGCCGCAGCTCCTAAAACAGCTGCCGAAGGAAGGGAACAGAACTGGACGCGGTAGGTGGGACTGGGAGAGTTGATTCCTCTACAGAAGAAGGTCGAAGTCTGATCGTCATAGGCATATGAGTACGCTTTCGGGCAGGCGTCCTGAAAAGGATTTCACAATCAAGTTCTCCTCTCTGCTATTGTTGTAGTAGCTGCGGCCGACTGCGGACGGGGAAACACGTGTATTGAGGTGAGCTAAGGGCTATTGCAGCGGTAAGATCCAATTATCATTTTTAAAGTAAGCAAGTTGCATTTGAAAATGAAAATGATTTCTCCCTACTGTTCATGCACTCGACAAGAGAGTGTTTCCAATTTCTTCATCTCAACTATAATAATCAAACGATCAGGTGTACAACAAGTGCCCCTTCCCCGTCTGGCCAGGAATCCAGGGGTCAACACTTGTGGAAGGTGGCGGATTCTATCTCGCTGCGGGACAGGTATTAGTTTTTCCCAATCGTGCTAAAAACTGTTTAACCATTTTCTCCCGCAGTCAAATGCGTCAACGAGATTGAATAATTCCCAGTCATTTAGCCATTCACAAAATTAAAAATCCCTTCACTTTTTACAGAGCAAAACAATCGGAGTTCCGAATGGCTGGACGGCAGGAAGAATTTGGGCGAGAACGGGTTGTGATGGGAACTTCAACTGCGAAACTGGATTCTGCGGGGTAAGATCAATAAGTTCAGAGATTGTTTTTGCAACCATCTTTCGCAAAATTGATACGCGCCCAGAGCAATACCTAATTGAGAAATGATTGAATAACACGCTTCGTGTCTTCAGAACAAACTGCAATGTGAGGGTCGCGGGGGTCAACCTCCCGTTTCTCTGGCAGAATTCACATTGAAAGGCCACGGAGACCAGGATTACTACGACGTTTCCATGGTTGATGCGTACAATTTGCCTGTGCTCATTGATGTTGTGGAGGTGAATTTAACATTAATAATGTATATACAATTATTAAATTCGTGACTAAAATATGATCAAGGTGAAAGTTTCCATTTTCAATTTGTGCCAGAAGTCCGTTATATAATAATCAATGTCTTAGGGCACCTATCGTACCAAAGGCGGTCCATACGATTGCATGCGAGCCGGTGGCTGCTTCAACGACCTCAACGCCAACTCTATTTGTCCGTCAGAGATCAGAGTCGTCAAGAATGGAAGGGTGAGTGATATTATTACTTAGTGAGTGATATTATTACAATCGCCTACGCATAACGTTTTTTAAAAGTTTCTTTGGTGGGCATAGTCAATTTCATTCGCAGGCGTTCTATATGGCTGTTCAAACATTGATTTTTCTGTGACAATATCTCGATGCAAACAGTTCAATCAGCAAATAATGGTTTCCTTCAGACTGTTGGTTGCAAGAGTGCCTGTCTCGCTTTCAACACCGATCAATATTGCTGCCGCGGGGCTCACTCGACACCTCAGACTTGTCGTTCATCTGACTGGCCCCGGAACTATTCCGCCATATTCAAGGTGTTTATTTACGTTATTAAGATAGCTACGCCTTTGTAAGCGTTTTTTAGGAAGTATATGATGTGGCGTTAGTTTTCCGCAAAAGTTTTTGGAACGAAAAGGGGTGTTAGAATCTACTTTTCCATATCTCATTGCTGATTCGGAAACGCCAAACATATATCGAATCTAACAATAAGACATAACTCGGCTTCCAGTGCAGATAGGTTTGCCAAACTTGGTGCATAATTGGTGCATGACGTCTAAATGTGAAAGTAAGCCTAGCACAATTTTTAAAACTTAACCATCCGTAGCCAAGATGCAAAAAAATCGAAAATTCAAATCAAACTGCTTTTCCGGAAAGTAAGCGGAAAAAACAAACCTCTCTATTGCTTTTCCGAGAGCTTCCCAGAATAGTAACACTGTATAATTTTTTCTCAAAATGCAGGATTGATTGTGAAATCCTTTTCAGGACGCCTGCCCGAAAGCGTACTCATATGCCTATGACGATCAGACTTCGACCTTCTTCTGTAGAGGAATCAACTCTCCCAGTCCCACCTACCGCGTCCAGTTCTGTTCCCTTCCTTCGGCAGCTGTTTTAGGAGCTGCGGCGGAGTGTGGATTGGGAGAGTCGTGCATTGAGGTGTGAGGAGTATACCGTCTCATTGTTTAGTTGTAACGTTTTTGTTTGTTTTTTTCTCAAAATTTTATATTATTCTTTCTCCATTTTATCTATAAAAAAACCAGCGAATACTGAATGTCTTTAACATATTTTAACATGTAATTTTTGACACTTCAAAATAATCGCGCCTACTATATTTTTATAATAGAGATTGTAATCAAGACATATTTTAATAATTTTAACAATTAAGAGACCGGCTAGGTAAGACTCGAGCATTTCCGGACACTCGCGCCAGGACTTTCGATTTGGCCCATCATACTCATATATGACGCTGTTTACGTTAGGATCAACAAGATCTCAACAGGGGTCTGGAACAGGTCAAAAATCGAAATCGCTCAAAAGTTCGCCCTAAGGACAACTTTTGACGCTGAACACTAGAGTGCGAAATGTGAGACCACGGTCTCTTCATTTCACACACTCTCTCGTCTATCGACCGGTCTAGAGAGTGTGCAAAATGAAGAGGCCGTGGTCTCACATTTCGCACTCTACTGAACACGCTGGTGCCATCGATAACGATTAATCAGTGGAACGTCCTATCAAGCCAAAACGTTAGTAATCTTTGTTTTCTTTTCACATGTTAAGGATCGTCCAAAATTTATTTCCAATTGTTTTTACATTAGTAAGACAGCAATCAGTAACTGAATTTTTGTCAATCAGTAAAAAATGTAATGTCTTGTTCGCACAGAGAACTTATATTTGAAAAAAAACTGAATGTGGTTATTGCAGGTGCTCTTGAAAATAATATTAACGTGACAAAATATTTAAATGGTAAGTCTTTCGCTATCTATGTTATTTTAGCGCTTGTTTAGAAATGCTTCAGAAAAGCAACTAGTTACACACGCCGCTCAAAGCAACGGGTAAATTACGGAATGGCCCGTTGCTCAGGAACAAAGGCAACTAGTTGCCCAGGAACCGTTACTTTTCAAAGTCTAACCATGAATCCTTTTTTTTCGATTTTTTGACTCATCTTATTTTCTCATTTCTTTATTGTCAAATGAGTCAGGTGGCTTATAAGAATTTTTTTTAACATTTTGGACCATGACAGTGTTCATGGATTTTTGGGGAAATTTTTTTCTCCGTTTTTTGAATCTTTCCATTATTTATTCACAATTTGTAGCGCGATGAGCAGTCAAAATTTTGTATTACACCTTCGCCGTTCTACTGTAGCAAAATCGGATGGGCTCTCGGTGGAATATCTTTCCTTCTTCTATTCCCACTCGGCTATTTCGGCTTTGCTTCTTCGGGAATTGTCGAGATATGCCACATGATTCCAAACCTACAGACCAGGGTTAGGACGAGAGAGTATGCAAAAGTGAGAGAGTCCCTCTCGATTTCACACGCTCTCTCACTCCAAAGGCCTTTCTGGAAGGTTGACCGGCCTGTGGAATGATGTGATGCGCTATCACTGCTGCACTAATCATTCTCGTCTCGCTCGCCATCCACTTTATGATACTATCGAATGTGGGCGGAGTCTTTTCCTTCCAAAAATTTATCTTTTTGCAGCCGCCCAAAATGATTGCAGCTGCTGCACGAATGAATGCAGCTGCAGCAACGCAGCCTCGACCTCAATCAATTGCGGCTGCAGCTGCTGCAACGAATCCCCCGCTAATAATGCGTAATCTATGTCGACTAAACAAGCTTAATTTTCGTTCTTTCATTTATAAAGCAATTATTTTCGCTGTATTCGGTACATTCTCTGACAAATTTCTCATTAGCATCATATGATACGAGTAGTATTTTCGAAAATTGCAAATATGTGTTTCTCACTTCACGCTAATTATTTCGTTTATATGGTATTTGGCGCAGCTCAAAACCTGAAATTGTGGACGAGCTGAGCGCTAATCCCGCGCCGAAGATTCGTGTTAAATGAGAAAACGACGGGACAAGGGATAAAGCAGAATGGTGGATAGCTCGATGGGAAAGAAAAAAAACTATCCGCCTAACATAAATCTGTCCCTGAATGAACTTGACTGAGTTGTTATTCAGTGTGCGGTGTATATATTCCAGATTTTATCTACCGATTCTTTAGAATGTATCGAAATCATAAAAACACAGTGAAGAAAAGTCTTATAAGTAACGTTCGATATCGTCAATCCGACAAAATGCCCAGATTACGAATTATTCATTGATGTCGGTGCGAGCAGTGATGCAGCAGCTGCAGCAGCTGCAGCAGCAGAAGGAAGGGAAGATCTGAAATAGTAATTTCACCAAAGCAAAAAAAACTGATCTGTGGAATTTCATATAACTGGCAAGTAGCTGAAATAGTTTATAACTAGCGGGGTTGTATTGAGGTTAAATGTACTACGCTCTATGCGTACACTACGCTCTATGCATAGTTCTGGGTGCGTGTTCAGTCCAGGGGGAGCTTGATAGGAGGCTCCAGGTACGGTCCAGGGGGCGCCCTGTAGCCGGCTCCAGGTACGGTCCAGGGGGCGCCCTGTAGCCGGCTCCAGGTTAGGTCCAGGGGGAGCTCGGTAGCAGGCTACATTAAAGCTCGCAGTATGCTGGGGAATGTTAATCGCTACCAAGAGTACTGGCTTATTCCGGTGGAAAAGGTACGCCACTTCGTGGCTCCGTGGCAACTTTTTTCGATCGCTCTCTGCCTCACGAGCCTTTCACAACGGAAATGCAGTATACAATGCGTTCAGAACTTTTAGAACACTTTCAGAGATGGTTCCTGTGATTCCCTATGCAAAACGCGTTAGAACACGTTTCCGACATCGCAAAACGCTTTTCCTGCGAACCCCTACGCTCTCTGAATCATTTCGGAACTTTTTGAAATTTTCGATTTTGCACGTTAAAACGCGTTAGAACACGTTCGGACACGTTTCCGACATCGCAAAACGCTTTTCCTGCGAACCCCTACGCTCTCTGAATCATTTTGGAACTTTTCGAAATTTTCGATTTTCACTTTAAAACGTGTTAGAACACGTTCAGACACGTTTCTGACATCGCAAAACACGTTTAAAGTGATCCCCGACACTCACCGATGCGTTTGGAGAAAGTTCGAAAATTTCGATTTTTCAAGTTAAAACTCGGCAAAACAGGTGAAAACGTGTTTCACGGTACTCAAAAACGTGTTAGAACAGTTTCTGACACTTGCGAAAAATGCGGCAAAAGGTTTGCCCGCGGCGGGGGTCGAACCTGGGGGTCTCGGATTCAAAGTTTGGCCTGTAACCCACTTGGCTATGGATTTGGTTAATTGTATTTTGTAAAATTTGAAAGGTATTCTGGCCGGTTATCATATGCAAAAGGATCTGAGAAGATTGATTGAGTTTAAAGCGATTTATAGCGAAAAAACGAAAACTTCCGTCACGCGGTTAAAACTCGGCAAAACAGGTGAAAACGTGTTTCACGGTGCTCGAAAACGTGCTAGAACGGTTTCTGACACTCGCGAAAAATGCGGCAAAAGGTTTGCCTGCGGCGGGGGTCGAACCTGCGTCGGTCGGATTGCTAGTCCAGCGCGTAACCCACTTGGCCATGGATTTGGTGATTTAAATTTTGTAAAATTTTAAAGCAATTCTGGTCTATTATCATATGCAAAAGGTTCTGAGAAGATAGAGCGAATTTGAAGCGAAATATAAGGAAAATGAGAAAAATCTGGACGGACACCTGGACAAAAAAAAACAGACAGACAGACAGACAGACAGACAGACAGACAGACAGACGTTAGCATTTTCTAATATATAGTAATATCTGCAGCTATTTCAGAGCAAGTTAATTATGGTCGAAACTGATGTAGATGATTCGCTCCCATTACGCCCAAGCTCACCAATTCGTAGAGGTCTTGCATGAGATACAGGATGCCGTGGTACAATGCGACCAGTAGTGCGGTTAGCCAGCAAGCAGCAATGGGAAAAGGCTCGGCGAGAAAGAAAATTGAGCCGATGACGGCAGCCGGAAAATTAAGTCAATTTTCAGATTAAGATATATTAAGATATATAGATGCGTTTTCAAAATTTGCATACTGACAAAAATAAGTTACCATCAATGCGAAAATTGATATTGCCAAAGTTATTCTCAGCGCACTGCGAGTATCGATTGTCGTTTGTTGCACAAGCGGTTTTTTGTCCTGAAATGAAAATAATTTCCAACAACATGTCGGAGAGAAATGAGAAAAACTCCGGACAAGAATGGCAGAGTAGTGAAATAGCTTATCATTATCAGTTTGGACGGAGAGATGCAGGTAATGTTAGTCCCCAAGCGATGAAAAGAGCTCACCTTCAAATAGTCTCTGGAGATCAGAAAACTCAACATGCCATTGAAATAGCAACTGGTCCCCAAGAAGGCGATAATCTTGTTATGGATGGATTTGGGCGTCGATTGCTCGAATGGACGACACATTTCGAAAGCGGTAATCATGGCAGCAATAGCTATCATCTTGTACAATGGTCGCATCGATTTCGGCAAACATTGATAGACTTTAAAATCTTATCTTCAATTGATTACCATGACCATCGCTCTTATCTTTAAAAGTGCGAAACAAATAGATAAATTAAATGTTTCCTTGTATTCCGTGATTTGAAAAAAATAATGTCTATGACACGTCTTCTGAGAGATTGCAGGAATCCGACCCCTCTCGCGCACAGCCGCCCCAAGTTTGTCCGTTTCGGATGAAACATTTTTGGTGGATGTTGTTGGGGACTCTAAGAATTATCAATATAGTTATTTGGACCAGAACCGGCTTTTAGGAAAACCCGGCTCTAGAACCGGTTTTGGTTTATCTCAGCTCAGAAAAGCGCTACGATGCTGTGATGCGGCTTAAAAAATGCACAAAAATATTTTGAACAACTTTAATGTTGAACATGTAGCGGTACGACTTTGACCTCAGGTCGAAAAAAATCGAAAAGTACATAAAAATTGGAAAAAAATCGAAAAAAAAATTTTCCTGGATCGGTATGCCCCCCTTTCAGGGTCTCATATTTCTGGTGCAGACTCCACAGCACAAAACGGTAATAGAAAAAAAATAGACCAGACAGGTGTCGGGGTGATAAGCAAAGTTGTTATCCAAAACAATAGGCGAAATCGTCATTTTTCTGAAACCAATTTTTCGGAAAACATGGTTTCGCACTTGTATTCACTCCAAAACGTCATATAATATTTATATTGATCATAAAATGTTATCTGGCGTTGAATTATGTCTATATGAGGAGAGAAAATCGTCAAGTCACAAATCCATTTTTTCAGGTTAATTATTTTTATAATTTCTGCAATCACAATCATAACTTGACATATCCTCTTGCATAAGCGAAGTAGAGATGTAATGTTGTTAAATCTCCTTCCGCGCGTTATTATAGAGCTTGTTCCTGCTGTTTTCGGGTTTTCAAAAAAAACATTGTTGAATTATGATAATTATTGTTGGCAAAATCACGAAGTCGCAATAAAAAAATAATGTTAACAAAATTTTTTTTTACCAAATATTATATTTTCCCGCTGCTATCTTATGTTTAAGTGGCCTTATATATTGTATCTCAAAAATATCTGCGAAAATCATTATGTGTTGCCGGAAATTACATATCTGAGATTTTTTGAGATAGTGAGCGACGTATCTTGTTGAAATAGATTATTTAAAAAATACTGACCATATCTGGTGAAATATGTGAGTATATTTTTTAACGAGAAATTAACTACAAAAACACTCAACAAAAAAAAAACCAAAAAATTTGAATTTTTGTGTCATAGAAAATAATGAATTTAAAGTTTAAAGTTTGGAAACATTGTAATATAAGCTCATATCGAACTCACGCATCAATATCCAAATAAAATACACCCTTATTTTGCCTGTAGAAAGAGGATATGTCAAGTTATGGCTATGATTGCAGAAATTACAAAAATAATTAATCTGATAAAAGTGGAATTGTGGCTTGACGATTTTCTCTTCTCATATAGACATAATTCAACGCCAAATAACATTTTATGATCAATTAAGATATTATATGACGTTTTGGAGTGAATAGAAGTGCGAAACCATGTTTTCCGAAAAATTGGTTTCAAAAAAATGACGATTTCGCCTATTTTTTTGGATCACAACTTTGCTTATCACCCCGGCACATGTCTGGTCTATTTTTTTCAATTACCGTATTGTGCTGTGGAGTCTGCACCAGAAATATGAGACCCTGAAAGGGGGGCATACCGATCCAGGAAAAATTTTTTTTCGATTTTTCCACAATTTTTATGTACATTTCTTTAATCTTTAATCTTTAATCTTTATTCTCCAAGGGGCGATTTTGGGAGGGATTTGGATTTATCTTGACGTTATGATGGATTCTTCGGCTCTGGATCGAGCACTTTTTGTGGTGGCGGAATCAGGCAGTTTTCGTGTCACAATCACAACTTACGGATTCGCGAGGTGGTCATGACTAATTTTGGGGTCTTTCGAAGACCTACGGAGAAGGGGATTTTGGGGGCAGTTACTAGGCGGGAGGGGAGGTTATTCCAGAACGTTATGGATCGACTTGCACAAGTGGAAATAGAGCCTGTTCTGTAAGGAATCGAGATGCGTAAGCCATGAGAAAATCTGAGAGAACGTGCTAAAGGAGCAAGCGTGTATAGATTGGTGGCGTCCACCAGCGCGTGTCTATGGATGGAATCATGCAAGAACTGTAGGTCACGCAGAGCCCTGCGATACTCAAGGGTCTCTATTTCGAATAATTTGAGGCGGTTGGGATAGGAAAGTGGAGGGTGTTGACTACGCTTGAGAACTCTTCTAGTGAACTCTCGCTGTACATTCTCTAATCGATTAACTAGGCCGATTGCGGTAGGATTCCAGATTACGGTACTTGACTCGAGGAGTGGCCGGATGTAAATCTTATAGGCCTTAATAAGGGTATTAGAGGAGTTTGTGTGAAATGATCTTAACATTAGATTACACATGGACCGGGTCTTACGCGTTATTTGGGTAATATGATATCCGAAGTTCAGTCCATTGGAGAAGTGAACTCCTAAATCTCTAACATTATTAGAGGATGCGATAGCGAGGTCATTCAACATATATTTTGATCTATTCTTTAGGCGGCCTAAATGGAGAACGGCACATTTAGGTGTACTCAGTGTCATGTTCCACTGAGAGGTCCAGTCGGCAATATTATTTATTGCTGATTGTAGGTCATCGCTACGGTCGGGAACAGTTGTGTAAATTTTTAGATCATCGGCAAAGATGTTGTATTCAACACTTTTAGGAATACATTTGCCCAGGTCATTAATGAATAATATGAAGAGCAGCGGGCCAATTGCGGAACCCTGAGGGACCCCAGATTTAATTGGAGAGGGTGGAGTTAGGAAATTCCCGATTAAGACGCTTTGAGATCTACCAATCAGGTAAGACTCTAGCCATCTGATAATGTGAGCTGAAAACCCTAGATCTGTTAGTTTGTGCAAGAGGAGTCTGATATCGATGCTATCAAAAGCTTTTTGATAATCGAAGAAAATAGCGTCTACCGATCTACCATGGCCCAACTCTTTTGCATAGAATGATAATGTTTCGCTGAGTGAAGTGGTCGTGCTGCGCGATTTACGAAAGCCAGCTTGGCGCGTATCTAGGAGAGAATTAGCGTCTAGATATTCTATTATTGAGTTTATCAGAATCTTCTCGAAAATTTTCGATGCAGTCACGGTAAGAGAGATAGGGCGGTGGTTGGCTATTGAAGTATTCCCACATTTTTTAGGAATAGGCTTAACATGAGCAGTTTTCCATTGCGATGGCGATGTGGCAGATGTAAGCGACATATTAAAGAGGATTGTGAGGGGAACAACTACAGAGAATTTGCACTTGCAATATAATATATTAGGGATTTTGTCAGGAGAACCATTACACTTAGGAATCAACTGAGAAATGGCTAGGAGAATTTGCTCAGGTAGGATTGAAGGTAGGTCAAAACGGGAATCACAGAGGAGAGGGGGGCTGAGGGGGGCAGACAAAGGATTAGTTTGAACCTTGGAGAAGAATCTGGAGAAAGCATGTGCTTTATCTTTATCTGAGAGAAGAGTTTTGCCTGTATTATCAATTATACCCGGTAGACTAGCATTATTGCTCTTAAAACGTGCTTTGCAATATTTGAAGAACGTATTTGTGTTTCCTGATTGAACGGCACGTAACTCTCTATTTATTTCGAATGTCTTTAAAGCTTTGTCGAAACGTATACGGAGAGAATGGGCTAGGTCAGAATTTGGCGCAGCCGAATGGTAACGTTGAAGCCTTTCATAAAGGATACTCAGGTATTTGGGCAGCCCATTATTATGTTTTGTTTTTTTGAGAGGAACGTAAATACTTATTAGCTCATTGACAAAATTGCTAAAGAACGAATAAGCTTCAGATATTGTTTTCCCCATTAAACTGAGTGTCCAATTATGCAAAGCAATTTGGTTATTAATGGAAGCCCAGTCAGCATTACTGTAGTCACGAGAAGGTGGAGATACTCTATCCTTCTCAATGAGAGAATTGATAGTGAACGCAATACCGGTATGGTCAGAAAGCGGGATGTCAGGTTTGACATTCTTAATGATAGGGGAGTTGCACAAGAGCAGATCAAGTATGTTATTCCCTCGTGTAGGGAAATTTACATATTGATTGAACGATCCCTGAGTTATGAGGTCAAGAAAAGGAGTAACTGAGAGTGTGGGGCAGTGGTAGGTATACCAGTCGATATTTGCATAATTAAAATCTCCCACTATTATTGATGGATGTGAACAGCTAGTAACCTCATAGAGGTAATCGATAAATGGCGTCAGAGAGGGTGAGGGGGAATTGGGAGCGCGATAAACAACAATAATTCTAAGGCAGTCTCGAGTCTGAGTACGTGATCGTGGGAAAATGTCAACAGTGAGACATTCAAAACCAGGTATTATGAGTGAGGATACTGTAATGGGAACTAGATTAATGTGCGCATAGAGAAGGACGCCACCACCTCTACCTGCGGCTCTGTCAGCGCGAAATAGGAAGTGATTAGGAGTGTCTCTCAATAGCATCACGTCAAGATCCTCACAGTCGAGCCATGTTTCAGAAAGAGCGAGAAGGTCAATATGCTTAAGAAATATTGAAATTGTATCGATTTTCCCCCTAACGCTTCTGGAATTACCATAATAACAAGAGATTGTTCTAGATTGGGGTGAGAGTGCGGAGAGGTGACAATTAGAGAGGATTGGTGAAGGAGGAGTAGGGAGGTCGGTCGAACTCACGAAACTGCCTGATTCATCCTATTCGTCGAGAGGTGCGGGATCCTTCATTGCCGAAGAAGTTCCACCTGAAGAGATATCGGATTTGACAGGATTGACAGAGGAATCAGAGGAGGTCACCGTAGTCTTCTTACGCAGAGTGACATGTGCTTACGACGGGATGTCATCCTCCTTCGCGAGACGAGGTACTGGAGGCATTTCGGTAGACGATGGGAGTTCAGAATTGGCAGGAGCATTCTCGTTCATCTTCGGTTTCACTGGTTCCTTGGGCATTTCCTTGAGTTCGTTGTTGTCCGGTTTCACATAATCTTCTCTCAGGCGGTTAGGGAGGGGGCGGAACTTGGGGCCGTTGAATTTGATCAGATCCGTATCACGCACACCCCACATGAGGAAACCGCACTCACGATTTCTTCTGAGGGCTTCGGCCTTGGCCTCTTCGGCCTTGGCATCAAATCTCTCCTCACATACATGCCGGGTGTGAAGCTCTCCGGGCGGCCATCGATCACTCTGATACAGCTCAGAAACTTGTCACGAAGGGTCGACGTCTGCAGATTGTACTTCACGACGCTGCGTTGACCTTCTTTCCTCGTTGCGGGATGTCTCTTGTGGGATATCAGACCTGATGAGAATGCATCGATTAACTTACGGTCCTTGGTTCGTTCGATCAGCAGTTTCAGGTTCTCCTCATCCATGGCAGCAGTCAACTCGGGCGTTGCCTCCTCCATCGATCCCACGAGAACTGCTCTCTTGGCCTTTTCACGAATCTTATCTTGGTCGGTGAAAGCAGCTTTCACGACAGACGAGTAGAGGGCAGGGGTGGAGGTAGAGGAGGGAGGAGGGGCAGAGGGAGGCTTGGCACTGAGACTGTCGATTTTGAGGTGAAGGAGTCGAATACTCTCCTGGATCTGGGTAAGGGTGTCGGCAAGTAGAGGGATCTCCTGCGCCGCGAGGGACATGGCGGGGAGGAGTGAAATGGGAAGCGACCGTGCGTCAGGGGTGAAAATTTCGATGTTTTTCGACCTGATGTCAAAGTGATACCGCTACATGTTCAACATGAAAGTTGTTCAGAATATTTTTGTGCATTTTTTAAGCCGCATCCCATCATCGTAGCGCTTTTCTGAGCTGAGATAGACCAAAACCGGTTCTATGGCCGGGTTTTTCCTAAAAGCCGGTTCTGGTCCAAATAACTATATTGATAATTCTTAGAGTCCCCAACAACATCCACCATAAATATTTCATCCGAAACGGACAAACTTGGGGCAGCTGTTCGCAGGGGTCCTGCAGTCTTTCAGAAGACTTGTCCTATGTCGTACTCATTGAATGTGCAATAATAATTTAAAGCAATTAAGCCCTATTGAAAGTCCTGCGTCATTTTGATACTACTATTACAAATATTAATAATTACGATAAACCCACCTCGGCCACATAAAAATCGATGAATATGAGTGCTATCGCCAGTAGTATCGATGCACTTAACAGAGGTGGGAAGAAAGGAGAGCCAGTGAGGGAACAGACAGCGCATCAAAAGATGGTGGACAACTCCACAACCATACCGTAAGAAGCCCAGAAGCGAAGATCGATCTGATACAGTATACTCACACAATTGCACACTGATTTTTATATAAAATGATATGCTGACAAATAGCATTGGCTCACCATTTTATGAATGAAGTGGACGCTATTGCACAGGATGGACATAGCGACGATTATTGAGGAAATTATTGGAACAGCGAATGATTCTTTGGCAACACCAAAACCAACGTAGCCATCGACGGCTGGGTTTTTTGAGGCGGTGACATATCTATATTGCCATAGCATATCCGTTTCTATAGTGTTTCTGTTTGCAGCTGCAGCTGCTGCAGCCGCAGCATCTATTGACTGCACGAAATCCGTAGCTGCACATACGAGTAACATTACAGCGGCGCATAGGAAGATGTTGACTCGGTGCCACAACTGTAAATTGGTATTACGCAATAGCTTGAACGCCGAAACTTGATTGTATATTGGAAAATAATGTTTCAAGAATATGTTTTTCCTGGCAAAGAAATGGTTTTTTTATAATGGTTTTAGGGTCCTCTTATTGGAATTAAATGGAATTCTGAAATTTGGAGAATAAATGAATTCAGAGCGAAACGCGCGCGAGAGAGCGAATGAAATCGAGAGACGAGTGATGAGTTCAATTTAATTGAGTTCCAATAAGAAAACCCTCGATGGTACCTTTTCATCGAAGTCGGCCACACGAAAGTAGAGGATAAGAATGACGGGCAAGAGAGAAATATTGGCACAGTTTAATGCAGACACGAGAAAGGGAAGGTAGAAGAAGCTTAGAGCTGTTGAAGTGATACTTGTTGCCAGAACAATTAGTAAGCCGATTAGTATATTGATCTGCAATAAAGTCTTGCTAGTGTAGTGATAGTACTGCTCCAGATTTCACTTTTGCAAGCCATAACTTGGAGATATAGAGAAACCACTCATAAGTAAGGTCAAACTAATCACCTGGAAAATACTTACCATTTTGTAGGTTTCCCCAACCTCCTCCTCTTCTTCCGCTTCAAATATGTACCACCAATTCAAAGCGGTCGAGTACGGTATCATCAAAATGACCATCAATGAGATGAAGAACCAATTTGAGTAGGAAAAGGCAAGTCCCAAAATCGAACATCCCGTGAGAAGACAGAAAAGGAAGAGAGTAACCGGCAGACCCATCTGAGTATTTTTGATTATAATTATGAAATATTGACCGTAGCTGATAATAGGTACACAATTCTGCGGGCCGGTCTCAAAATGCGTAAAGGAAGAAATCATGCAAAATTGAGAGGGACTCTCCAAATTTTGCACGCTCTCTCGCAAGCACTCCTAGGTTAGGAACAAAAAAGTGACGGTACTTCGGAAAATGAATATGTCCTCTATAAAGAGAGAAATAGAGCGTGTGGAAAACAAAAACGATTCAATGTGAAAAAATAGACATGTTGATTGAGGAAGACTAAAATAATAGAAAACAACACTGAATAAAGAGAGATCAGAATGGTGCCAATCCTCTCGTCCCTCCAGTTATCCTTTCAAGGTCCTACCCACAGCATTCGTTCTCGCCCAGAATCGGCGAGAACGAGTGAGAGAAAGACAGAGATGGCGAGATAGCGCGCCAAATGAGAGGGTCAGACAACGAGAGACCTTCTTGGCATGGTGCCAACTGGATGCAGGGCTACCTGTGGCCACTGTCATTGAGCAATATCGAGGTCAATCTGAGATGGCACTGATAGGGATCTTTCTGAGAGACAACGAATAATATCTCCCTGCATGGATGAAAGGACAAAAAATAACTATGCACTTGTCATCTTGGAAAAACATAATTATTGTAAATAAAGAAAATCGCAAAAATCGTTAATGGTTTGTAGTCAAATCGTTAGCAGCTTCTGAAATATTTGATTTAATGACCAGATTTTAATAATATTTTAAAATTAATAGATCAATACAACAGTGCAATCAACGTAGATTACGATTGCTTTATCCAGTTAAGCGCATAGAAAAGTGTGGTAAAAATTGCGTGATGGGTCGATGATGAATGATTGTAAGACCGGCATGTATGCATGTATACAACGGAAGAGTGGGATCAAATATTGTGTTACATCTCTTCTTCCTCGTCTCCACTGTGTCTCGACTGATAATCACTGTCGTTGTCTTGACCTTCGATGTCATTGGCGCGGAGGGGCGCGGACGCGGAGACTGGCGCGGGCGCCGCGTTGTCTCTTTGCCGCAGCAGCTCGCTTTGCATCCAACTCATTCATATTCTGCAATAAACGGAAGAATGATAATGGAAAGGAATGTGCTTACCAATAACATCCAGTCATCAATTTACTGTTTCTCAACAATGCTCGACGAAAATGGAAGTGCTAGATCTCGTGTTTACTGAAGTCGAAAGAGAGTACAATGGAGAGAGAGGGATGCGACCGATCCTGTGTGGTAAACAAAGAGAGTCCACGTTTGAATTTTTGGCGAAGTCGTAAATAATGAAATAACGTTTTGGCTGGATTGCTAATTGAATAATACGTAAAACACGTATCTGTCTCTCCATGTCTGTGACTCGAATGATCAGAGTAAGATGAGGCGCTGCCAAGGAAAGGAGCATGATGTTGAGAGTCCAAAAGAGAATTGGCAAGTAGAAACTGCAGAGGACCGAAACGACAGCAAAAAATCAAGCACAGTGACGATAGAGCAGTGACGATAGATAGAGCAGACGATAGAGGTGAGAGGTCTGTAACGATTTTGAACTGATATCCACATTATCGTTACTTATTATCTAAAGAAGACCTATTACTAGTTTTAAAATAGGCGTATAATCAGTAATAATACAATTATTTTATTGGAGTGCTGCAGCAATGGCCTACCTTAACATTGTCCTTGGAAGTGGTGGAAAGGGCATACACCGTGCAGCAAATGAGACAGGCTAGCAAGCAGAGCAGCAACGAAGCGAGAACCCACGAGATCTTGATGGGCAAACCTGTAGGAGCATCGTTAAGATATAATTTTTATTCAAATCTTTTGCGAGAGTCAAACCCGGGACACACTACCGACTGAGCTATGCCAACTCTTATATAGATACTATTCTGCAGTCAATATACTTTTGAGGGAATATTGAAGCAGTATTAGAAAGTTATGCCGCGCTAATTTCATGGGGTGCACATCAGTTTTATGCACCCTTTCATAACATTTTTCCTAGTGAAGCTACGACTTCCAAACTTGATACAGGGATTGCAAGCCATGTTTGAAACATTTTCCTTTTCATTGGGCCCTGTATCAAGTTTGGAAGTTGTAGCTTCACTAGGAAAAAAGTTATGAAAGGGTGCATAAAACTGATGTGCACCTTGCACCCCATGAAATTAGCGCGGCATTAATCGTACCCGTGATGATGCACGATGCAAGTTGAACCGCGATTACAGCAGTCCCTGGACTGATGAATTGAGTCGACGCTGAACCGTCGAGTGTCATCTGAGATAATGCTTTATTATACCTTAACCTTAATCTTACCTTTTACCTTTATACCTTAAGAGACAGGATCGGTAAGACTCGACCATATCCGACCCTTCCTTTAATAATTACATTGTAATTGTGTCGTCTCGTAAGGACGCCGTGCGGTTCAGAATTAATTAAGAAAGATTTGTTTAGCTATTCAAACTATGCAATATTGGCGTCTAGACGCCACACATTCCCCTCTGGTAGTGTCTTGCTTGAGTTTACTGTACGGCGTAGACGCCATGCTTATCCCTCACTTTATAACAACGCCTCTGTTTCTTTTCCGCCTTCAGCGTTTCTTTCCATTTCACCATTTGTCTAGCTAATGTATATGTTTTTATCTCGCGTTCGTTATCAATTTCCTTATCAAACTCTTTTTATGATTATTCTATTAATAAAACTTTTTATAACAGATTCAGTATGGCAACTCTCCTCATTCAGTGAACAGGAGTTGCATCCGTTTGCACACTATTCTGACGATGAGTATGCTGAGGTAAAGTGCAATGAGGCATATTTAACAAATAATAATAATAATAATAATAATAATGTTTATCATGCAATTTACATCGCAAATTGTAATATAACTTTGAGACTAAGTGAAAATAACGGCATACATGAGATACGAAACAAGCCATAGAACTTCTCAAATTTACGAACCACAACAGGTTTATTCCTTTTTATGGAAGAGTGGATCAAGTATTGCTACACACAGAAAAAAATGTATTACTCTTCCGAGCGGGGAGCCATTTTAATACATATACTGTATTAAAAACAAGACACCCATGTATTGAAAACAATACATTTAGATTAGCCTAAAAGTAATACAAGAAAATGTATTAAAAAGTAATACATATTTAATATTTAATATGTAATACTTAATTTAATATGTAATATTAATATTTAATATTTAATATATTTAATATTTAATATATTATATTTAATATTTAATATAATATATTTAATATTTAATATTTAATATAATATATTTAATATTTAATATGTAATACAGTATTTAGAAAAATCAGTCAGTGATAAGAAAAGGTTGACGACGCTAACATACAGTACACCAAATCAGCGGGCCGCTCGCTCTTCGCGCATTTTCGTTTATTTTTGTTTTCGACCGTTGTTCGTGTTGTTCATGTGCTTTTGTACGTTCTTTACGTTCTTGAAATTTGCACTACATCTCTGGCTACCGACTGAAAGCCGAGACTGCGCTGAATAACGGAAATTGGAACAATACGTTTCAATTTTCGTTGCCAATTAAACATTTCCGTCTAATCCGATTTTCCGCTTGCTGCTAACGCCTGGTCTTTTTTCCCTCGGTACGATATTTACCTAGTTGTTTTGCCCCGATATCATACATAAAAGCTGTGCCAAAGACACGGATTTATTGCTCAATTCTTCTCTTTCTCGGATTCTAACAACGCGTTCAATGCCTTTTCCCCTTTTCTACTCGCGTTTAATAGAAATAACCCGCTTCGCAATGCGATTACTACCAGGCATAGTCGTTTTTTTCTCGTTCAAATTGCACGCCTGTTTCAGAACGCGCGCTGTAAAGCTGACTCCTTCCGACGGAGAACAGTTCGAGGCCCTAGAGACGTCATCAAGCTCTCCCAGACCATCAACACTCTTCTCCAGGTGCGTAATCTTCGCATTAATTTAAATCACGTTCCTTGTTGGAAGTTGATTTGGTATCCTGCAGGATCTCGGTCTGGATGACTCGGAAAACGAAAGCCAGGACCCGATTCCCCTGCACAACGTGAACTCGACCATCCTCAAAAAAGTTAGTGATCCTGCATGCTATAATTATCTGTATCGTTATGCGGCGTTTCATACATGGGCTAGTGTGTTGCCAGCAACAGGGCCCTCCCGCTTTCTTTTCAAGCCGTTACGATTTTGGATCAGACCCTACCGCTTTTTGCTCAAAATCACCATATTTTCTCACTACTCTTCCGCTTTTGACCTACCAGCAACAACCCTTGCCCATCTATGGATAATCCTGACTAGCGAGACAGGTCTATGCCTTATTCCGAAGATTAATAACCGTAATCTCATCCCCATCCTACCGTAATCTCCGAAGCCCAATCCTACCGTAGTATAATACGCCTTCCCCTTTCAGTGTCCAAGTCGTCGTGCGTGCACCTCGGAACAAGCGGTCGTTATTGCGAAGCGAGGTTGCGGCGCTGTTTTCCTCATGATCAATGTGGGCCTCAAACTACAGTACCCAGTGGGATACCGTCCCCAATGGTGCAGGAAAATATTGATTTGCTATTTTAATATCAAGGATTGCGCATGATCAATGTGAGGATCAAACTACCGTAGGGTAGAAAAATATTGATTTTCTTCTTGGATAAACAGCGGGGACACGAAATATCCAGAATGACGGTATCTGTCAAAAAAGGGAGCTGAGTACGTGCGCTACTATGAGCATCATCTGAAATTGCACGAATAAATTGTTGTTTTTTGTATTAACTTATTTTTTCTTTATTATTGTATTGTTTCAGTCGGGCGAGCGCACGGTGCTGCATCCCAACTTCCTGCCACTCGACGGCGTGCGCGACGCGATACTCGAGAAGACGGAGAGCGTCAAGCGGATCGAGCAGATGGAGGTACGGTATTCAAGGGTTACGGTAGTATTGTGAGGGTACTGTAGCTAGTGGTTGCTGCGTATGGTGCTGTGGTGGATGCTGTAATACAACATTAAGGGGTATGCGTGGCAGTTAGCATTGACACTGTAGCCGCGAGAGGAACGGTAATGTGGTGTAGGTATACTGTATCTTGTAGCTGGGTAGTATCTCCGGTTTTTCAGCGCAGCTTGTGCACGCGATTCCAATTCCACAAGCTGCGCGCGGGATTCTACAAGGCGCGCGCCGGACTTTTTGCCGGACCTGGCTTTTCCGTTCGGGACCTTTCAACAGAAGGCGCGATGTGCGCACGATTGGTGTAAGGTGCGGCGCATGCCGCGTCGAACCCTACACAAATCGCGCGCACAAGCTGCGCTGAAAAACCGGAGATGGTGCTGATCACCGGTAATGATACGGTGTCGAGAAGGGATGCGGTAGTGTAATGTATGGATACTAGAACTATGTATTCAGATCGATTCGCCCGACTCGCTGTGCGTGTTGGGCCGCTCGCTGTCGGTGCGCCTCGCGCCCTCGTCCTGCTGGGCTAGCATGTAAGTTACTGTAATATATTTAATTAAAATTATTTAAATAAGTAATACAATTTTCTTGCATATTCATAGCTATAGTAGTTGATTTTTCCCATGAAAACAGGGTGAGATCACGCGACTCGGGGCATTGCAGTTTTATTGTTAGTATAGCCAGTTTCTGTCGTGGTACCCTGTGATCAGTCGTCTTTTCATGCCACTGTTTACATTTAATATATTGTTTTTTTAAATATTTTAAATTATGTTTGAATAATTATTTAATTGATTAATTGGCAGCTACCCGACGGATCGGGGCGTGACGCGGTGGGCGCTGAGCGCGGAGCCGTACGGCGAGGAGAAGTTGGGCAAGGCGATCGTCATCAATGTGGGTATTTCGTCATCACTAGGCAACATCGGGTGACGCCATTATCATGATCTTTGATCTCTCGCTCTCTCTCTCTCTTCAGGCAACGCCTCACTCTGTCTCTCTGTGTCCGGTGGAGGGCGCGCTGGCCAACAAGATCACCACCCTGCACGCGCCAGCGGCACGTAACCGACGGAGTGGGCAAATTGCACATGTGCAAAATGCCCACTCCGTCGTTTAACTATCCGACGGAGTGGGCAAATTGCACTTCTTTTGAACTCCCGCTTACAGTAACCTCATCATCATTTCCAGTAAAGACCCGTGTTAGGAATGGTTTTAAGGGAAAAAGGCTGATCAGATTCTAGTGCTTTTTTTCATTATTTTTTTATTCAATGCGTTCTTTTATTCAATTTTTTTTTTCTTATTATTAGGAGTGAGTTAATTAATATTTTAATAATAAAAAAAAAAGAGGAGTGAGTTAATTAATATTTTAATAATAAAAACAGATTATTTAAGTTTTTTATCCGAAAATCTGTTGTAGAAAGTTGATTCATTTCCTAGCGCGTGATTTTAGTAGTAGGCGGGCAGTGGTTTCCACAGCCGCATATCTGCAAGTGTCGTGTGTGAGTCGTAGTAGTCGATGAGAGGCGCGTGATATATATGATGGACATTAAATCGGCACTAGGCCGGATTATATCTTTAGTAGGCGATTGGCAACTGTTATGTCAAAGACAGTATTGCGAAACAACCCATTACTTCTCGGATATTTGTTTCAGCTGTGTAATATTATCGGTGGTTGTGAGGTAGTCTTAGTAGTTGTTGTTGTGGGTGCTCTTGATTTAATTTGTTTTATTTTTAAAATGCAATAATATTTTAAAATATTAAAATAATAAAATGTTATGTGCTTTATATCGAGATAATTTCTTTTGTATCATTATTAATTACAACCAGATCACGGCCATGTCGGGCGACTCGTCGGTGGAGCTGGTGCGAGTCGCACAAGATCTCCCCTCTCCCGCAGCGATCGGCATCTACCAGGTACGGTATCTGAGGGTAACGGGTTATGGTAGTTGGATGAGATACGGTAAGGGGGCAAGAACTAATGGTGATGATTATGTGCAGCCGGGCCTGAGCGTCTGTATCTAGGGAATTCGGTTTTAGAATATCGATTGACCCATCCTCGCTACCGTATTCGCCTGCCGATCCACCTACCGTACGCTCGTTGTAGGTCAGATCCGATGCACACATGATCGACAAGCGCACGCGAACACCCGTGCGACCCGGCAAGGTGAGACATTGCGACATGACTATGCAATAGTATGGCTACGGTAATAATTCTGCCGTTCAGTGCTCGTTGGCTGCGGGAAGCCGTCTCAACCGTGAGGGATGGGTGATCTGCGCCGATGCCGCGGGTAGAACCATTCAGGTAATATACAAGGATCGTTATTTATGACCAGTTTCGGAGCCAAACTGGTCAGGAAAATCAACAAAATTTGTCAGATAGCTACTAGGCTATTTAGATCGATTTCTAGGTCGGTTTCGTGTCGGGATCTTTTTCGAGTATTATGAGACTATCTGAGAGGATCGACATATTTGTTCAGAATCTTGGCAGTTGACGAAATTTTCGATATCCAACTAACTCTATATTATAGTGCGTTGGGTGGTGGTTGGAACTGTGATATTCCGGAAGTCGAAAAACCGTTCACCGCCTCAGGGCAAAACAATACGTGTTTGTGACTAGAGTTTGAAATTCGGGTAAATAATTGGATTAGCTCTCCTCATTTTGCACACTCTCTCACCTATAGACCGGCGTAGAGAGTGTGCGAAATGAAGAGAGCTAATTCAATTATTTACCCGAATTTCAAACTCTATTTGTGACGTCACAAATCATTTTCCGGAATAGCTAATAAAAAAGAGGTCACAAAATATTGGTTAGCAAAATAAATACTTGCGCAACACGCGCGCGGCATACACTAGCAATTGTACACACCACGAACGGTCTTAGCTACCGTACTCCAGTTATTGAACTAATATCGATTGTTCAGCTGTCGACTGCTGAAGTCCACTTCGAGAAGGACTAAGACTACGAGAAGAATTACGACAAGAAGGACAAATTTCGACGAGTTATTTCCCCTTTGATTGTCGAATTAGATTTGTGCATCATTGTTTATGTTTGTGCCTGGGGCGACATCAATAAAGTTTCTATTGCTACCGTGATTTGCTTCAATCCGCGTTGAATACAGCAATGGATATTGATTGAGAACGAGAAAGAATCCGAACCAGCAGGGGTAGGGGTAGGGGGGGGCTAGCCCGGGCTGGCCGCGTTTCATACACAAAAATGTATTACTTTTAATACATTTCCCCTACTCAGTTTTAATACATCCGGGGTGTATTGGATCCAATCCCCCATGTGTACACGGTTCCTCCCCTCGTCCGTATTAGTGTATCAGAATCAATACATTTTTTTCTGTGTGTAGATGTGAATTAAAGACTAATAAAAATGGGGCAATTAAGATCATAACAAAAAGGGCGTCGGATGTGAAACATTTAAAATGTCCAAAAAAACTATTTTAAGATCATCTGGTATTATTTTTCTGTGGTCATTACTTTGAGTTCAAGGGTTGCGCGGAAAATGCTTACCGGAGTATTCGGAAAACCTAAAAAAAAAGCTATCGCAAAATTAATATTTTAATTATTTGTCGTTGTTGAGAAACTGTTTCAGCGCATAAAAAGAAAACTTTCCAGTCGGAAAAGATTTCCGACACCCCTGCTGTATTCATCAAAATAATAACAGACCCCAGCGCCTGCATTTGAACTCATTACATTTGAAATATTCTTCCATTTCATGATGATCAATTTTCAAATTTTTCAGTATTATGCAAATAGCTGGCACTTCGTGTGGAACAACGTGGGATACCAACTCCTCGATGACCATTCCATCAAGAGAACATCGGATTCCATGACGTTTCCTATCTACTCTGAAGACTACCCGAACCCGGAGTTGAACGTGTTCCACTCATTGCATTTATATCGCCGTATTCATACATTTTTTGGGATTAATAAAATGGCTTTCGTAATTCGCACTGCATATGAGGTGCTTCTCACCGAATCGTGTAGAGTTTTCAGTTGCCAAGTAGGAGGGGCGTAGGTTGTTAGCGTTGCCTAAAATGAGCTCTTTCTGGAGGTTATATTACCATGTATTGCTTGCAGCATGACCAATATCATTCGACTCGGCAACTACGTCTTTTCCTTCGCGGGAGCGGATCTTTGGGCACTCAGCCTGGCCACGCTTACGTGGAATACCGTGCCATTTGACCATGCAGGAAGAGGCGTACGTTTTTCCCCTATTTGTATGCATTAACAATCTAATTCTTATCGATAATACATTAGCGTGTGTTAGGGACATGGGCTGGGTTATAATTTAACAGACTCTTGAGTGAGAGATCGGTAATACGACTGATAAGGCGCGGAGAATCATTGAAAAAGAGAGTGCCAGAGGATACGCTCAATACTGAACCGGCGTCCTTTGAGTAATTCTTTTGTAGGTACCGTCTGCCTGTTCCACCGATTTCCTGCGTGTTATTAGCGCGGATACAATCGAGCTGCTCGAATACTACTTCGACGAATATATTGACGTCACTCGATTGCGGATAGACTTGGCAACGCTCGATAATGGAATGGATTTCGGTGTGGTGCCCTTTATGGCCCACGGGGAGGAAGTGGGGGCAAATGATTTCGAAGAGGAGGAACAAGCGGACCAATTCGAAATTGATCGGAATGTTCGTATACAGGAGCGACTGCAGTTCAGCCGGGAACTAAGGGAGCAGGAAGGCCAGAGGTGCGTTCTGTTTTTTCATCATGTATTGTGACTAGACATTGAAGTGCATCCAGTCAGCAAGTCGTATGTTAGGGAAAATAGGAAGATTTCGCGAGAAAGAGTGCGCTGAGCAAGATCAACTAGGTGCATTCCTACATTTCTACATGTATTAGTGACCCACAATAGTAGCTGGAAAAAAACTGCTTAAAGGGACCAGGCAGTCAAAAAATAAGTTATTTTTATATGAAAAAAACCCTGTTCCCGGAAGAATGCTAAAAACCGCATATTTTTGCGATTTTTTAAAAATTAGTTATGAATTTTCAAAGTTTCTCTTTTTCACTACAGCGGGTTACGGTAGCGAATACACCACAATTAATATCTCCAAAACCAGCTATTTTGAGGGAATGTGATTGTGTTCATTCAGTCCGGGAGATCATCAGAGCAAATTAAACAGCTTTATGTCTTTTCGGAAATCTTTTCGGGACCGTTCCAGAGTCTAATTTCAAATTAATATAACTAATTGTAAAAAAATGCTAAAAATGTAATTTTTTCTGCATTCTCCATTAGATGATAGCGAGAAAAGTTGAATAAAAATTATGAAAATGAAAAATCTGTTTTTGGAGGCTGCCTGGTCCCTTTAAATAGATGACGATTTTGACTAACTAATACATTTTACTGGTAATATCAGTTTTACTCTCCAAAAAGATCCAAGTTGTAGTTCCTCCTCAATGTCTCGTCGATGTGGAATCTGCTTCGCCCCCCATCCTCCACTTCGCGCGGCCTTCACAGTCTGTGGCCATCTCTGTTGTCTGGCTTGCGCCCTTCAGATGGTCGATGACGATGACTATGGGCTGAGCTGTCTCTTCTGTAGAGAGAGAACCGGATTTGTGAGAATATTCGAGGAGAATCAGGAGGAAGATGGTGATGAAGGTGGTAATGGTAGTAGTGATAAGCATGACGTCACCGTTCCAGTGAATATCGTTGATGCCAGGCAGAAAGAGGTTTGGAGTGGAGTCACCATTTTCCCGTACATTGTTATTTGTATTATGGCTGCATATTTTGTTTTCCTGACTTAAATTTCTCAATGTTGTCAAACATTTTTTTCATAGTATTTTACCTTCATCTTGTTTCAAATGATTGTGTCGAAATTTTAAAAAAAATTAGAAAAAAAAATAGTCATTTATTGTTTTGAAAAATAATGAATGGTATTATTGATTTTCGTTGTTAAAAAGGTATTATTGATTTTCGTTGTTACTACATACTTCGGAGGAAATTATGATTGATGGAACTTTGAAAACATTGCTTTGATCTAAATTAAGTTATCAAAAACTTGTGGTTGTACCAATTTCACAGGCTTCTTTTTCATTATCACCTAGTTCACCCATTCTTCTCATCGTCAGTTCTCACGGAGAAATTATTTTAAAGAATTTTGTGGTCATCTGAGATTTATCGAGTCGTAAACATGGTTCAACATGAGTTATCGTTATCACACGAGCAAGTGTGTACGTCTACGAACTTGCCATACGAGATGACAATGAGAAGTAAGTGTTTGGAATAGAGCAGTTGTTGTGGAGAGGAATTGATTCGAGGAATCGAGGGAGAAGCAATCAGAGAAGAAGTAGAGTGACTGAAATTTTTCCCACTTTTCGCGAACGATCCTTGTTGCCTATATTACAATTATAACATGATAAGGTCATACCAAATACTTCAGTTGTTTACCACTCAGACACGTTAGCGGCACATCCACATTTGCGCGCTATTTCTTTTTCGGAAAACACATGAAGCATCATTTTGACATATCTTTTGAGCGCATCGTCTTGTGAATGTAATATATGTTCTCTGGATAGTTAATAAATGATCGAGCCGTATTTATGTTGATACTGTAAAGGTCCACGGATTTAGGGGAGCGACTATACACTTTTTTTAATTTAAACAATTTTAAACTGACCGTCTGCAGTAGAAGACAGACGCGGACAGCTGAGGGTAAAAGAGAATGCATAATCAAAATAATGAACGAATCAAGGTTGGCGACATCCTTTCATATTGTCGGTATTAGTAACACCGAATCTAGCATTAGTAATAGTGCTTGAAATTGGAGAGAATATTTTGCGATATTTCCCATCAATAGACCAGATTAGATATTGTGTGTGTTGATCCAATTATTTACCCGAATTTCAAACCAGCTTCAAGCGTTAGTAATGTTTGTGGTTGAACAATTCGACGGTTAGTAATTCATTATAATTGCAGCTACACGGTAACCATCCAAAATCGAGAGATAGTAATGTACTCGAGAACAGCACATCGGAAACCTTTTCTATGCAGTTGCGAAAAGCAGACATATGTGATTAACGAATCTGAAGTCCCAAGCGGAAGTTACGGTATATTTCCTGAATAGATGCTATAGGTTTGCGTTTGTTAGATACGAATCTGTGAGTTCGAAAGTTCATAATCCGCGTCTCTCTCGCTATTGACACGTGCTCTGTAATACCAAATACTTAATACTTAAATATTAAGTATTAATAATTAACTTTGTTATTGATTTTTAGCTGCTACTTTACCGCGTAGCCACATTTCATCGGGTGGAGTATTGAGAGAGCATCTCATCTGCATAGGAAATTATGACGACTTTTGGGGAGAGATTATTGCCTTCCGAAAAATTATTTTATGCGAACTGATATTTTTTCTAGAAGTATGGGCTACAGAACAAATCGTAGGAAATTATGAAGTACAGCAACTAGCGCGGTGCGTCGAGGTTAAGCGCACTACATTTTCAAGGTACAGTCCAGGGGGGCTTCGGTGGCCGGGTACAGTTAGGTCCAGGGGAACTTCAGTCGCCGGGTACAGTTCGGTCCAGGGGGACTTCGGTCACCGGGTCAGTTCGGTCCAGGGGGGCTTCGGTGGCCGGGTACAGTTAGGTCCAGGGGAACTTCAGTCGCCGGGTACAGTTCGGTCCAGGGGGACTCGGTCACCGGGTACTGTTTGACTTCGGTCACAAAAGGCTCGTGAGACTGAGAGCGATCGATAAAAGTTGCCACTACTGTAGGTTATGGTAGAGCGCGTGGAATGCGTGTGCGGGCGCGGCATCCGCATGGCCGATGCGGTAGTGGTATAGAACTTCAATCCGAAGGTCACTGGTTCGATTCCAAATGGTTGTAAAAGTTTTTGCCGAATTTACTTTTTCATCGAAATTTCAGCCACTATTGGCACTTTTCTGAAATTGATTTTTTCGATGAAAAAAAATTACGCAAAATCTTTTGCAACCAATTGGAATCGAACCAGTGACTTTCGGATTGAAGTTCTATACCACTACCGCATCGGCTATGCGGATGCCGCATCCGCACACCCGTTCCGCGTGCGCGAAAAATATAAAAACTAAAATAATCGTAAAAAATATCAAGAGTTGTACTGATAGAATATCAATTAATCTAATTTTTTTGAGAGCCATTTTCTTAAATTGACAAGGACAATGGTTTTATGGAGCCTCTTTTGATTACATAAACAGCCACTCGGAACATAACGAGACGTTTATCGATAGGACTGTGATTTGTGAGCAATATGATCGTCTGGGAAGAGAATAGCGAGTTACAATATTATTGACTTCAGGATGTATTATCGAATCCTCGAAAGTCCTTCACAGAAATTTCGTCAGTGCAGAATTAAAAAGAATCGGTCATAACTGAAATGCAAAAGCTGATATTTGGGTTAAGGAAAATGCGACGAAAAATGCGATTCGTTGCAGCACTAACCATTCCACTAACCATTCGTATAATATAATCACTAACCATTCCAGCAATTCTCTGGCAGTTGAGTAGTCATTAGAAGAGGTCGTGAGGGACTGAGTGGTTGGAACCTCATAGTGAGAATTCCATTGTAAACTCCAACAATCGAATGAGCATCACAGTCTCGAGGAGATCTAAAATAATGAAAATGTTTAAAAACAGAAATTTAAAAAAAAATGATTAGTATTTCACTGTAAGTTTATTACACCACGGAAAACACCTCTTGACTTTATTGAAATTAAAGAGTTTTTTTCGGAGACAGGTTTATCACATATTTTTGTTACTTACTCGTAGAGGAACTTGGAGAATGTAAGATTGGAAGTATTTAGTATGAGGAGGAGATTTGTGCCCGAATTGAGAATGTAGATGAAGTCGGAGTATTGCGGAATGAAATATGACTGAAATAATTAAATTTATTGTTTTTTTTTATATTCAAAGGAAATTGTTATAAACTCACAGCAGAATCGATTAGCGGACTTTCAACTCTGATCACTTTCTCGTTCACTTTCTCCACTACAGCCGAATCATTCTCTCGGAAAAGATACATTATCTCTCTGAATAATTAATCTCACATTCATTATGTATACTGAAAGTGTCACCTGTGAACGCAGCAATCAAATTTACGTAGATGATTGACTTCTGATATGTTAAACATTTCTCCATCTTTTTCAGAAAGTTTCTCTTCGAATCGATAGATAGACCATGCTTTCGATAGCTCGACACAAAAGAATGGTTGATTTTCAAGAAGTGATATGTTCGATGTCTTTTCCTGAGAGAGTAATATATTAGAACGTACACCCACATTATTCATAACAATAATAATATGAAACCTGATTGATCTTCTCGAATATTATCTGGTCGTTTTCGAGAGATGCGATGAAAAACTCGATCATCTAAAATAATAAAAATATATTAAGGATAGATAAAATTATTACATTGTATTTCACCTTTCCACGAACAGAAGAGAAGAATGCAAAGTTTCCGTTGATTCCTTTGAAGGAACAATCAAAAACTCCATCCAACAGAGAGAGATCAGCGTATGTTGGATCCCCACTGAAATTTGTTTATTAGAAAAAAACTTTAAATAAAATATAAAAATTTTTAAAAAATATAGTGCTCACTTGACATTCGTGAAGAGCTTTCGTGGTTTGCAGCAGGCGTAATAAAATAGGACCCCTTTAAAGTTACAAAAATTCATTGAATCGCTCTTTCTAACATTATTTCTGTATTAGAACTATCTTTTCTTGCACAAACCAATGGGTCCGGTTCCTAATAAAGGTAAAGGTAAAGTTGCTACCGGAATCAAGAGGACTTTACGTCGACAAGCGACCACTCTGCCGGGGCCGACCGGTAATGCCGGTTGCTGCCCAAGTCTACGTATCCCTACCACTAGGCTTACACCACTAGGCCATCCGCCCTATGATCTGCCTCGAAAATGAAAGTTTCACACGGCTTCTAGTTAAAAGTTTTAACCAACTCACCATTTTCCGTTTGGAAGCAAATCAAATCCTCCGTGAGAATTTCCTTTTCGGCGAATGGGAGAATTTCCAATCGTTGTTCCAAAGTTTCGGTCATTTTCTAATAAGAGCCAGGCTTGGTTTTTTTTAAAAATCGCATGAAAACCTCATTTAGTCGCTTCTCCATTTCCTCCATTTTCATCTTCATTTCTTCCATTTCTTCATTGACCATCTCCATATTACTCCCCATTTCCAACGTTCTCTCTAGCAATTCATTCTTCTCTTTGGTTAGCTAAAAAATTTAGATATTAATATTCATCAAATCATGGAAAATTGAGTTTTCTTCGAAATATCTAAACTAAATATGTGTCGTACATGTTGCACAAATCTGTT